>CM040123.1:16981521-17332919 GCA_022559845.1 Amorphophallus konjac | reverse complement strand
CGCCGTATTGCCATCCTCTTCCCTCTCTCTCTCTTCTTTGGTGACGGCTGGGGAGTCTCGGCGCCGGCCATTGAAGCAGTGGAGGTTGGAGTTGCCGGTGGTTTTTCTCGGTTGGAGTTGTTTTTGGGTGATGAATGTGGATTGAATGGAGGCCGTGACCGTTCGGTTTTATTTTTTGAATACTCAGGAGATATGACGGTCTATCGACCGACCGTCACATCATTCTGACGCGTCTGGATCTGACCGTTACATGTGTTGGCCCTGTTTTATTGAGGAATGTGAACCGCCTGGTTTATGACGGACCAGGTGTGATCCGTTACTTAATGTGACGCACGTACATGAGACCGTTACAAACTTGCAAGTTTCTTGATGAATTAAATGGTTTAATTAATGTCAAAATGGTTCCATTTTCTTCCATGTTGTTCCTTATTGATGCCTCTCACATGTACAAATGGTTATGCCTTGATTCATGATCATATTTATTATTGGCTAACCTATCTTTCATGAAGGAATTATGAGTAAAAATCATGCTTTACGGTCCGTCAGGTAGGTAAGTCAGGTATTGTATCTCGTTCCCTCGCTCCCTTGATGCATTACTATATGTTACTTATGATATATTACCTCGAGAATCGGCTGGTCATTCATGTGTCCTAGGATCTGATGTTCCCCTTAAACAAAAATGATGATGATCTAAGTTCACATGTTTAATCGTTGGATAGGCCGTTAGATTGGAAAATTTGGGGACGATGGTTCTATCTTGCACGCCGTGGTTGCAGATAGTGTCCTGACCTTGATTGCTCCAATTTAGCAATATTATTCTCGAGTATCTTGATATTTTATCTTTTCTTTGCATTTGATTTGATGATTTGTTTTATTTAGCCCAGCATGCATCATGCGCATTCTTTGAGCATTCATGAAGCTTCATCTGTTCAAGGTATCTCGATGATGGTGAACAACTGTGTTCTTGATTCTGGATAAGGAGAATCATTCCACTCTGAATTAGAAGGTTTCCTTCGATCTGCTCGCTTGATCTAGTTCGCTGAAGATTCCTATCTGGAGTTTAGTCTCTTTCCTTTCTGTTGCCTCCGGTGGCTAGCCGTGTTTCCTTTCCTTAGTTAATTAGTTCCTCCAGACTCGCATCCCTTTGGCTGGCTATTTCCTTGTGATCAGTTTGAAGCTTTCCAGAAAATTCCTATCGCTTGTTGGTAAAGAACGGGTGTCGTTTACCTTAACGCCCTCTTTTTGATACACTCCGCTTCATTTCCGCTTCATCTTCATGTTCCATTTCACTTTCGCTTCACCTCCGCTCGCTCCCCTGCAAAGAGGACGTTAAGGAGGGGCATCTGTTGACACCCGTTTTATACCCAATAAGTCGGGTCATCTCCTTGTTTCATTCTATACGATGCTCCGAGTTGTTCACCCTTCATTGAGTCTCTTGATTAGTTGAAGCCTATTTCTTGGGTCTGAACTCTTTGATCGGATATGGCTCCTAGTGGCGTTTCATTGGATGAATCTTAGCAAGCCCCTCATTTCATTCTTGAACCTCAATGATAATAACGGTCGGTTCTAGGCACATTGTTTCATTCTGACGGATGGGTCCTGGACCGTTACTCTTTGAAGAGTCCTAAGGCTTGAGGCCTCGTTTTCAGTGCTTATCCCTTAATTTTCACGTTGATAATAACGGTCTGTCGTGCAGCCATTGTTTCATTCTGACGCCCTATGCCTTGGCCGTTGCTTCCTTGAAGAGTCCAACTTGTTGGGTTTTCTTCCCGTTGATCTTATCTCTTTGGGATAGGGTTGAAAATGACGGTCGTTCCTTGATGCGTTGCTTCCAAGTGGCGGTCTGTTGTGTAGCCGTTACTTCCTTCCGAGAGTCCTGGCAGTTCAGGCCTTTTCTTTGCTACTCCGTGGTCGAGATAAGGGTTTTGGATTGACGATATCTCTTTCAAATCTGATCCTCAGGACCTTCCGTTTGATTCTATGGACTCTTGGTGATATTATCTTCGAGAATTTGCTAAGAGTTATCTCTTTATCTTGTTTGAATTATCCTCTGCTCGACCTAAGAGTTTGAGGGTCTATAAATAGAACCCTTGACTTCATGGCCAAGGGGGAAGATTTTGAATTCACGACGAAGTGCTGCCAAACTCAGGAGCCATCTTCATCCAAGAGGAACTGCTTCCCACGTCCATCCATCTCATAATCAAGGGAGTACTTTGGTTTTGGTCTTTCAAGTTCATCATTGCATGCTTGAGTTCTTCCCAGGTTTTTCCTCAATCAAGGCATTGTCCCTCTTCCTTCTCCACGTTTTTCACTGTCCTCTAAGCATATAAACATCTTCCCAAACTTTTAAAATACCCAGAGGGGTTAAAAAACCAAAACTCCCCGGTAATTCCCTCTCCTTTTGATTATGTTAAGTCCTTTGAGAATTGATGCTATGCTTGTGAAAAGGACTAATTGAGGTTATTGCGTTTGGTCTTTCTACGTCTTTGGCAGGTTTACAGGTTCATTGACACGAGGCCCAGGTCTTCTAGCCGGCTGGAAGAGTTGGAGTTAAAAGAATTCAAGCTTTGTTACTGCAGGTTATCTGACGGTCTTGCGAAGGCGCGTCATTCTCCTCCGGCAGTCTATCGTGTGGCCGTCACTTCCAAGCGACGCACGGGGTCCTGACCGTTACTTCCAAATTGATCTGCAGGCTTTCTCTGGTTTTCTCTCCCGTGGGCGGGTGTTTCATCCACCTATTTCCAAGGTATATTCAGGTTCTTTTGACTTGTTTTACTTTGGTGGCGATCACATCTTTCCTTGGTATTGGGCATTAGCTGTCCTCTTCATCATATCTTCCTATTTTCCTTGCTTGTTCCACCTTCACGATGTGTTTTTATTTATTCCTTGTTCCACGCCCCGGCGTGTGTTTTCCTTTTCCTTAGCGTAGTTGGATTGAGATAGCATGCCCATGCTAGAGCTAGCTATGATTGCCTAGGTTCATGATCACATGTTCATAGGTTTGAGTAGATCTTTGATTGTTTGTTTGTTATCTTACCATATCGCCCCCCAAACCTCAAAAGGAAGATAGAAGATACACAAATAAATATCAACAGATGGGTGTGGGGGCAACCCCTGGCTGTGAGGGGGTCTGGGAGGGGGTGTTCCAAGGTGTGGGAGGGAGAGAATGGGGTCTGGAAGGTGGTGATTGCAGTGGGTGAGAGAGGAGCTGCGAATTTGGTTGGAAGGGAGAGAGGGAAAGGGTATTTGAAAATGGGTTTAAGGGTGGGATTAATTTCTTGTAATGCCCTGGATCCTTGGTAGATCTTTGCTGGATCCTTTGCAGGTCTTGCTGGATCTTTCGGATCTGTTTCGGATTTGTTTCGTTGAGTTTCAGTTCGCTTTTGTGGCTTCCGAGTTGAGTTTGACGAGCCGTGTGGGTTTTTCTCTCGTACTAGTTACGGAACCCTACGGTGAGTTTGTTTGTCAATTCTCGAACTCGTGGACGCTACAGTGACGATGTACACCCGGTCGCCGTAGAGTCGAGCGAAGGCCTTCAGATATGCCTTGCCGCTGATGCCCCTTGCTGACTTGCCGGGGTGGTCATCGCTGTGGCGTGGAAAGGTCACCTCGGGCTGGTGTAGTCCCCGGGTCCGCAGGATCAGCCTGTAGTGCAGAGGCTCGATGATATGGATGCAATGCAACCATATGTCTCGCCCCCGGTACGATAAGGCCGCCTCTACCCACGGCTGTCCCGTGTAACCCTCGTCGCGGTATGGGGTCCATCTCACCTGAGAGCATTTAGTTCATTCATTAGCATATAAAAGCATTAAAGATATTGGAGATATGTAGAAAGCATTTAGAAAACATTTTTAAAAGCATATAGAAATCATTTTTGAGTTCTGGACTTACCGATGTATGCGGGAAGGAGTCCAGGTCGTCCTGGATCGTCCGGGTCAGTCTAATGATCGACCCTGTGTCCCTCGCCACCGACCAATGCCTCGCGATTGGTATGAGACCGGGATGGAGTAGTGCGCCTCTCCCGATGCCTGGGAGGTACATATAGCTCCAGATCTGCATTTAGAAGTCGAGTCAGTCGCATCATTGCATAAATCATTGCATAAATCATTTGCATAAATCATGGCATCAATATTCATGGCATAATAGAAAACATGAGAAGTGCATTTACCTGTAGGAAAGGCGAGAAGCCGCCCAACATCGTCTGCCGGTCCGTAGTGCTGAGGGACTCGAACAAGAATGCGAGTATTGCTGCTCCCCAGGCGTATCTCCTGACTCTGCCCAAATCCTCTATCATCGGCAGCAGTCTGCAGCTGATGACATCCGCCCGGGTCGCGAAGAGGAGCTTCCCGAATAGCAACATCAGGAAGCGTCTGAGCACCCTGTCTCCCTCTGGTCCAGCCTCCGCCGCCACGCGAGGGCGCACCTGGTCTATCACTCTGCCCAGATGCTCCTCGGGTAGCTCTCCCATGGTGATCGCCGCTCCTCTCAAGCCTAAGCTCTCCTGCAGCACTGACCTCGAAAGCTGAGAGGAGGACTGTCCCGGCCTGATCAAATCCAGCCCGAGCAGCTGCTGCGCCATCTCTCGGTAGTCACCGTATGTCCACCCTGTCACCGCGGCTCCGTGGACTCTTAATCCGGTAATCCTTGCTATGTCTTCTAGCGTGGGGATCATGTGGCCCCACGAGAAGATGAACGCCCTGCTGATCGGGTCCCATCTCTCGTGCAAGGCGTACAGCACCGGCGTGTCCATCCGGATCACCTCGATGCTGAGCACCTCAGCGAATCCCATGCCGGCTAATCTCTCTCTCTGGTAGTCGGGAAATGCCTGGTACACTGCCCGGATCTGTAGCCAGGAGATCCGCGACCGTCTCTTCCCCTGCATTACATATTAGATCATTCATTAGTCCAATTGCATCATATAATCATTGCATAATCATTCATAATTGAAAACAAAACAAAAATTTGAAAATTGAAAACCCTAAAAAATAGTTTAATTCCCTGGCTAAAGTGACGGCCCTGGGGTGGGGCGTCGTTTGACTCTGACGGACGCAGCCTGATGCGTCGGGTGTGTGACGGTCGCTGGCATGACCGTCACATTATCTGCATTTGGGAATTTTTTCCCTTGCATCCCCGTGGTCTCCCACTATGGCCAAATGGCCTACAATTGATCCTAGTGGGTTCGTAGACCCATTTCTACCCCTTTCCCTCACATGCATCCATAAATAAACACAAAAAAAAATCAAAAATTGGAAAATTAGGGCGGGGGCCTACCTCACGGTCCATGTCTCTCCTCCTCTTTTTCTCTGGTTTTTTGGGCTCCTCTGCACCCAGTGAGGTTTCCCCTTGGTCCTCCTCAGCCGTGGGGACTGCTTCTTCTTCTGTTGGGTTTCTTCTCGCCGGCCGTTCTTCTTCCACCGGCGGGATCGCCTCCCGTTCAAGACGGCCGTGGAACCGCCGTATTGCCATCCTCTTCCCTCTCTCTCTCTTCTTTGGTGGCGGCTGGGGTGCCTCGTCGCCGGCCATTGGAGCGGTGGGGGTGGAATCGTCGGAGCTCTCAGTTTTGAGGTTTTTTGGGCGTTGAGTGTTGGAATGAACGGGCCGTGACCGTTCGGTTGTTTTTTTTTGAACACTCAGGAAATGTGACGGTCTATCGACCGACCGTCACATCATTCTGACGCGTCTGGATTTGACCGTTACATGTGTTGGCACTGTTTTATTGAAGAATGTGAACCGCCTGGTTTATGACGGACTAGGGATGGTCCGTTACTTTATGTAACGCACGTACATGAGACCGTTACAAACTTGCAAGTTTCTTGATGAATTAAATGGTCTAATTAATGTCAAAATGGTTCCATTTTCTTCCATGTTGTTCCTTATTGATGCCTCTCGCATGTACAAATGGTTACGACTTGGTACATGATCATTTTTATTGTTGGCTAACCTATCTTTCATGAAGGAATTATGAGTGAAGTCGTGCTTTATCGTCCGTCAGGCAGGTAAGTCAGGTATTGTATCTTGTTCCCTCACTCTCTTAATGCATTACTATACGTTACCTATGATATATTACCTCGAGAACCGGCTGGTCATTCATGTGTCCTGGGATCTGATGTTCCCCTTAAACAAAAATGATGATGATCTAAGTTCACACGATTAATCGTTGGATAGGCCGTTAGATTGGAAAATTTGGGGACGATGGTTCTGTCTTGCACGCCGTGGTTGCAGATAGTGTCCTGACTCCGATTTCTCCAAACTAGCAATACTATTCTCGAGTATTTTATTATTTTATCTTTCTTTGCATTTTGTTTTGAAGATTTTATTTTCCTTTAGCCCAGCATGCATCATACGCATTCTTTGAGCATTCATGAGTTTCATCTGTTCAAAATGTCTCATTAATGGTGAACAGTTGTGTTCTTAATCTTGAATAAGGAGAATTATTCCACTCTGAATTAGAAGGTTTCCTTCGATTTGCTCGATTGATCTGGTTCGCTGAAGATTCCTGTCTGGAGTTTAGTCTCTTTCCTTTTCGTTGCCTCCGGCGGCTAGCCGTGTTTTCCTTTCCTTAGTTAATTAGTTCCTCCAGACTCGCGTCCTTTGGCTGGCTATGTCCTTGTGATTAATTCGAGATTTTCCAGAAAATTCCTATTGCTTGTTGGTACAGAACGGGTGTCGTTTACCTTAACGCCCTCTTTTTGATACACTCCGCTTCATTTCCGCTTCATCTCCATGTTCCATTTCACTTCCGCGTCACCTCCGCTCGCTCCCCTGCAAAGAGGACGTTAAGGAGGGGCATCTGTTGACACCCGTTTTATACCCAATAAGTCGGGTCATCTCCTTATTTCATTCTATATGATGCTCCGAGTTGTTCATTCTTTGATTAGTCTCTTGATCAGTTGTAGCCTGTTTCTTGGGTCTTAATTTCTGGATTAAGATGTGGCTCCCGGTGGCATTTCGTTGGATGAAGCTCAGCAAAACCCTTCACTCTATTTTTGGAACCTCAATGATAATAACGGTCTCAGTCAGGCGCGTTGCTTCCTTCTGACGGATAGAACCTGGGCCGTTACTTTTTGAAGAGTCTTAAGGCTTGAGGCCTCGTTTTCAGTGCTTATCCCTTAATTTCCACGTTGATGATGACGGTCTGTCGTGCAGCCGTCGTTTCATTCTGACGCCCTATGCCTTGGCCGTCGCTTCCTTGAAGAGTCCTATTGTTTGGATCTTCTTCCCGTTGATCTTATCTCTTTGGGATAGGGTTGAAAATGGCGGTCGTTCCTTGATGCGTTACTTCCAAGTGGCGGTCTGTCGTGCAGCCGTTACTTCCTTCCGAGAGTCCTAGCAGTTCAGGCCTTTTCTCTGCTACTCCGTGGTCGAGATAAGAACTTGGATTGACGATATCTCTTTCAAATCTGATCCTCAGGACCCTCCGTTCGTTTCTATGGACTCTTGGTGATATTATCTTCGAGGATTTGCTAAGAGTTATCTCTTTCCTGCTGAATTATCCTCTGCTCGACCTAAGAGTTTGAGGGTCTATAAATAGAACCCTTGACTTCATGGCCAAAAGAGGGGGAGATTTTGAATTCGCGACGAAGTGCTGCCGAACTCAGGAGCCATCTTCATCCAGGAGGAGCTGCTTCCCACGTCCATCCATCTTCTAATCAAGGGAGTACTTTAGTTTTGTCTTTCAAGTTCATCCTTGCATGCTTGAGTTCTTCTTGGTTTTCCTCAAACAAAGCATTGTCCCTCCTCTTCCTCCACGTTTTTCACTGTTCTTTAAGCATACAAACATCCTCCCAAACTTTTAAAAACACCCAGAGGGGTTAAAAAACCAAAAACTCCCCGGTAATTCCCTCTCCTTTTGATGTTCTTAAACTCTTTAAGAATTGATGCTATGCTTGTGAAGAGGGCTAATTGAGGTTGTCTTGTCTTATCTTTCTACATCTTTGGCAGGTTTACAGGTTCATTAGCACGAGGCCCAAGTCTTCTAGCCGGCTGAAAGAGTTGGAGTTAAAAGGATTCAAGCTTTACTACTGCAGGTTACCTGACGGTCTGGTGTAGGCGCGTCACTATCTTCCGGCGGTCTATCGTACGGCCGTCGCTTCTAAGCGACGCACGGGGTTCTGGCCGTTACTTCCAAGTTGATCTGCAGGCTTTCTCTGGTTTTCTCTCCCGTGGGCGGGTGCTTCATCCACCTATTTCCAAGGTACATTCGAGTCTTTGACTTGTGTTTACTTTGGTGGCGATCACATCTTTCCTTGGTATTGGGCATTAGCTGTCTTCTTCATCACATCTTTACTTCCCTTGCTTGTTCCACCCGTAGCGGTGTGTTTTTATTTATTCCTTGCTCCACACCCCGGCGTGTGTTTTTTTTTCCTTTTCCTTAGCGTAATTTGATTGAGATAGCATGCCCATGCTAGAGCTAGCTATGATTGCCTAGGTTCATGTTCACATGTTCACAGGTTTGAGTAGATCTTTGATTGCTTGTTTGTCATCTTGCCATATTACTTTGCAAACCTCAAAAGTAAGATAAAAGATAGGCAAATAAATATCAACAGCAATGCAATTGTGCATCTTTTGCAGAGGTCCTGTAGGTCCTGAGAAATGAACTGTGGTCCATTGTCGGTGACAATTGTGCTTGGGACGCTGAACCTGGCGAGGATGTTCTTCATGATGAACTTGCAGACTATTGACGCCTTGATTTTCGCCTAAGCTTCGGCTTCGGCCTATTTGGTGAAGTATTCCGTCGCAGTAAGGATGAAAGATTTCTGTTTGGTGAGGAAATTGGGATCACCTAGGGGACCGATGATGTCGAATGCCCACATGGAGAAAGGCCATGGGGCGGATATTGGATGGAGTGAGGAAAAGGGTGAATGGATTTTATCGGCGTGGAGTTGACACTTGACACACCTACGGACATAAACAGCACAATCCTCTTCCATAGTGGGCCAGTAAAAGCCTTGCCGAATGATTTTCTTGGTGAGCATCTGACTATTCACATGGCCACCGCACACACCCGAGTGTGTCTCCTCTACACATTTCCAGACCTCATCGTCATCAAGACATCTTAACAGAACGCCAGTGAGGCTCCTCCTATAGAGTAGACCTCCAACCAATGTGTATTTCTGAGCCACCCTCCTTATGGCTTTCTTATCTTTCGTGGTGGCCCCTTCAGGATAAGACTGATCTTTGTAGTATTTGACGATTTCATAGAACCATGGTTTCTCCTCATCAGCCAGTTCTTCTTCGGCTTCTGCCAACATGATTTCCCTCTTCTCAAGGATATCTTCCTACAAGATCTTCCTTGCTATCCTGTCTTTGATATTTACGTAGGAAGCGTCATCGTTTGCAGGGGCGTGAATTTTGTAGATGGAAATGGACTCAAACCATCTCCCTATAGGGAACCTTACGGCTGATGCCAGCAAGGCGAGGGCATCGGCGAGAATATTCTGATGTCGAGGGACATGAACAAAGACCAGTTTGGTGAACAGTTTGGCAAAGGCAGCAGTGAGTTCTTGGTATGGTTTGAGTTTAGGATCGCGAGTGCAATATTTAGTGAGCACATGGCAGAGAATGAGTTGACTATCACCTACGACTCGTAATTCAGTGATACGAAAAGAATGAGCGAGTTCTAGGCCAGCTAGAAGAGCTTCATATTCGGCTATATTGTTGGTAACTAGGAATTTGAGCTGGTATGCCAGTGGGAATGTGAGGCCTTTGGACGACAGGAGGGCAACGCCGATTTCTCTCCCTTGAGAATTCAGAGCTCCATCAAAATATAACGTCCACATAGGCTCTCGAATTGAGTGACGGACATTAGTTACTCATCTGAAACTCTGATTGGACATGATCGAACTTGGGAAGAGGATGGTGAGCGAGATGCTCGGCTATGGCATATCCCTTGATCGCCTTTTGCTGGATGTAGGTGATGTCGAACTGAGAGAGAAAATTTTGCCAGCGTGCTAGCCTATCCGTAAGGACGGATTTCTCTAGAATGAACTTGATAGGATTCATGCGAGCAATCAAATGGACCTCATGAGCCAGGAAGTAGTGCTTCAATTTCTGCACTACCCAAACGAGGGCAGCACAGGTTTTCTCCATGACTGTGTACTTCTGCTCACAGGGATTGAGAAGTTTGGACAAGTAATAGGTTGCCCGTTCCTTGCCTTCTTCATCAGCTTGTGCGAGGACGGCTCCCACGGAGTCATCTAAGACTGAGATGTAAAGGATCAGAGGTTTTCTCGGGTTTGGGTGGAATGAGAACGGGTGGACTTGCCAGATATTCCTTTAACCCTTCAAAAGCTTTTTGACATTTAGAATCCCAGTGGAATTCTACTCCTGACTTGGTCAACTCATAGAGAGGTCTACACCTTTGTGAGTGTTGGGACACAAACCGATGAATAAACTGTAACCTCTCGATTAAACCTCGGACTTCCCTCAAATTCTTTGGGGGCGGCATATCCCTGATGGCCTTAGCTTTGTCGGCATCTATCTCGATCCCTCTTTTACTCACAATGAACCCCAGTAATTTATCCGACGACACACCAAACACGCACTTCTTCGGGTTCATTTTCAATTGGAACTCCCTTGATCTTTGCAAGACCTTAGCTAGAACTTCTGGATGTTCCATCCTGGTCCTTGATTTCACCAATAGGTCATCCACATACACCTCCAGATATATGTGCATCATGTCATGAAATATGGCCATCACAGCTCTTTGGTAAGTAGCTCCAGTATTTTTTAACCCAAACGGCATGACCACGTAACAATATGTTCCCCAAGGGGTGGTGAATGACGTCTTCTCTTGATCCTCTTCTGCCAAACGAATTTGATTATATCCCGAAAATCCATCCATGAATGAGAGGGTCTCATAACCTGCCGTGTTATCGATCAACACATCAATGTGAGGCAAGGGAAAATCATCTTTTGGACACGCGCGGTTAAGGTCCCGGAAGTCGATACAAATCCTGACTCTCCCGTCTTTCTTCATGACCGGGACAATGTTCGCCACCCATTGAGGATAAAGAACGTCTCTAATGAACCTGACTTTGTGGAGCTTATCGACCTCTTCTTTCATTTTCAAAGCCATCTGGGGTGGAAACGTCTTAACCTTTGTTTTACCGAGGCGGACCCTGGTTTTAGGGTTGACGGTGTTCGACCAGGGTTGAATCCAGACCCGACATATCCTCGTAGCTCCATGCAAACGTGTCCTTATATTCTTGAGAACTCAATTAATGCCTTTTCTTCAGAGGGTGGTAGGTTATCACTTATGAGGATGATCCTAGGGTCTTCTCAGTTCCAAGTTGACTTCTTTGGTGGACTCTTCTACAGTGGTCGACAGCTCGTCGAATCTCTTATTCCACTAGCATATGCGCCAGCCGCATCCTCATATTCTTCACCCTCATCTTCAGTAGGGTATTCTTCATCCGTGATCTCGTAGACTCCATACCCCTCATCAATTGCACAGTTGCCCTCACATTCTATTTCCGGTAGCTGGATGGATTTTCTAGCAACTGGGGGATGGCAAGAAGGGCCTGACACCTGGCGGCTAAATCCAGAAGGAATCGACGAGGGATCTGCCTACCCTTAGATTTCTTCCTAGGTACTACCTTTGGCTTATTGTTCCTAGATTGACTGACATTATTTACAGAAGAAGGGAAAGATGAAGAAGATGAAGAATGTACAGGAGAGGACCCCTCAAAGGAGGGGTAGAAAAGGTCGCTCATCGGACCTTGGACGGGTGGTCCGCAGGGCGAGACGCACCCGTGGGAGATGTAGGAGGCTTCCTCAACGAAGATGTGTTGTTGGGGAGTTTAAAAATTAACATTTTTTTTTCGTTTTCATTTTTGATGACAAAACAGTGAAAAGGGATCGGAGGAGAGAAAAAAGTGGTTATGACTAGGGGATTGGGAGGCTCGTAGAGAAGATCATGGTTGAAGACCTGGCGTGGGTTGAGAAACCCGCGTACGTATGTAAGCAGAGAAGGGGACCTGGGAAGATCATCAGACAACCGTCTGGCCCAGGAAGAAGATATCAGCAAAGGCTGAGATGAGTGAATGGAGAAGATGGCGGCTAATGAGCCGTCGACGGCAATGTCGATGACGGATAAAGATCCGTCAGTGACAGAGTCCTTCTGGCGAGGACGAGGATAGTTTGGAATCTTGGAAATAGTGGTGATATTCTCTGGCATTCCGGAGATCAATGGCGGTCCTTCAAGCTGTGGAGGCGAGAACATCCTTTCCAATGCAACGGAAATGTCCCGTATGTCGAACCATTTGTCCCACTCGCATTCCAGATCTTTGATCTTACCTCTTTTGGTGATCCTCGGACATTTTTCAGCCAAATATACAGCATGTGATCCCCCATGTGTTTCTCGCGGGTAATCTCCCATCTGAACAACGGGTCCTTTGTTGAAGTGGTTTGATAGGGTCCATGTGAGGGGCTTCCAATCCTCCTTGAATGGTCCTTTGAAGCCTAGGCCAAACCTGCGGTTCGGCCTAATCTCCTTTGGTGGTTTCAGCCTACCTTGTAGCTGTGCGCCCAGACCTTTGCCCTGTTGATAGCCGATGTTCCTCATAATCTCCCAACCTTTGGAGTGAAAAGGGAGGTATGGCGTGGTTGCCTTGATCGGCTTCTTTGGTACTAGCGGAATGTGAGATAAATCATGCACGTCTAGTAGTGACAATATGGGCCGATGAGACGGCCAAACAGAGGGCACAGAAGTGTTAATAGCATCCACCGTGTGAAGGACATGTGTGCTGACCACTTTAATAATTCTTCCATTGTGAGGAAACTTCAGACACTGATGGTTGGTGGAAGGCACAGCATCCATGGCTTCAATGTAGGGGCGACCCAGTCTGGCCTTGAATGTGGGGTCCATATCGAGGACATGAATTCCGTGGGGACTGACACAGGGCCTAGCTCTGCCCTCAGAATAATCATTCCTTGCGGCGGCCTTTTGCTATTGTCATAAGCCATGACTGTGATCGAGGACGATCTTATTTGCTCTTCATCGACCCCACACAACTGAAGGGTGTCCATGGAGATCACATTTATAGACGCACCCGTGTTGACAAGGCACGGATTTATGGATACCCCATTAATTTTTATTGAAATGCACAGTGCATATTTCGAGCTTCCTTGGGGACGAGCTCGTAGTTGTGGAACATGATGGCCGGTTGTGTGTCCGTTGGTGTCAGGACGGTAGAGATCTTTTCTACAGGGAGGTCCTCATTCACCATGACCTTTTGAAGATACTCATTAAGGCTGCCTGATGGGATGTGACCTTTGAAGCAGCTCCAGGATGGAGATCCGAACAGACGTCTTGTCCAAGTGTTTTAACAGATCATACTGCGTTCCAGGGATAGATCTTTCCGGTTGTTCTCCATCGTCCTTCTCTGGCTGAGACTGCTCGGGATTCTGACTGTTGCGGGGGAAAACTCTGTGGAAAATCCTTCCACTCGGAGCACCATTGCCTGTGGCTTTTGTACCTCTATAGGGGTAGCAGTGGGTTTTAACAGAGGTTTGAGGGTAGTGGTGGAGGAATGATTATGAAGTAGGGGTGATGACGGGAGCAGGGGCTCTGATGAGGGGTTTGTTAGGTGGAGGCATGGTAAAGGTAGAGGGGATATCACACGGGTTCTGAAGGATAAGGGGTCTGGAAGGTGGATGTGGAGGCGAAGTGGAGGTGGGTAAGGTTTGAAAAGGGTAATGGTTTTGAGGCGGATGGTGGGTGATGAGTGATTTTGAAGGCATTGGCGGTGGTATGGTGGAGACATGCGGGGTTACGTACGGTTGACGGGTGATAAGGGGCTTAGAAGGCATAGGGGCAAATGCGGTAGACGTGGGTGGTAAAGCGGGGGAGTGAGAGAAGGTGAGAGGGTACGAGGGCGTAGTGGAGGGTGTTGACTGATAGGTCATTGTGGTGCGAATGAGGGGGCGTAATGGTAGTGGAAATGGTGAAGGCGGTACTGACGCGGGTTGATGAGAGAGATGTGCTACCCGGGCAAGGCAAGGGTGGTTGCGTGACGATAGGATTGGCGGTAGAAAGAATGGAGGTACTTTCCGGGTACCACATCTGCTCTCTCCTGACTTCCGGGAAGGAGGAGATGGGGTTAACCTGATGATTGGGTTGTTGGTGCTCCGGTAATGGATTCTGGATTATGCCCATGTTGGGCTATTGTTGTGGGGCCTACTGAGGCTGTTGTTATTGTTGTGGTTGTTGCTGTGGCTGCTGTTGTAACTGCTGCTGTGGCCTATAAGGAGGTCTCCTAGCCTTGAGGGCAGTGACATATAGCCTCATTTCATCCCAGTAAATTCCGCCTTCGTCATTCGTATCGTAGATGTAATCCTTGAACTGGAAGTAGTTGTCTACTGTGTGTCCTGGCTACCTGTGGTAGACGCAGTATTTGGAGGTATCAACATTCGGGGGCCACACGGGCCTTTCCCTGGGTAGCACAAGTATGTTTGAGGCCATGAGGGCGTTGAAAATATCTGCCAGAGCTTCTGACAATGGTGGATAGTAGGCTCTCTTGGGACCGACCGGCCTCCTTTGTTGCTGCTGGGGACCATAATTCCCCGGGGGTGGAACTTGGTTGTATTGAAATAGTGGTTGTTGTTGCTGGGGTCGTGGTTGTTGTGGCTGGGGTTGAAGTAGTGGAGGCATATTATCCTGGGGTGGATTGTTTTGGGGTGGAGGATGAGAGGGGAAAGGGCCTGGTTGGAGGGGAAGCCGAGGCATTTGTGGAGGCCTTGGGTTGACTGCATAGTTGGCGTTGTTGACCGCACTCACTTGCTCATTTGTCAGGACCCCTTCTGTTGCTCCACCTGGGACACCAGCACTCGTCTTTCTGACCACCTTGGGCTTTGGCGGCTCAAACATGTTCATAATGGGGGAGTCTTTTAACTGGGTCTGGATATACCGAGCTCTTTCATAGAGTTCCTCCATTGTGGTAAGCTTATTCATGGCCAGGACGTGTCTGAACTGTGGGGTTGCGTTGGACACAATCATCTTCACTTGTTCTGGCTCGGAGAGGGTATCCCTTATCCTTTCCGCCAGAGACCTCCATCTATCAGCATAACGGATAAAGTCCTCGTCAAACTTCATCTTTTTGGCCACTAGGTCGGTAATGGAGAGAGAGGGACCGACCCTATCCTGATACTTTTGTAAGAACCTTCTCTGGACTATTTCGAAATTCTCGGCCTCGCGGGGCTCCAAAGAATAGAACCATTCTAGCTCAGGACCGTCCAATGACCTCTGGAAGAGGTATGCCTGGGATCTCTGATCATTTTGCCAGTAGAGGACTCATACATGAAATCCTTGAGGTGATGAAGGGGTTGCAAGTGCCGTTGTACCTGCGGTACGTGGGCATTTCGGAGGGAGGAAGATGGATGACCAGAAGGATTGGCAAAGCAACCTCCGGGGTGGCTTTCACGTCCACCATTCTTTTCAAATTTTGAAACTGCTTGTCTATTCTATTGAACCTATTGAGGAGCGTTTGGGCGAGCTCCTCGGGAGGTGAAGGTGGCACTTGCCACTGGGGAGGGAAATGTCTCCCGGAGATTTGAGGGGGAAACCCCGAATGAGAGGGAGCCTGTCGGACCGCCGACAGTTGGCCCCGGCTGAAGCGGTGCGTGGGGAACAACGGGAGTTTGAGATTGTGAAGGGAACTGGAATGAGGGCGGTTGTTGGCTCGCTTGCCCTTGAAGCGAGGGAGATTGAATGGCTTGCACCAGTGAAGGAGATGGAATGGCCTGCACCGACTCTTGGAGCGGTGCGACGGCCGGAGTTGATTCCTGGGGAGCGGGGGAAACAGATTTCCCCTTCAGAATGGCCTGGAGGGCCCGGAGCTGTTCAGAGGTAAGCTCCGTGTTGGCGAGGACGCCTAGCAAAGAGGAGATGTCCTGTGGTGGGGATGTGTCCCCTGCGATAACCTGGACCTCATGCGAGGGCTCATAGGAAGGGCCCGAGTCCATAGCATGGACTCGCGGCTCAATTGACTGACCACGACCAGGGTGGTTCTCCTCAAAAGACTCGTGAGCCATGCTCACAGTTTTCCCGGAACGTAAAAACATACACTAGCAAGCAAATAGCAGAGATTATCAAACAAGTGGATGCTTTTACGCCCTTTTTTGAGTTTTGATTTTGATGATTTTTTTTTGTATTTTTAACCAGATCCGAAGTTCACACAAAATAGGGACCCTAGTTCATTTTTTTGTTTCACCGCCGTATCAGCTAGGGGCTCTCGTCTCACCATGAATGGGTCGACTAACTCCGGGGAACTTCAATGGTACAATCGGCCCAGTGAACGAAGATGATATTCTTCGATGTCGGGGACTTACGGAGGTCCCGGTGGAGGAGATTCTAGTCCGTCGAGAGGAATTCCCGAACAGAGAGTCCTTCCTTCACCAAGAGAGGGTGATCCTTAGAAAAAAATGAAAAAGAATAGAAAAGAGGGATGGATGTATGCAATGGAATGCTGACAGAGATAAGAGGCACAAAAGAACAAGAGAACAACCAAGATATAACAACACACAAGAGGTAGTACAGCAAATCAAAATAAATTGCAAGGGTAACTGAAAGAAAGGAACGGAGGTCCCATCGTGATCGCCAATCTTTGAGCGACGTCACGCGGTTCGAGGAATGAAGATGCGGAGCGCGCGCGCTCCTTTCTTTTTTTTATCGGGCTTTATGCTGCAACACAAAAAGATTAAGAGAAGGGAGAAGGGACCACCACGGGAGATTGCTCCGGCGGGGCGAGCGGGACAAATACAATGCAAAAGATAAGAGGAGAGAGAAGGGGCCACCACGGGAGATTGCTCCGGCGGGGCGAGCGGGACAAATACAATGCAAAAATCAAATAACAGAAATTGAAACGGCCATTGCGGGAAATGACTCGCCGCGGCCTCGAGAGTATAACAGGACGTAAAAATAATACGTAATATAACGATAGAAATTTAAACGGCCATTGCGGGAGATGACCCTCCGCGGCCTCGAGAATATAGCAGATATAAGAGACAGATATGAGAACAAGACAACATATGAGTAACAAGAGTTTAAACGGCCATTGCGGGAAGTAACTCGCCACGGCCTCGAGAGTACAACAGTTATAAGAGACAGATGTGAGAACAAGGCAGCATATGAGCAACAAGAGTTTAAACGGCCATTGCGGGAAGTAACTCACCGCGGCCTCGAGAGTACAACAGTTATAAGAGACAGATGTGAGAACAAGGCAGAATATGAGTAATAAAACTTAAGTGGCCATTGCGGGAAGTTACTCGCCGCGGCCTCGACAATATAATGTGATCGCCAGGGGTCGAGGACCCCAAAGTAAAAGAGTGATCGCGCCTACCTCGCTAACGGGAAGTGGCGGGTTACTTCTTCCTCCCCCTTCGGCCGACTGACGGAGAGTGCTTTCTCCAATTACCCTTGCAAAACAACAGACAATAGACAAACGAAGTTAGAAAATGGCAGTGTAGTATCAATCTCTTGCGATGGAAGTGATGAAATCGTGACAGGACACACACCTGGTTGTTGTGGTTTAAAACCCCTCTCGGACTCGAGTAGGAGGAAAATGTGATGATGAATGCAAGAAATATATAAGAGAAGACACCCTTATGAAGGGAGATGGAGGATGCAAAATGATGAATGCAAAGAACTACAGAGAAAAGGAGGAGAGAATCAGCTTATTGGATGTGCCGGTGGCGGGATCTGGAGGAGCTTCGGCAGCGTAGGGACGACGTGGAAGCGCGGTGGATGAAGGCGACCTTCCCCTCGCGAGTGCGGGCACCCGAGAAGCCGGTAGAACCTCCACCTACAAAAGACCCCACGGGTTAGAAATGACTCCGGTAGCCTCTAGGCTCCGGAAGCCTATCGGATCGCTTTCAGCTCCCCCCGGACTGAGGGGGTGGGTCTCTATTTATAGAGCTCCGGAGGGTGGAGGCGTCCAGGACCCTGGACACCTTCACCAAGGCAAAAATAGTATTTTATTATATTTTTATTTATTTTTTTTGAATATTTTCATAGAGGCGTCCAGGCAAGTGGACGCTTCCATAAAAGCCCACCGAAAGTCGCACGCGGTTTGGCTCGACGCGTGATTTTGGTCGGCGCCCGTGATTCATGAATGGGCGCGTCTAGCTGGCAGGACGTCTTCACAATTTAGATTCGTTCTCAAACGACAAACCGGCCAACGGACGGCGGGCGCCCGTGAGTCAACGTCCAGGGGCCTGGACGCCTCTAAAATTTGGATCCTTTCTCAAACGACAAATCGGCCAACGGCCGAGGGCGCCCGTGAATCAAGTAATGGAGGCGTCCATAGGCCTGGACGCCTCCATAATTTGAATTCTTTCTCAACCGGCAAACCGTCCAACGGACGGGGGCGCCCGTGGGCAAGTTGATGGAGGCGTCCAAGCAAGTGGACGCCTCCATGATTTTATTTTTTTTATTTTTTATTCATTTTTATGGAGGCGTCTACGCAAGTGGACGCCTCCATGATATTATTTTTTTATTTTTTGTTCATTTTTATGGAGGCATCCAGGCAAGTGGACGCCTCCATGATTTTTTTATTTTTTTACTTATTATATTTTTATTATTCATGGAGACGTCTAGTCTCCTAGACACCTCCAAGATTTTCCATGGAAAAAATTAAAAAAATACAAACAAAATTCATAAAAATAGGAAATCACCAGAGTAATCAAAAATGTGAAGGCCGCCTAGGGGTATCATAGTGTAATATGAGATTTACTCACGGTAATGTCAAGAACGGCGTGTCTACATCGGGGCGTCACGGTCTCTAACGGATCCAGCCAGGCGCGTTAGAGGACAGGTTGTGACGCATACCCCTCGGGACGTCACAACCCCTAACGGCCCTACCCAGGCGTATTAGAAGACGGTTGTGATGCACACCCCTCGGGGCGTCACAACCCCTAACGACCCTGCCCAGGCGCGTTAGAAGAGGGGATATGTCAACTCTGACGCACCCCAGCAAGCGCGTCACGGTGCTCTGACGGACCAAACCTGGTGCGTCAGAGGTCGTGAGCCCAACGGCCCGAAACCACGGCAACAAGCGTGACGGTCAGACCCAGGAGCGTTACAGCTCTCTGACGGCCTATCGTGGGATCGTCAGGCCCATGAACGCCAACACTCAAAACAAAGGGAGCGTAACGCACCTGCCCAGGCGCATTACACACTGTGACGGTCACTGGAATGACCGTCACACCTTCCCGAGAACGCTACGGCGGGAAACGACCCAAAACTCAAATCCACGCCCCGATCACCCCCGGGTGATGGGGGAAACAAAGGGGAATCCATCCCCAATCCCCTAGGCATGTATCTAAACCCCCGGATCGGCCAAAAACGCAATGAAATGGGAGATCGGCCCACAAGCCCTAAAACATGGACTTTTCCCCAAATCGCCCCGTTTAGCCCGCTCGGCTCACCACGGCCTACGAAACTCACGGGAAAGGAAGAGCATGAGCTGGGGGTCCATCTCCCTACCTCCACCGAAGAAACGACGTGCCGTGGACGCCGATCCACGAAGAAAACGCCGTGAAACCCTCGTCGCTCCACGAACCCGCGGCCGAGCTTGTAGATCTATTTAAAATCCACACTTAAATAAAAAATGATAAGCACGATCAATGAAATAATAATAAAATAGCACGAGGTGCTAATATGGAAAAGATGTGATCGCCAGAGACACGAGGGTCTCAAAGAGGAGATTGATATGGGAGATGATCGCAAAATACCTCAAAAGATGCGGGGGATGTGAGTACTCCTTTTCTCTTCAAGATCGGCCGGCCGATGAAAAGAGTTCTTCCTTTGATTACCCTTGCAAGAAAAGACAAACACCAAAAGATATGGATTAGAAACAATGGTGTAGCATCAAATTCAATAAAAATATATGAGCATGAAAAATAGGAACAATACACACCTTAAGGGGATTGCCCTTAAACCCCTATGCAATGAGGGTGGGAGATATATGATGATATGAATGAATGTAAACGAAATAGGGAGATGTGCAAGGGATTGCACTGTGGGGGAGATTTCTCAACACGTTAAGAATAATGAAAATCAATGAGAAATGATGATGCATGCGTATATGTGTAAATCGATGCCAAAATAAAAGAAGAAAAAACAAGAAGGAGCCTGTGCGATGCTGTAGCTTTGATATTCAAGGGGGAGAGGCTTCGATAGATGAAGACAAATGCACTTGAAAGCTCCTCCTTCAGCCGAACGCAGCAGCACCTGCAAGCACCAAACAAGAAAAAGAAAAGCAAAACAGAGAAGAAGGGAAAAGGGAGATACGTGGGAGGAAAAAAACAAAGAAAAAACAAAATGGGGAAAGAAGTCTCCTGCGTGAGAAGAAAGAAAAGAAGAAAAACACAGAAGAAGAAAAAGATAGAAGAAGAAGAAAAAACAGAAGAACGACGGGGGAGAAGAAGAAATCCGAAAAATCAACCGATTAACAGAGATGAACCTCCCTATTAAAAAGGTAGAAGAGAAGATAAGAAGGAAAGAGTACAAAGTAAGGAAAGAGCCCAAAGAGGGGAGGATAAGACTGGGCAAGAGCCCAAACGAAGCAGGGACTCTCTGTGGAAAGGCTGCGTTCATTCGGAACACAAAACTGAAACACGACTTGAACAAGGGCGTCAATTCAAGAATTGACGACCTTTCCAAAGGGCGTTAATTAAAACACGACTTATATAAGGGCGTTAATTCAAAAATCAAATTTTAGAATTTATTTAAAAAATTGTGAAACACGTCTGATTCAAAGGCGTTAATTAAAACACGCCCTAACAAAGGACGTTAATTCAAAATATTCAAAATAGGGCTATTTTTCATTTCTCAATATTATTTTCCCGTTTTTTTAGGTGAAGGTGCATCTCATCGCCCTGATTCTAACGACTATTTTTACGAATTTTTCTGACATCCGGAAGGCCACCAAATCACCTCTCAAAGGGGTTACAAAAATAATAATAATAAAACAATTTGAAAGTAACGCCCGTGAATGCGGCGTGAATTCATTTTTTGAATTTTTTTATTATTTTCAGATTCAAAATAACGCCCTCTTTTAAGTCGTTAATTCTTGAAAAAATCCAAAAAATTCCCAGAAAAATCCAGAAAAATGGAAATTGAGTGGAATTGACGCCCTCAATATATGTCGTCAATTTTTTTAAGAAACGCCCAAGTCTAAGTCGTTATTTAAAAGACGCCCCACGTCAAGTCGTTAATTCGAAAAAATAGAGAAAAATGCCCATAAAATCTAGAAAAATCTAGAAAAATCCAGAAAAATAGGGAAAAATAGAAAAAAATAAGAAAAGGGTAAAAAAAGGGAGAAATCTAAGAAAAGTGAGAAAAATCACTCAAATAGAACTAATTTGAGGGTCAAATTGGGGCATTACAAGGCAATATGAGATATAGTCACAGTAACGTCAATTTTGGCGTGTCTACAGCTGCCCCGCCTTGGCGTCTGCTTTGCAAGGGAGCATAGCAAACTGAAAAGTAGATGCCAAGGTGTGATGAGACACGCAATCAACATCACTTGATGAGAATGAAATCAAAAGCACGAGATGAAGCAATCTCGGGAAATTCAATGAAATCAACGATGTTTGGATAAAAAGGGGAGATGTGCACGCGGTGCACGAAGGAGATAAAAGAATGATCAACTTCCCGCGCGGTGGAAGTACCTCAGGTCACAAACCTGTAGGTTTCACCATTGGGGAGCGGTTACCAGCCAGTGGACGTGCTGCAGCCAAGGTGGATCAAGGGAAAGGAGATAAAATAAGATGATAAAAATCCAAACAAGGAGCTTTCGAGAAAATGACCCAAAACAGCGACAAAACGAACTGAGGACTCAATTCGGCATGGAATATCTCATATTGAAGATTAAGATCAATTCAACCTTCAAAACAGCTTATCAGAATGATTTTTCAACAATTGTTTCAAATTCCTACATGAATGCATGCTGGGTTTAAAGGGAAAAATAAAACAAACGAAAATATAAGATAATCAAGGATAATATTGCTAAGCTGCCAAGACTGAGTCAAGAAACTGATTTCTGCGAGCTGATACTAAGCCGAAGCCCGTTTATCCGCGCACCAACTCGTAAAAGGGAACCATCGTCCTCAGTCTTGGACGGCTCAACGGCCTATCCGTGTGACTAAGATGCCTCTGGAATCATCATCGTTTTTGATGAAGGGGAACTCAAATTCCACATTTACCAAAGCCACAAGGTCCTTGATACAATCTAGTAACGTATGTGACATATAGTAGAATGCATACAGGGAGAGATGGTGATAGCAATAAGCATGGGGAACTGAGAAATGAGGTGTCAGCACCGTGGGGCTTGAATGATGATGCCCAGTCGGTGGGACCAAGAGCTTCTTATCCTGCGCTCAAAGATTCATCAGCCAAGATATAAAACATAACAAGCAATGAATAAGGCATGTAAGCATAGCAAGCATAGCATGAATAAGCATCAATAAGCAATTACAGTATAGACCTCAAAGCACTCAAAGCTTGGTGTGGATAGCATTCAAGCATGAATCACAGCGAAGCATGTTTAGCATGAATAGCATTGCATTGCAAAACATCATTGTTTGTCGTTTTTTCATGAGGATGACAACTTGGCTAATCAAGGTTTGGAGTTGAATGATCAAGATCTGATAATGCCCAGCGGCAGAGTGATCAGGGAATGATAATGCCCATTGGCAAAGTGATCAAGGAAATCAGCAGGAGTTAATTAAATGATTTGGAGATGAATGATGATCAGGAGATATGAGGAAATCAAAATGCCCAGGGTGGCACGTCATGAGAATATCGGGAAGAATCAATAGATTGATAGCAATAAGTGGAGAGAGGACTCATCCCGTGCTCTTGGTCCTTGCAAAATTGTCCTTGCAAAACACCATCAGACAGTACAATGCAATTTTTTTGGATTTTGAAATATGTAAATTTTTATGAGTTTTGAAAAAGATATTCAAAATTTTTATGGATTTTGGAAAATATTTCAAATTTTTATGGATTTTGGATAAGAAATATTCAATTTTTTGTTTGATTTTGCAATATTCAAAAAAAAAAATTTTGTTTGATTTTGCAATATTCAATTTTTTTTTGATTTTACAATATTCAATTTTTTTGGATTTTTGTTTAGACATAGCTAATGCAGCATCAAAGGGTGTTTAAACCATTAATTGGGGGTCTTCGTTCCTTCCCTTTTTGCTAAAATTTCCCAAAGCCGGGCGTGCATTGAAAATGGCATCCTATAACCGACCGTCTTTGATCAACGGTGCCCCTACCAAGGCCATACCTGAGAAACATTCGGTCTTGGAGGGAGAAGAGAAGAACAATTGTGACAAGCTTTATGCAGGATGGGAGATATCAAGACTTGAATTCCTTCCAAGGTGTTAACCCTCAAAGAGGTAGTCTGTTGCGCCGAGACTTTATGCCTTTGATTTTTAGACCCTTGACATGCATACGACCAGGGTTTTCCCTGCGGGGACTTTGCCACTCTTGACATGCCATAATTCACAATTTTGCTTTTATCGAAATTTCGACTTGATTTTCATAATAGCCCTTTTGGCGAGATGTATCATGAAAACTCATATGATTTTGGGTCAAGACTGCCCCTATTTGAGACTCCTCTCGTATTGGGGATTACCGAGGTTGGTCATCTTATCCGTCAACCTCTTGCCCCTGCATTCGGCCGAGTGAAGAAGAGAAAAAGACTTTCAGGAATACTCATGGCATGGCCAAAGTAGCAACGATGTTTAACTAAAGGAGCCGGCTAAGGACGCCGTGAAGTGTGTGGAATGCCCAGCTAAGGGTTGCTCTTAACAAGCGGGGAGAGAATGTTGAATTCCCAGCCAACCAAGAGTGCTGCATAGCAAACCTAAAGACTCTTTTTTAAACAAATGACTCAACAAAAGCCTAAGATAAAGGTTTAAAACACCACTCTTAATCTTGTTAAGAAGCACTTCATCTTGAAAATCATGCGTGAAGTAATGAGGGAATGATATCATAAAAATGCGTACTTACGCCAATATGTTACCTTGCAACCTTTGTAGAAGTAGCTGCTGCGAGAGGTTGATCATCGTGGGATAGTCCTCTTTGGCAGTCAAAAGGATTGGCAGCAAAGGATTGAAAGTGGCTTAACAAGAAGGAGTGGTGCCAAGACCAGACTCGGACGAATAAGGAGAAAAGGGAAGAGAGGCGAGGGCTAGAACTCCCTCACTAAGGTGTGGAGACCCTGATCACATAGAATAGTCTACAGAAGAAGCGAAATATCAAGAAGAGGGGTGAGGACTAAAGCCTCGAAAGCAATGGGAGAAAGAGCAAATGTCCAAGGCAGTGGATGTGGAAGAAGTTGGGTCGGACCCATGATTAGGAGGAATCAGAAGAAGAAATTGATATATAGAAAGAGGCGGATCCGGAGGGTCCGGAGGTGGTGGAGAATCAGGAGAGGAAAAATCCGAAGGCTCCGGAGGGATAACGAAAGAAGGGACGCGATGCCCTGGGAAGAAATAGAGAAAAAGATGATGAAAAAGGAGGAAGAAAATGAAGGATGTGATATCCCGGAGGAGCAGAAAGATGAATCGGAAGAAAGATGGATGGTCCGGAGGTTCCGGAGGAATGAGATGGAAAGGGGCATGATGCCCTGGAAAATGATAGAGAGAATAAGACGGAGAATCCGGAGGTTCCGGAGGAATGATGGAAGGAGGGACGCGATGCCCAAGAAGGTCCGGAGGTTCCGGAGAAATGAGGTGGAAAGGGGCGCGATGCCCGAGGGGAAGGTCCGGAGGTAGCAAATGGAGAGGGGCACGATGCCCAAAGGACAAAGAGAGGGGTGAAAGATCCGGAGGTTCCAGAGGAAGAGGATGGAAAGGGGCGCGATGCCCAAGGAAAAGACTGAGACAATCAGATGGGGAATCCGGAGGTTCCGGGGGAATAAGATGGAAAGGGGCGCGATGCCCGAGGAATAGAGAAAGGAATGAAGGAGGATTAGGAGGAAAATCCGGAGGTTCCGGAGGAATAAGATGGAAAGGGGTGCGTTGCCCGAGGGGAAAGTCCGGAGGTTCCGGAGGGATAACAAAATCAGAAAGGGCGCGATGCCCAAAGAGGAGGGGTAAAATTCCTGGAGGTTCCAGGGAAATAGCAGGAAGGGGGACGCGATGCCCCAAGGGGAGTGAATTAAAGAAAGATGAAGATGAAGATGAGAAGTGCGGAATATCCGGAGGCGCCGGAAGGCGGGGAAGATACGGTTCTGGAAACCCGGGAATCAGGAGGTGCAATTGTATGCAAATGTAATGCAATGGATGCAACGGATAGAATGAATGGATGAAAGAAAAATGCATGAGATGCAAAGAATATGAGGAATATGAAGGGCGAGAGGGCGAGATCCTCTTCCTAACCCCGGGAATGGCCCATGAAGAAAAAGTGATAGAAATGGATGCATAGAAGGTGGAACAAATAAGGGACGGCCCCTTAGCACTAAGATAACTGCCCCTCCACGGCAATGAAGGTGTATAATCGAACGGCCCAATGGAAGAAGCTTCAATAATAAATGACAACCCCCTTGGAAGGCAAGGATCAATAATGTAAGGGAGTTGGAAAGTTGATACAGGAAGCATTGTCATGCCCATTGATTTGAACGGAATAGGAATTTGCCCCTTGTATGTAAGAATGGGTTTAAGATTTGAAAACTGGAGCAAGGGGTGCCCTGCCTGGCCCTTGGATGGCATCAACACTTGGCATTCTTCTCTGAGCAATGGCGGCGACTTGGCTTCTTCGACCATGCTTGGCACAATAACCCGGATTGGCATCCGGTAAATAAATTCTGGCATCTTGAACAGCACGGTAGTGGCCAAA
Source organism: Amorphophallus konjac (assembly GCA_022559845.1). Taxonomy (NCBI): domain Eukaryota; kingdom Viridiplantae; phylum Streptophyta; class Magnoliopsida; order Alismatales; family Araceae; genus Amorphophallus; species Amorphophallus konjac. The sequence continues at coordinate 17,307,067 of CM040123.1, read as the reverse complement.
TTCTTCTTACCCGGCTTTTGCTTATCTTCGGTACAAGTACTTATTGTGGCGCTCCCCTTCCGAGTAGTAAAGGGAGGTGAGGCGGAGGCGGAGGCGGAAGGCCTTGTGGATGGTGGAGGTATAATGGAAAGTGTTGGTAAATGGGTGAATGGAGGCGGAGGTTCAAACACGTCGAGTTTCTTCTTTTGCTCGGAAGCAGTCGGGGTTGGCTCGAGTGCAAAAAGTGGTGGATCCTGCTCAGGATTAGCCATGGGTAAGGGTGTTAAAGATAAAATGGGTTGAAGCGGTGGTAATGGGAGGTTAATTGTGGAAGGTTTAATGGTAGGCTCAGTGGAGGCCGGTGTTGTGAAAGGTAACGGCATAGCTGGTGGAGGTTTAATGGAAGGCTCGGTGGAAGCTAGTGTTGTGAAGGTTAATGGTATAACTGGTGGAGGTTTAATGGAAGGCTCGGTGGAGGCTGGTGTTGTGAAGGTTAATGGTATAACTGGTGGAGGTTTAATGGAAGGCTCAACGGAGGCTAGTGTTATGAAGGTTGATGGCATAACTGGTGGAGGTTTAATGGAAGGCTCAACGGAGGCTAGTGTTATGAAGGTTGATGGCATAGTGGGTGGAGGTGTAATTGGTGGGGGTTTAATTGGTGAAGGTTTAATTGGGGGAGGTTGGGTGCGGAGAAAACGCCGAACAGGGCGAACGGTGTTAGGAGTGGGAGTAGACTCAAAATGCGCCGGCGTGGGTGATTGGAGTATCGACCCATCGTCGTAACACCAAGAGGTCTCAGGAATAGGGGTTAGATTAGGGACGGTGGCTTCGTCCTGAGCAGGGGGTTCATCAAATGAAAGCGGAGGAAGTGGGAAACGAAGGAAACTCGGGAGGGGTGCCTGCACAGCTTCATCATCGTATGCTGCCTCGAATTCTTCAACTGCCGGTTCTTCATTATCAAATTCAAGTGGACGCCGTAATGGAGGCGTATATGTGGATGGAGGAGTGTAATGGTGTTGCATATGTGGAGGTGGAAGGCCATATGAATGAAGTGTATGGATGGGTGGAGGGCGGACGGTGTCCACTTGATCGTCGAAATCTGCCGGCTGTTGCTTGCTTGAGCTGCCAATATCATAATCATCTCTCCTATCCTTCCATTCTCTCTCCATCTTTGTAATATTGTCCAAAGCAGCATATAAAGGATTGACCGGAGTAGGAGGAGCCATGACCCTTCTTAATTGTTCCTCCATCAAAGTGATTTTATCAAGAAGGGTTTGTTGGAGGGGTGTAACTTGAGCAACCAAGGGTTGGCAGGGCCTTGAAGGAGGGGTGGCATAAAAATGCCGTGGAGGGGAATTAATGGGCCGACCCGTAGAAGAACCCGGATGGGCCGGATTGCAAGGAATGAATGGGCCTCGGGGCCGTGATGGAGGAGGAATAGAAGGAGGCGGGTGTCGGACCACCCGAGGAGGATTGTGATTGGAAGAGGATGGGTGATGGGCTACCCGATTAGGAATATGAGTGGAAGAAGGAAGTGGGTGATGGGCTACCCGAATGGGATTAGAAGGAGGACGAGATGAAGGAGATGCACCCTCAACGGCGGCCTTAAGGGCTTGGATCTGTTGAGGGGTGAGATGATCTAATGCATGAATAATTTGGGAGACCTTCTCATCGTTGGGAGGAGACGGTCCTGGAGGAGTAGTGGCTCGAAATTGAAGCGGGGGACCATGAATTTGGACATTGCCCATGGGCCGGGCATGACCATAAGAATGAGGACGTGATCCCTTGAAAGTATGGTGAGAATTTTGATGAACATGTTGCAATTGAGGAGAATAAGAAGTGCTAGGTTGTGCATCCTCATGAATTGAATTAAACATTTTATCTTGTTTATAGTAAGCCATCATGCAATCAAAGTTCAAAATAATATGCAAAAAGCACACAAGTTGGAATGGTTACCTTTGATCTTAATTTGTTTGAACCTTGGTGAATTAATGAATTTTAACAAAGTTTGGTGTGATTCACACAAGGGAGGATCCTAGTTTCAATATGGTTTGAACTCCGGTGCCAACTAGGAACACTTTCTCACCGTGTATAGGCCAACTAACTCGGGACTTCAAAAGGGTACAACCTGCCCGGCGTCCGTGAGAGAATCCACGGGTGCGGGGGCTTATGGAGGCTTGGTTTAGGAATTTCCAATCCAAAGAGACGGAATGCTCAATGGAGGGTCCTTCCTTCACCAAAAGGGTGTGTGGAATCCTAGTGTAGAGAGAGGAGGTCTCCCAAACCAATGCAATATGAATGAATGCAACAGATATAATCAAAAAAATATAATACAGTGATGAAGAAGGAGTGCGGTAAAAACACAGGCAAAAGACGCCCTGGGGCAGGGCGCTATAAATCAAAAGACGCCCTGGGGCAGGGTGCTACCAATGGAAAAGACGCCTTGGGGCAGGGCGTGAAACACTGTGGGGAGATGCCAACCAAGTCAAGAAACGCCCCGTGGTGAGGCGTTACAAATAAAAGGACGCCCTTGACCAAGGGCGTCAAATCATGAAACAGCGCCTTGGTGTGAGGCGCTAATCAAGAAAGAAACGCCCTGGGGAAGGGCGTGAATTCAACAGATCACCAAATATAATAAAAACGCGTCCTGACAGAAGGCGTTAAACAGGGAAAAGGCGCCCTATGCTAGGGCGTTAACAAAAAACGCGCCTCTGTCAGAGGCATTAATTGCCTTATTCCAGAAACTCTTCACGGCCAGCAATAGCAGAGAAACACTCACAGAGTCAATCACAGTCAATCAACAAATATGAATATCAAAACATAATCATGCTCATCAAATTTTATTTTTTGGATAAAGTGGGATTTCAAAAAGAAATCTATCAACTGACAGATCACAAGTGGGACAAGAAAACAATGGAGGGTGCCCGAGGGGCACAAAGGAGGGGTACCGTGGGTACCAATAGGAAAGGGCACGCGAGGGTGCCAAGGGGAAAGGGGTAATCAAATGAAAAACGAAAAGTGTCCCACCGTGATCGCCAATTTGTAGATCTATTTAAAATCCACAATTAAATAAAAAATGATAAGCACGATCAATGAAATAATAATAAAATAGCACGAGGTGCTAATATGGAAAAGATGTGATCGCCAGAGACACGAGGGTCTCAAAGAGGAGATTGATATGGGAGATGATCGCAAAATACCTCAAAAGATGCGGGGGATGTGAGTACTCCTTTTCTCTTCAAGATCGGCCGGCCGATGAAGAGAGTTCTTCCTTTGATTACCCTTGCAAGAAAAGACAAACACCAAAAGATATGGATTAGAAACAATGGTGTAGCATCAAATTCAATAAAAATATATGAGCATGAAAAATAGGAACAATACACACCTTAAGGGGATTGCCCTTAAACCCCTCTGCAATGAGGGTGGGAGATATATGATGATATGAATGAATGTAAACGAAATAGGGAGATGTGCAAGGGATTGCACTGTGGGGGAGATTTCTCAACACGTTAAGAATAATGAAAATCAATGAGAAATGATGATGCATGCGTATATGTGTAAATCGATGCCAAAATAAAAGAAGAAAAAACAAGAAGGAGCATGTGCGATGCTGTAGCTTTGATATTCAAGGGGGAGAGGCTTCGATAGATGAAGACAAATGCACTTGAAAGCTCCTCCTTCAGCCGAACGCAGCAGCACCTGCAAGCACCAAACAAGAAAAAGAAAAGCAAAACAGAGAAGAAGGGAAAAGGGAGATATGTGGGAGGAAAAAAACAAAGAAAAAATAAAATGGGGAAAGAAGTCTCCTGCGTGAGAAGAAAGAAAAGAAGAAAAACACAGAAGAAGAAAAAGATAGAAGAAGAAGAAAAAACAGAAGAACGACGGGGGAGAAGAAGAAATCCGAAAAATCAACCGATTAACAGAGATGAACCTCCCTATTAAAAAGGTAGAAGAGAAGATAAGAAGGAAAGAGTACAAAGTAAGGAAAGAGCCCAAAGAGGGGAGGATAAGACTGGGCAAGAGCCCAAACGAAGCAGGGACTCTCTGGGGAAAGGCTGCGTTCATTCGGAACACAAAACTGAAACACGACTTGAACAAGGGCGTCAATTCAAGAATTGACGACCTTTCCAAAGGGCGTTAATTAAAACACGACTTATATAAGGGCGTTAATTCAAAAATCAAATTTTAGAATTTATTTGAAAAATTGTGAAACACGTCTGATTCAAAGGCATTAATTAAAACACGCCCTAACAAAGGACGTTAATTCAAAATATTCAAAATAGGGCCATTTTTTATTTCTCAATATTATTTTCCCACTTTTTTAGGTGAAGGTGCATCTCATCGCCCTGATTCCAACGACTATTTTTACGAATTTTTCTGACACTCGGAAGGCCACCAAATCACCTCTCAAAGGGGTTACAAAAATAATAATAATAAAACAATTTGAAAGTAACGCCCGTGAATGCGGCGTGAATTCATTTTTTGAATTTTTTTATTGTTTTCAGATTCAAAATAACGCCCTCTTTTAAGTCGTTAATTCTTGAAAAAATCCGAAAAATTCTTAGAAAAATCTAGAAAAATGGAAATTGAGTGGAATTGACGCCCTCAATATATGTCGTCAATTTTTTTAAGAAACGCCCAAGTCTAAGTCGTTATTTAAAAGACGCCCCACGTCAAGTCGTTAATTCGGAAAAATAGAGAAAAATGCCCAAAAAATCTAGAAAAATCTAGAAAAATCCAAAAAAATTGGGAAAAATAGGAAAAAATAAGAAAAGGGTAAAAAAGGGAGAAATCCAAGAAAAGTGAGAAAAATCACTCAAATAGAACTAATTTGAGGGTCAAATTGGGGCATTACAAGGCAATATGAGATATAGTCACAGTAACGTCAATTTTGGCGTGTCTACAGAGCTTCCACGTGCCACTGGCCCTCGATCCTCGACCCGTTCCCCGTTCCTCGCCTCCCGCCATCGCCGCCTCGCCCTCCTCCTCCACCGTCGGCCGCCCGGGGAGAGGGGGAGAGAAAGAGATGAGAGAGAGTGAGAAAGAGAGAATGAGAGGGGGAGAGAGAAAAGGGTTAATATATATAGAAAATTCCAAAAATTACAAAAATTCAGAAAATTACGAAAAATTACCTCCGCGATCCTCGGAAGGAACACAACGCAGTGGTACTGTTCCGGAGTCGAAGAACGCCATGGTTCGCCCTGCACAGAGTTCCGAAGGCACATCAGGGAAAAATACGTGTAAAGCACAAAATACACTCCGAGACCCACTAAAAGATCCGAAAAAAAAAACTTGGGGCATTATAGTCCTCCCCCCTTAAAGGAATTTCGTCCTCGAAATTCAGGACCTAGCACGAAGTCACAGGGGAAGAACACTGAACCAACTGACAACGCTGTCAGAGCCCCAGCACAGAAAACCTTGATTCTCACGAAAACACCGATCATGAGGGACACAGCGAGGCTCACAATCACAAACAACACCTCGCTCCACGTGCCATGCACACTGGGCATCAGAGTAGACATATACCAGAGGACACAGTCCGGCATCACCCCAGACACCACGAAAACTAACATGGTACCGCTGACACCATCTCGCCCACCGAGGAAACACATTCCCGACATGAGAAACAGCTACCGATCCATCCTATGGTCGGCAGACAAAACACACATCAGCTTCACAACCAGCTGACAGGTCGCACACCCTTCTCAAGGGAACAACCAAGATAGAGCCTCCATCAGCTCAATAGGCCCGATCCAACTCACAGCAGGCCATCCGCTGACTCACACACAGACCGATGCCACATCTCGAGCCACACTCCTCTCGGATTCCGCATCCGAGCTCGATCATCGCACCAACTCGACCCTCTCAGGGGAGCACGCTGAAACCGAATGACAGATCCCGACGTCCCCAGTCATCACCTCAGTCAACTCAGACTTATAGGGGAACCATCCCATGCTGGTCACCAAACCAGGGATAACCATTGCGACACCGACGTCCCATTAAGGACCACCCTCCGACGCCAATCTCACAAAAAGGCGTCCGCCCACAGGCATCACTCATCCATCTGGTCTCATCAAATCCTTCGATCAATCCAAGTGTACACCTACCAATCCCAATTCCGCCCTTACCACAGAGCCACGGGACATCACCTGAACAGTGCTCACGGGTCCCAAAGCAACAACATCTCACTGTGGTCGGCTATGAGACTAGCCTTACCAGTCACTCGCAGCTACCAACAGGAACCCACAGCCTGCCAGAGATCACTTCTCCAAAAGCGATCTCATCCTAGGACATGATTGGGAACACAAGTCAGGCACCAAGCCACCGACTCTGACCAACACGTCCTCGACCTTCGTCAGGCGACATCCTCAACAACCTCATCCAGGTCCAACACCGACGCCTGACACGACTTCCATCACAGGAACAGGGTACTCATGCGGCACACTTGGCAACATATTCCCCAACACTCCATCTTGTCCGTGCCAAGAACCATGATATCTCGGGCAACGGCACGGCAACAACACGTTTCCCACAGAGGAACCAATCCTTCAATGCTCAATGCAAACTCAGGAATCCGCCCGTAGCAACCAACGCTACGATCCTGAACCAGTGGGTCACAAGCCCATCACGATTCCGCTGCGCACTCTGATTCACACGCATAGCCACAAATTCTCGGGAACACCGCCCAACCAGCACTCGTCCTTTCAGAAAAGCGCCAGCACCCTCACACAACAAGAGAATTGGGCACAACTTCTCACGGACAACCACCTTGCCAAGACAAGGAGCACGTCTCGCACGGACTTCATGGCACACAAGGCCAACCAATCCGAACACACAATGCAAGACGGCGAACCTTAGCCCAACACAATCTCTCCAACCAAAGGAGAAACCAAATGCACTTCCGACCAACGGAAGAACTCCACACTCGACCTGACCTCAAACCTCGCGCATGCTGGGAACATCACCTCCCAGCATCGAGAAAACCATCACCACGTCAGGTCAGCGCCTCTGACACACTCGGTGAGTGTCACGTCGGACCACAGTCACAGCATCTCTCAGTGCACCACCACTGCAATTCCTCGAACTGTAACACGCCACGCCAAGAGCCGCAACACGAGCCATAATTGACAATCGTCAACGCTCATCCTCGAGTCCCGAACTCGCCGTGGAGCCTTCACATCTCAAACGAAATCCAAGGCGAACACAACCCATTCGCACGTAAGAGCGCAGGGGAAAGACTTACTGGGACACCACAGCCCAATCCTGTCTCGAAATCCGCAAGAATAACCGGGACCGACACGTCATTTCTGACGCCACAGAGCACGACAAGAACATCAGGCTCGACGAAACAGCAGCTCACCGAGAAGATCCTCCGCTCACCCGAGCACACTTCTCGACCACAGCACCCGCTCTGCCACCTCAAACCACAACCACAGCACCTCAGGGGCTGGATAAACCTTAAGCTAGAGTGGCCAGATTCAACAACCGCTCCCTCAGAGCACACTCACGGCCACTTAACCATGAACAATCCTCTCCACCCACCTGACCACGCTACAGATTCCTCGAACGCAGCACCGCGAGCTTACGCCTTCCAGCAACCTCTGCCCAATGCAGTACAACTGGGGCCACCACCGATGAGGGAGAAAGCTCTCAACCTCGCTCCTTAGACCCCATGCTGGCACGAAAGCCGTGAACAACAACCACCTTCACAGCGCTACACAGTGCACTCAAGCTCTCAAGTGAGAAACAAAGCAGAAAACAAGCACAAATCCCTAAGCCAGATGCCGACTGTACTGGACCTTATGGACTCTGATCACTGCAATATTTTGAATTCTTATGTACGTCCACAACCTCTGCTCTGATACCAGCTGTAACGACCCGAGAATCCGATTACCAGGAAGGCCCGATAACCCGAGACTCGAACCGCCGCCCACGAATCAGGAGGGTTTAGAAGTGCTAAAAGGAGTGTGGAGGCACAAAGAAATAGGAAATAAGGCAGGACAATTCAACAATTAACAGAAATAAATAACAACTACAGCTACAACAGAGTCCAGTCCAACAGAAAGTACAGTCTAAAGCAGTAAAGCGTACCACATGCCGAGTGAACACTCGACCCGGCGAGCTGGCAACTGAGAACCTCCGAACAGCACCCTCGAACCTCGAGGAAGAACTGCCACACCTGAAAAGCAGGGAATGAGTCTCCAAAATAGAGACTCAGCGGGGATCCCGCGGAACCCCAACCGGAAACAACGGCGGTAGCGGAAAGGAATGCTACAAGAGCACCCGCAACAGTAGGAACAATAACCCGGTGGCCGGTCGAAACCCGGCACTACAACTACTCCTACTGTATCAGAAACACACCTCGAATTCACAGTCGGGGGCTACCGAACTGTTAGTGTTGGTGTGCTACAGGCCAATTTCGGGTCGGGTAGGCCCAATAGTTGTACGATCTTGTTCATTATTAATAAAGTGGTGTTTGAGCGTAAATATGCGATTGTGTTACTTTACGTTGTCCCTAGGATATGTGGTTGTAAAGTCAACTCGAGATGGGATCTCGATTATGAGACTGACTTTACATGAACACATACCTGAAACTGTTCCTGGTTGGAGGGTAATCACTCGGGGACTTTGATTACCTATTAAACCAGTACACATGATGTGTCAGTGACCAGTCTCATGGTCATTGGTGCGGGACACTAACACATATGTGTAGGTGTATGTCCTTGGAGGATGTGCACTGAACTGATCCGCTATTGGATCTTCAGATGGTAGATTATACCTAATGTCAACTGAAGATTCAACGGTCTCAGTAGCATCGTTGGTCCTTTGACCTGAGACATTGATCGGATCTTACACGAGAACTGGAATGGTTTAATTACTTGGCTAAGTGACTTTAACCATTGTTGAACCCCCTCTATGTGATTTTTGTAATGGTTATAATGGATTTTGATGATGACTAAATTTGATTTGAATACCATGACTATTTCTGGAATAGTCTTCACTTGATGTGATACGGAGCTTTGCAAGTCAGGAATCACTTCAGCTGGTAAGAAGTTTAACTTCAGTCTGATATCGCCAAAGCTAATGCAAAATGTATGTTTTGACAGGGACAAGAAGGCGATTCATGAATCAAGTTATACAAGGATATTATGGTGAGATCTATCCGAATTCTTGCATTGTTGAAATTCTTCTTTGTGTTAAAAGGATCCACATTCGTGACTAAGGCAATTTCACTTGGGTCTTTATCTTTCATGCCTTAGTTTCTTGAATTTATGAGGTTTGATCTCTTGTGTTGGCACTTGAACATTCACACTTTCTTGGCACTTGGTTTGGTGGTTTCCACCATTTTTTTGGTGCTCTGGGGCATGGGTCGACCCCAAGGGTCGACCCCTTTTACTCTGTTCTTTATCAAGCCCGAGGGTCGACCCCAAGGGTCGACCCCTGTAAAAATTCTGCTTGGCAGAACCCCTGTGAACGAGGGTCGACCCCAAGGGTCGACCCATTCTGCCCAGAACATAAACCCCCCCCCGAGGGTCGACCCCAAGGGTCGACCCCTGTGAAATTTTGTCCCAAGGCAGCACGGCTGCTCTTGAGGGTCGACCCTAAGGGTGGACCCATTGCCTTTGGGTCCTAAAACCCTATCACGAGGGTCGACCCCAAGGGTCGACCCCTTCCGATCCGACCTCCAGCCGTCTTGTTTGACTTCGGTTTCCTTGCACCGAAAGTCTTCCAATCCATGTCTAATCACCTCTAGACATTCCACAAACCTCTCCACCTTTTGTGGATCTGGTTCCCAAGCTGTCTTTGACTGTTTTAATCATTTAATCTAATCCTAATGGCACTAAATATATAGGAGAGAGGTGAGATCCGATCAAGTATGATAGTTATTCTATTGTGTATGTGCAGGTTCGGAGTTGCAGCCCTCAAGCCCCATTCCTCCTTGCTCTGAAGCTGAAATCCAAAGGAAGGAGCTGGAGTCCAAGCCCAAGATCTTATACATCGAAGAGCTGCATCGGATATCAAGCTTCCACATCCATTTGTGCTGCCTTGCGTCATACTTCATCCAAACTCGTTCATCATTCTGCTGGAGTATCAAAGTTGATTCGAAGAACACAAAGGGGGAGTTCTATCTAGAGATCCTTTCTACTCTGATCTTCTTTAGTGCTTTTTGGTGAATCTGAAAGTTGTTGTATTCTAAACTATCTTGAAACAGATTCGTGAGTGTGTGTTCGTGTATGGACACGAGCGTGTGTGTGTGTGTGTGATTGGGGTGCCTAGATTGGGTACCGTGTGTGTGTGTGTGTGTGCTGTTCATAACAGCGTGTGTGTGTGCTTGGCTCACATCATAGTGAAGTCGTTAATCCTCATGAGTGAGGGGTGGACGTAGGGGACATTGCGGTGTACCCGAACCACCTAAAAACTTTATGCCTCTAGTGGTTTGTTCGCGTGCATATTTTGTCGAGTGGGCTTCACGGTGAGTTGAGTGTTCACCACCTTCTTCTTCACACACTCACCATCTTTCACATGTATTCATGTGTGATCATGCACGAGTAAGACCGAGCGTTTGATTACGTCTATTTTGTCTCGCAAGTTCTTCAGAAAATAATTTTAATTTGCCAATCAATTCACCCCTCCCCTCTTGATTGCCACCGTTTGGGACCCAACAATTGGTATCAGAGCTTTGGTCTCTGTATAGCCCGATCTCACGATCGTAGAGCAGATCCTTTTCTATGGCAAACAGAGGGATGATGCCCGAAGGGCATTCAGTACACAGGCCTCCGTTTTTTGATGGAACAAACTACACATATTGGAAAAACAGAATGTATGTTTTCTTGCGTGCTCAAGATTATGAAGTGTGGAATGTTATCAACAGAGGTCCTTATAAGTTGCCTGACAATGAAGATGATTGGGATGATGATCACATCAATAAGTGTTCATCTAATTTTAAGGCCATGAATATAATTCAATGTGCTATCCATCCGAATGAATACTCACGCATATCTATGTGTTCCTCTACACAGGAAATGTGGGACAAACTACGTTTGATCTATGAAGGTACTTCTGAAGTCAAGGAGACCAAAGCTAATCTATTGGTTCGGGATTATGAGTTGTTTATGATGAAGCCAGACGAAACCATTTCTGAAATGTTCGCGAGACTGATGGAAATCACAAATGGTTTGAAGGCTCTTGGCAAGGAATATTCAAACCGTGATCTTGTGAGGAAGGTACTGAGATCTCTATCACCTCAGTGGCACACAAAGGCTACAGTGATAGAAGACTCAAAAGATCTCAGCACTCTGACTTTGGATGAGTTAGTCGGCTCCCTGATGACATATGAGATCAACATCAAAAGGAGCGAGGACGACAACAAGAAGAAGAAAGTTGCCACATCTTTGGCACTGAAGGTAAATCCTCAAGAGTCGGAAGAAAGCGAGGAAGGTTCCTCAGCCAATACTGAAGATGAGGAGCTTGTTGCTATGTTCACCAGAAGAGCAAGAAAACTTGTCAAGAACACCAGGAAGTTTGGAGGTCAGTTCAGGAAAGGGCCAAGAAGGCAAGGTCCTAAGAGGAATGAAAGCAGCAAGAAGGAAGAGATAATTTGCTATGAATGCAAGAAACCCGGTCACATGCGGGGAGAATGCCCGGAGTTGGCCAAAAGGTTCAAAAAGGGAAAATTCAAAAAGCCTAAGGCCATGGTGGCCACTTGGAGCGATGAAGATGAAGAAGACTCCGGGAATGAAGATGGACTAGATGAACTTGTCCAACATCTATGCTTCATGGCAAATGACGACACCAATGAGGTACAATCTGAAACTGAATCACTCACTTGTGAACAATGGCAGATTGCATATGAATCATTGTATGGAAAATGCAAAAAATTGAAATCTGAAAACAAACTTCTGAAAAAGAAAGTCGAACAAGTTGTGAGTGCTGAAAATCCCTGTGAGAATTGCAAATTCATGAAATCTGAAAATGAGAATCTTGAACAAGAAAATGAAACTCTCATGTCTAAAATTGAATTGTTTGAAGAAGAGAGTTCATGCATGCGTGAAGATCAAACTGCCCTCATCAAAATGCATGAAGATTTGAAACAGGAATTGGAACATGAAAGGATTGAAAATATCTCAAGTAATCAATCCAAGGAAATTGCTGAAAAGAAAGTTGAAAGTCTGTTGGTTGAGATAAATGAATTGAAGAATGCTCTCACCACACTTGAAAAAGGTAAACAAGTGTTGAATACTTGTGTGGGTCCTGATGAAGGATGCTCTCCACCCTCTTCTGAGAAAAGAAACAACTTTAAGTCCAAAACATACATAACTCCATGGGTTTCAAGAAGTACATATGCCTCATCTTCTAACACACAGATGCATAATTCATATATGAATGTGAACAGGAGAAGAAATCGTGATAAAAGAATCACTACTTGCTTTTACTGTGGAAGATTAGGCCATGATATGTATGAGTGCAGAACCATGAGGTTTGATGATGAAAATTTTATTAGAATGATGAATAGATCATACAGGCCTCTTGTGTCTAACCACCGAGGACCCAAGCTTGCTTGGGTACCAAAAACCCCATAAGTACTCTATTTGTATTTGCAGGTCTGCCTTGGAGCTCAAAAGAACAAATGGTACTTGGATAGTGGATGTTCAAGGCATATGACGGGAAACAAGGAAATGTTTGCAGACCTGCAAGAAAAGGATGGTGGGGTGGTAGCTTTTGGAGGTAAAGACAAAGGAAAAATCGTTGGAGAAGGTAAGATAGGTAAGAATCAATCTCAAGTCATTGAAAAAGTTTTGCTTGTCAAAGGCCTGCATCACAATCTTCTAAGCATAAGTCAACTTTGTGACAAAGGTTGCAATGTGTCTTTTGATTCTACTCACTGCACTGTGGTAGATAGAAACTCCAATGAAATCAAGTTTATAGGGGTTAGACACAACAATGTTTATATGATTGATCTTGATGATGTTTCACATAAAAACCTTTGCTTAGTTGCTAAAAACTCTGATGATGCATGGCTATGGCATCGCCGTCTTGGGCATGCTAGTTTCAATGTGATGATGAAGTTGTTCAGGAAAAATCTGGTGGTTGGCTTACCCAAGTTGAAGATGGTCAACGAAGGAATCTGTGGAGCATGCAGCAAGGGCAAACAGACAAGAACATCCTTTAAATCTAAAAGTGATGTAACCACATCTAAGCCCCTTGAATTGATCCATATAGATCTCTTTGGACCAAGCCGAACACATAGCTTGGGTGGTAAGCTTTATGGATTTGTTATTGTGGATGATTTTACTAGATATAGCTGGGTGTATTTTCTCTCAAACAAAAGTGATGCTTTGATGGAGTTAGAGGCGTTTTGCAGGATGGTTCAGAATGAAAAAAGGTGGTGCATCAAGACCGTGAGAAGTGATCATGGTAGGGAATTTGACAACCATGAGTTCAGTAATTTTTGCAGGGATCAAGGTTATATACACAACTTCTCCGCACCAAGGACCCCCGAACAAAATGGGGTCGTAGAAAGGAAGAACAGGACACTTGTTGAAATGGCAAGAACCATGCTAAATGAAAACAACCTTCCAAGGTATTTCTGGGCGGAAGCCGTCAATACAGCATGCTACATAATAAACCGAGCCATGGTAAAGCCATTGTTAAAGAAAACACCTTATGAGCTATATCGAGGTAAGAAACCAAACATTTCTTACTTCAAACCATTTGGCTCCATTTGTTACATCCATAACAACGGTAAGGTGGATTTGGCTAAGTTTGACCCCCAGAGTGACAAGGGGATATTTCTCGGATACTCCCTTAACTCAAGAGCATATCGAGTGTATAACTTGAGAACTCTTGTAGTTGAGGAAAGTCCCCATGTCATTGTTGATGAATCATCATCCAAGGATCCTAATGAAAAGCATATCTTGCAGGAAGAAGAATCAGAAGAAGATACCACCAAAGAGCTCTCGAATGAAGCAAACAAATCAGAAGGTGAAGAACAACAAAAGGATGATGAAAATCAGCAAACTCTAAGTGAACTACAGCTGCCTAGACAATGGACTTTTGCAAAGGATCACCCACCAGAAGTTGTCATTGGCAATGTGGAAGAAGGAATAAGAACGCGTTCCTCATTCAGGGAAGTTGAAAATCTCGATTATATTGCATTACTCTCACAATCTGAACCTCACTCTATAGAAGATGCCTTAAAAGATGATTCCTGGATCTTGGCTATGCAAGAAGAACTACACCAATTCCAGAGGAACAAAGTGTGGTTCCTTGTGCCTCGCCCTAGAAACCACTCTGTGATCGGAACCAAATGGATCTTTCGAAACAAAACAAACGATCAAGGGGTGGTAACTAGGAACAAGGCAAGGCTGGTAGCCAAAGGGTATAGCCAGGAGCTAGGAATCGATTTTGATGAGTCTTTTGCTCCAGTAGCAAGACTCGAGGCAGTGAGAATTCTTTAGCATTTGCATGTTGCAATAATATCAAACTGTTTCAGATGGATGTGAAAAGTGCATTCTTAAATGGTTTTATTCAGGAGGACGTATATGTGGAGCAACCTCCGGGGTATGAAGACACAAAGTATCCAGACCATGTGTACAAGTTAGACAAGGCACTCTACGGTCTTAAACAAGCACCCCGAGCATGGTATGAACGGTTAAATGATTTCCTTATACAAAATAGATTCAAACGAGGTAATGTGGATCAAACCCTTTTCACAAGGTTGAACGGTAAGGAAATTTTAGTTGTTCAAGTCTATGTTGATGACATTATATTTGGCTCCACCAAGGATACTCTCAGCAAGGACTTTGCAAAATTGATGCAAAGTGAATTTGAAATGAGCCTAATGGGAGAGCTGACATTCTTTTTGGGATTGCAGGTTATACAAACGGCCGATGGGATGTTCGTGCATCAGAGGAAATATGCAATGGAGCTGCTGAAAAAGTTCGACTTGGCATCTACCAAACCACAACCCACACCTATGTCCACATCATTAAAAATTGATAAAGATGAAACAGGTAAATCTGTGGACCAAAAACTTTTCAGAAGCATGATAGGTTCCTTGTTGTACTTAACTGCTAGTCGACCTGATATTCAATTTGCAGTATGTTTGTGTGCTCGTTTTCAGTCCAATCCTAAAGAGTCACACTTGTCGGCTGTGAAAAGGATATTTAGATATATTGCTGGCTCAGTGAATTTGGGTTTATGGTTTCCGCATAATTCGAACCTTGATTTAATTGCCTATTCCGATGCCGATTATGCGGGTTGCAAAGTGGATCGGAAAAGCACCAGCGGGTATTGCCAGTTCCTTGGAGGATGCATGGTTTCATGGGCCTCCAAGAAACAAAACTCAGTGGCCTTATCAACTGCCGAAGCCGAGTATGTGGCTGTAGGTAGTTGTGTTGCTCAGGTGCTTTGGATCCAACAACAAATGGTTGATTATGGCGAATCCTTCAAAAACACCGCTATACTTTGTGATAACACCTCAGCCATTAATCTATCCAAGAACCCAGTCCATCATTCTCGCACCAAGCATATTGAAATTAGACATCATTTCATTAGAGATCATGTTAGCAAGGGTGATGTAGAAATCAGCTTTATCGACACGGATCATCAAATTGCCGATATCTTCACCAAACCCCTTTGTGAGGAGAAATTCACTTCATTTAGGAGAGAACTAGGGGTTTGTAGAATAGAAGAGTCAACATCATGACTCTGTGTGCTGTTGAGTGCATAGATTACTGCATTGCATCCATATGCATTAGCTTTATCCTAGCTTGCATTTTCCTTCTCATACATAAGCATCAAGGTGTGTGAAAAATCAAAAAGAACAAAAACAAGTGTGTGATAAGTCTTCTATGTGTGCTCTTGCATTCCTTCTATATATATATATAATATCCACTCATTCTTGTTGAAAATTCTATGGCCGTTTATGACCTTGAATACACTCTCCTGTCATCAATGGAGTAAAACTGTCCGAATCAGTGAATCCGGAGAATTGGATAAAAGCACGTCACATTTTGCTCTTAAAATGGTTGTGGCATTTCCCCAATTGTCTAAAACCTTTTATCACTCTTAGTTTTATTGATTCCAACATGTATGTACATTGGGGGCTCGAGCCTATCCTCTCTCTTGACCATCCGGTGCAAATTTAAACAAATTTTGCTTAACTTCACTGAATGGGTCGACCCCAAGGGTCGACCCTCGCAAAAACCGATTCTGCCGGGGTTGAGTTCACAGGGGTCGACCCAATGGGTCGACCCATTCCGGTGACGCGGTTCCACCGCGTCCAGGCCGTCCGCGAATGGGGTTCTAACCCTATGTTAGCCCCTCCCTTGCCTATATAAGAACTCATAACCCCCTAGAAAGCTAGCCACCATCTCTTGTAAGCCCTAACAAACCCTCTTTGGCTCCCAAATCGTTCAAACCCTAGCCGCGGCTCTTCCGGTGGCTCTCCGCGCGATCTTCCTTCCCCGGCTCCAAGCATCGTTCCTTGCTACTCCTTTCACTTGAGGTAAGTTCTTGGTGTTGGTGAGGATCATAGACTCTCGTTTATAGCTTTCATCTCCACGGTTAAACCATTTTGATCCATACCCCATCTTGCGGCCCTTTTGATCTTTGTTTAGATGGCCCCGAAGAGACGTGCATCTCGCCGAGGAGCCGAGTCTAGCAGGGCTCACGAAATGCGCTCTAAATCAGCCGCACAGGCTGCTACTCTTCGCGGTCAATCTTCATCCAGCAAGGTGCTTGACAGAAAAGTTCTTTGTCCCCGAGCTGTGGACTTCGGTAATTTGAGCAAACATATCCCCAGTTTAGTTGATGTCATTTGCAGTCAGCCCAACTTGGATGTGTTCATGTCTAGCCACCGACGGATGTATCCCAACTTAGTGCATCAATTCTATAGCAATCTCTCCATGGCTGGTGACACTCCGATTACTAAAGTTAATGGGGTTCAGATTCTTCTCTCCACAGAGTTGTTAAGCGAAGCATTTCAGCTCAGTCCCGAGGGGTATGCATTTGGTGATATTCTTCTTCCTGAAGATACCATTTATCTTTACATGACTTCTGAAGATCGAGCAGGCCGATCTGTTGCGGGGTTGAATGCTAATCGTTTCCCTCCGGTTCAACACATTCTTCACAGAATGATTACTACCATTTTGCTTCCACGCGGGGGAGGACATGACAAAGTTACAGAAATTCATATGTTTCTCATTTACTGTCTCTTGGATGGCATCCGTATTGACTTTCCCACAATTATCTTGGAGCATATTTCCACGAGCATAAAGCACAGAAATAGAACTCTACCTTATGCTGCAGCATTAACTGCCATTTTCCAGTACAAGAATATAAATCTCTCTGCTGAATCCTCACAAACTATGCGGGATGCCGACATTTTCACCATTCACTCCATTTGCCACAATATGGGTTATGTTCTCATTGACGGTGAATTAGTCCGGCAACTGAAAATCGCCGTTCCTCTTGCTGTTTCTGATGATGATGTTGAAGATGAAGACGCCGAGTCTGATGAAGAACAACTCCCTCCTCCTGCAGTAGATATACCCTCTGAGGCGGCCAGGCTAATCATCGATCGGTTGGATCACATTGATGAGCGGTTGGATAAGTATGGGGAGGCCTTGGATGACATTGCCAATGAGCTGCATGAACTGAAGCTGTCTCACCAAGAACACACTCACTCTGTCTCTGATGCCTTGGCTCATCACACCCAAATGTGCCACGAAATTTTGGAGTATGTCCGACGTGCTCCCGGTCCACCCAATCCAGATGATGACTAGGCTGTTGCCCTCCGTTCTCATGGCACCTTCACAGTCCGTTTCACCCCCTCTTTTTGATGATGCCAAAGGGGGAGAAGTTTTGCCTTCTACTACTCCTTGTGTGCCTGGCTACCGGCTACTTATATCTATGTGTGATGTATGCTTGCATGCATGTGTGTTGCATTTTCATCTTCATATTTGATTAGTGTCTTAGGAGTGTTGCATTTCCCTAGTAATCATAGCATGGCATCTTGTTCATTGCACTTCACTTCCCCTTTCACTTCCCCTTGTTACATTGTAATCAGATTGTGGACTGTGGTTGTTTTCTTAGTAAGATATGCTGGTTGTTGGAATATGCCTATCTTTATCAATCGCATAGCACTTTGCTCAAATAGGAGTTTCAATTGATTCATGAGTTTGAGGTGGTGGTTATTTCACGTCCTTCTCGACTCATTGTTAACATGGTATGGCTTTTGGATTTTGTAATTCCACACTCTGAATTTTGTCATCATCAAAAAGGGGGAGATTGTTGAACCCCCTCTATGTGATTTTTGTAATGGTTATAATGGATTTTGATGATGACTAAATTTGATTTGAATACCATGACTATTTCTGGAATAGTCTTCACTTGATGTGATACGGAGCTTTGCAAGTCAGGAATCACTTCAGCTGGTAAGAAGTTTAACTTCAGTCTGATATCGCCAAAGCTAATGCAAAATGTATGTTTTGACAGGGACAAGAAGGCGATTCATGAATCAAGTTATACAAGGATATTATGGTGAGATCTATCCGAATTCTTGCATTGTTGAAACTCTTCTTTTGTGTTAAAAGGATCCACTTTCGTGACTAAGGCAATTTCACTTGGGTCTTTATCTTTCATGCCTTAGCTTCTTGAATTTATGAGGTTTGATCTCTTGTGTTGGCACTTGAACATTCACACTTTCTTGGCACTTGGTTTGGTGGTTTCCACCATTGTTTTGGTACTCTGGGGCATGGGTCGACCCCAAGGATCGACCCCTTTTACTCTGTTATTTATCAAGGCCCGAGGGTCGACCCCAAGGGTCGACCCCTGTAAAAATTCTACTTGGCAGAACCCCTGTGAACGAGGGTCGACCCCAAGGGTTGACCCATTCTGCCCAGAACATAAACCCCCCCCCCCCCCCCGAGGGTCGACCCCAAGGGTCGACCCCTGTGAAACTTTGTCCCAAGGCAGCACGGCTGCTCTTGAGGGTCGACCCCAAGGGTCGACCCATTGCCTTTGGGTCCGAAAACCCTATCACGAGGGTCGACCCCAAGGGTCGACCCCTTTCGGTCCGACCTCCAGCCGTCTTGTTTGACTTCGGTTTCCTTGCACCGAAAGTCTTCCAATCCATGTCTAATCACCTCTAGACATTCCACAAACCTCTCCACCTTTTGTGGATCTGGTTCCCAAGCTATCTTTGACTGTTTTAATCATTTAATCTAATCCTAATGGCACTAAATATATAGGAGAGAGGTGAGATCCGATCAACAATGATGGTTGTTCTATTGTGTATCTACACGTTTGGAGTTGCAGCCCTCAAGCCCCATTCCTCCTTGCTCTGAAGCTGAAATCCAAAGGAAGGAGCTGGAATCCAAGCCCAAGATCTTATACATCGAAGAGCTGCATCGGATATCATGCTTCCACATCCGTTTGTGCTGCCTTGCGTCATACTTCATCCAAACTCGTTCATCATTCTGTTGGAGTATCAGAGTTGATTCGAAGAACACAAAGGGGGAGTTCTATCTAGAGATCCTTTCTACTCTGATCTTCTTTAGTGCTTTTTGGTGAATCTGAAAGTTGTTGTATTCTAAACTATCTTGAAACAGATTCGTGCGTGTGTGTGTGTGTGTGTGATTGGGGTGCCTAGATTGGGTACCGTGTGTGTGTGTGTGCTGTTCATAACAGCGTGTGTGTGTGCTTGGCTCACATCATAGTGAAGTCGTTAATCCTCATGAGTGAGGGGTGGACGTAGGGGACATTGCGGTATACCTGAACCACCTAAAAACTTTATGCCTCTTGTGGTTTGTTCGCGTACATATTTTGTCGAGTGGGCTTCACGGTGAGTTGAGTGTTCACCACCTTCTTCTTCATACACTCACCATCTTTCTCATGTATTCGTGTGTGATCATGCACGAGTAAGACCGAGCGTTTGTTTACATCTATTTTGTCTCGCAAGTTCTTCAGAAAATAATTTTAATTTGCCAATCAATTCACCCCTCCCCTCTTGATTGCCACCGATTGGGACTCAACAACCATAAGTCATGAGTTGCCGAGTCATTAACCACTCCAGGATACGTGTGAAGATCATCAATGGTCAAGAGGGGATCGCTCACTGTCGGGTATATATCAGACAGTTAATGGGTCATGACATTGATGCTCCGTTAAATCCCTAGCCAGGGTCGTGTGAGTTCGTTTAGAACGGACGTCATACCCTTTAGGGAGGTCATAGTCAAATGGCACGATCATGGGGTTTGATAGAAACCATGCCCTCGATCGTACCAGACTCATAGAAGGAGCGAGGGATTATATCGATGCGGTAACTGTCACGTCCCGAGAGCGGAAGATACCCGGAGACGCGTGACGAGTTTATATCAATCATGTCAATCAAAGTATTAGTGTATTCGACACCAAAATCAGAGATGCGCAAAAGTAAAGATAACACAATCCTTTATTCCTTCATAAGAATATGTCTATTACAAACCTTTGAAGTACTAACTAAAATAAAGGAAAAATACAAGGTTGACTCAAGAAAATATGAAAAAGACTAGATAACATGGAAGACGCTCTATCTCTTTCACTCTTGATTTTCCCCATCCGTTTGAGTTCCCTCATCGTCGGACTTACCTGAAAAGTAGGGAAACACTAAGTGAGCGAACGTTCAGTAGGAAATTATATCTCAAGAACTAGCAATGGGTTTAAGTAATTACATCTTTCATGAATGCACTATAGCTATGCATGCTCGCATAAAACGACAAGATAGAGAGAGTGTATAACAATAAGATAGCAAGAAGAACTAGTCATGAACTTTCAAGAACTTATATCAAAAGCTATCAAGATACTCAAGCAAGTAGACACATCATGTCATGTCGGAACTTGGCTATCACGTTTCAAGCACGCAAGTATGAAATTACCCTTTTTCGGGCCACGCAAGTCATATAATATCAAGTCAAGTACAAGATTTGTGGAATGTTCAATCAAGCTAGTCATGCACTTCGGTATAATGCCAATACCGTGATCAATCAACTCCCATGGGCACAAGTACTTTCGGGTGCTCCTCCCAAGACCAGATCGGGCCCTATATGCGCAGGCATTAATCATGTATTTTAACATCCACTTTTGTGTATAGCCAATATGGAATTTTAAGAATAAAGCTTGTAAACATGTAGGATAAACTTGGATAGAGTATAGTCCAAAAATATGACACTTAACATAGAATGGCGATAATAACGGTACAATCATGATTATCGATAAAACTAGGTGGAATTGATTCCCTATCTTGGGTACCATGACAAACAAGTATGGACATTCTTTATATAGAATTGAGGTCCACAAGAACATCAAGTTAAATATAGAATTGGGGTCTACAAGAACATCATAACAATGTTGATATAGAGTTGGGGTTTACAAGAACATCATAACAATGTTGATATAGAATTGGGGTTTACAAGAATATCATAACAATGTCATGCTTTACCCCGTTCATTAAGATAATTCTCATATCATACACATGGCATGACATGAGGGCCGGTATACCATGTTTCTTTAGAGTGACATGGCAAAAATAGGGTGATAAGTTTTTATGGTACAACCTGCTCAGTCGGCCTTGAGGGAATCCAAGGCTCGAGGAGTCTTATGGAGGTCTCTATGACTAACTCGCTAGTCCAAAGGAACGGAATGTCCAATAGAGAGCTTGTATGTCACCGAGAATTGAGGGTAATGCAAGAAAACATCATAAAATATGGGACTATATTCACGGAGTGGAAATATAGTGCCGATAATATTCTTATACATGTATATCAAACTCTCGGTTAACAGAAACAAGGGAAAACAATAATACAGAAAATAGCGACTTTAGCCAAGTCATTAGTTATCCAATTAAGGCCTTACAGAGGGGCGTTTATTTACAAATTTGACGACTTATACGTTAGTCGTCCCTTCAATATTTCTATTCTATAGAAAATCAATATTATAGAATTTTAACAAAAACGCGCCCTGGACAGGGGCGTTACTTTTAAATTAGCGCACTGGTCTGGGGCGTCAGTTCAATAAGAGACGACCTAAACAAGGTCGTGAATTCAAGAATTTACCAATTTTCAGATAATAAAATTTCAGGAAAAAGGGTACATGATCATGACAGGAAAAATAGCAGGATTTCACAGGTATACTCATGCAATACATTAGATTCATGTTTGCATAGATATTAAATTTTAAACGTGGGTATTTATTAATTACATGTAATTGACGACTTCTGGGCAGGGCGTCAAAACAATAATTAGCGCCCTAGTGTGGGTCGCTTCTTTAAATTAGCGCCCTTGCCAAGGGCGTTTCTTTTTGAAATTACATAGAAAATATCTGAAACCACAATAAAACTATATGCATGCATGACCGATGATATTATTAAGATCTTAAGCTAGTTTGGGCTACGATCTTGAGAAAACCTACCTGAAGGTGATCTGGGAGAGGAAACGTGAAGGTTTTGGTAAGAAACCGATGCTCTGTTCTAAACCGGCCTCCAGAAGATGATGTTTGATGAAGAACCCCTCGTTCTTCAGCACGTCAGGAAACGCAAGGCATGCAACCTATAGCAAAAGAAGATGAAGAATAATTAACACTCTTCATGAAATCGAAAAGCAGAGATTCAAGAAGAACCTGTTGTTCTTCACATACCTCAGAAGAACCGATCGCCAAAATAGCGAACAGATCGAATAGGTGGGTATTTATAGGATTTTTTAGAATCCTAATAGGGTTAGAGTTATATTGGAAGTAATGCTTCCCTAATAGAGTTCTTACCCTATTCAATCTTCCTCGTAGTTATCCAGAAACTTGCTCTGGATAGACTCCTAGTCGAACGAAACTCGAACTGAATTCACGCCTTAGGCTAGGTCGTGTGTTTTAATTGACGACGTTGTCCTAGTCGTTTCTTATTAAAAACGCGCCCAAGGTGAGGGCGTTTCCTTTCCTTTCCTTAATTTTATTTCCCGTCGTTTGAAATTTGACGCCCTAGGGTGTAGGCGTCCTTTTTAAATTAACGCCTTAGACAAGGGCATTTCCTTTTGAATCAGCGCCTTGATAAAAGGCGTTATTTTCTTTCTGGCTTATTCTTATGCGTTTAGGCTTTCATCATCTATTTACTTATCTTTTATTTTAATTTGATCCCTTTTCAAAATCTTTATTTTTTTCCAGGGTTGCTACACCCTCCCCCACTTAAAAGAATTTGGTCCCCAAATTCCATAGTATATATATATGTGGAGAGTGTAGAGTATATACCTTAAAATAATTCTGGAAATTGCTTCCTCATGAATTCCTCGGTCTCCCATGTGGCTTCATGATCGGAACTCTTATTCCATTGTACTTTTAGCATGGGAATAACCTTATTCCTTAGGGTACGTACTCCACGATCTAGTATCTTTATGGGCTTCTGTTCATATGTGAGATCCTTCTAGATAACTAAGTCTCCATGTTCAATAATATGTGATGGATCGTGTACATACTTCTTCAACATAGATATGTGGAATACATTATGCACTTCAGACAATTGAGGAGGCAATGCGATGCGATAAATAACCTCGCCAACTCTTTCCAATATCTCAAAAGGTCCGATGAACCTTGGTGTAAGCTTGCCCTTAACACCAAATCTCCGTATGCCACGTCCCGGTGATATCTTGAGAAATACATGATCTCCGATTTGGAACTCAAGATCTCTTCTTCTCGTGTCGGCATAAGCCTTTTGCCTAGACTGAGAAACTTGCAGTCTTTCTCTGATCAATTGTATCTTCTCGGTGGTATCCCTTACCATGTATGGACCTAATAGTTGTTTCTCTCCAACTTCGTCCCAGCATAAGGGTGATCGGCAACTTCTTCCGTATAAGGCTTCGAAAGGTGCCATTTTTATACTTGCCTGGTAGCTATTATTGTATGCGAATTCAACCAGAGGCAAGTGATCATACCAGCTCCCACCAAAATCAATGATGCATGCCCTAAGCATATCTTCAATGACTTGATTAGTTCTCTCAGTCTGACCATCCGTCTGAGGATGAAAAGCTGTACTAAAGTTAAGCCTCATTCCTAATGAATGTTGTAGTCCCTTCCAAAAATGAGAAGTAAAACGGGGATCTCTGTCAGACACGATTGAGATGGGAATACCGTGTAATCTGACTATGTCCTTGATGTATAATGCAGCCAAAATATCAACTGACCATCGGCTCTTTATTGGCAAGAAATGCACCGATTTAGTCAATCGGTCAATAATAACCCATATTCCATCATGTCCTCCTTTTGATTTAGATAAACCCATGATGAAATCCATACTAATATCCTCCCACTTCCATTTAGGGATATCTAGAGGATGTAGTTTTCCAGCAGGCTTTTGGTGTTCCGCCTTGACCTGTTGGCATGTGAGACAGTGCGACACGTAGTCCGATATTTCCCTTTTCATGTTGGGCCACCAAAAATTTCTTTTCACATCTTGGTATATTTTGGTAGATCCAGGATGAATCGTGTACCTTGATCTATGAGCTTCATTTAAGATCTTCTTCTTTAACTCGGGACAATCCGGTATACAAGTTCTATTCTTGAACATCAATCTTCCATCAGAAGTTAATTAGAAATCAGATTGTCCTTCCAATCTGCCCTTGATTTCTACTAATGTTGGGTCATCATCCTGAAGTGCTTGTATTTCAGTTAATAGGTCTGGCTGAATGCTCATATGAGACAATGTGACACATTTGAAGTCCGTGTCCATGCTTATATTGAGCTTAGAGAATTGCTCCAGCAACTTCCATTCTTGAATCATACAATTGGCTAACAGTGCTCTCGGCTTTTGACTAAGGGCATCTGCTACATGATTACCCTTTCCGGGATGATATTGTATATTGAAGTCGAAGTCCTTGAGATATTCTAGCCAACGCCTTTGCCTCATATTTAGTTCCTTTTGAGAGAAAAGATACTTGAGACTCTTGTGATCGGAGTATACAGTAAACTGTACTCCATATAGATAATGCCTCCAGATCTTTAGTGCAAATACTACCACGGCTAATTCTAAGTCATGGACGGGGTAGTTCTCTTCATGCTTCTTTAATTGACGAGAAGAATAAGCTATAACATTTCCTTGTTGCATTAGAACACATCCGAGGCCAATGCCCGAAACATCAATGTATACCTCAAATTTCTCTCCTTCCATTGGTAAAGCTAAGACATGAGCTGTAGTAAGATGATCTTTGAGAGTTTGGAAGCTTCTTTCACATTCCTCACTCCATTCGTAACGGATCTCCTTGCGAGTTAACCTCGTAAGTGGTACGGCGATCTTAGAGAAAGCTTTGATGAATCGCCTGTAATAGCCAGCAAGACCTAAGAAACTTCGGATCTCGCTAGTATTGGTCGGTCTTTCCCAATTTCTTACAGCTTCAACTTTTGATGGATCTATTGATAAGCCATCCTTTGATATAACATGTCCGAGAAAAGTCACTTCCTCAAGACAGAATTCACACTTGCTGAGTTTTGCATATAATTGGTTTGCCCTCAATATTTGTAATGCAATCCTTAAATGCTCCTCATGCTCTTCCTTGGTCTCGGAATAAATCAATATATCATCAATAAAGACCACCACGAATTGATCCAAATAAGGCCTGAATATACTATTCATTAACTGTATAAAGGCAGCAGGGGCATTCGTTAGTCCGAAAGGCATAACAATAAATTCATAATGGCCGTACCTGCTTCTGAATGCAGTCTTATGAATGTCCTCATCCTTGATTCTTAACTGATGATATCCCGACCTAAGATCAATTTTGGAAAAGTACTTGGATCCTAAAATTTGATCAAACAACTCATCGATTCTCGGCAGTGAATACTTGTTCTTGATAGTGAGATGATTCAACTGTCGATAATCGATGCATAACCTCATGGATCCATCTTTCTTCTTTACAAATAATACAGGCGCTCCCCATGGGGAAGTACTTGGTCTTATGAATCCTTTCTTAATGAGTTCCATCAATTGCTCCTTTAACTCCTTGAGTTCAGCAGGTGACATTCTATACGGTGCCTTAGAAATTGGACCAGCACCAGGAACTAAATCGATGGTGAAGGCCACTTCTCTTTATGGGGGTAATCCAGGCAAATCTTCCGGAAATACGTCCGGAAATTTTTGTACCACCGGAATGTCTTCTATCTTAGTTTCCTTAGCCTCTTTAATCGTGACGAATGCAAGGAAAGATACACATCCTTTCTTGATGAGCTTGCTAGCTCGGAGAGCCGAAATAAGAGGGGTTTTGCTTCGCCTCTTGGGGCTAGTAAAGGTCAGTTCTGGAAATTCCTCGAAAGTAACCTTGCTATTGCGGCAATCGACCGTTGCCTGATATTTAGATAACCAATCTACTCCTAGTATGACATCATACTCCTTTAGATCTAAACATATAAGATCAATAGGGAGATTCTTACCATGAACCAATACTTCACAGTTCTGCTAATGGTGTGTAATATCAGTCTCGTTTCCTAGGGGAGTAGACAAGACTAATTTTATCCATTCCGGTTCTAGGGGTAACGGATCAGCGAACTTCTTGGAAACAATTGAATGTGAAGCACCAGTATCAATTAAGACATATGCAGACTTGAAACAAACTTTTAATGTACCTTCTACTAGTCCGCCTTCTTCTTCTTGTTCGGTCTCCTTAATTGCGTGAAGACGAGCATTCTTGGTTACTGGGCGCTTCCCGTCCCCAGCTTGATCATTAAGTAATGGGCAATCGGGAATTCGATGATCGCGACTCCCACAGCGGAGACATGCTCCTAGTTTCCTCCAGTATTCTTCTGCTCTATGGCCCGCCTTGTCACAATGCTTGCACACTATATTTGATGGGGTAGTGCTGATGGAGAAGGGCTTGGTCTTCTTAAACTTCTGATCTTGTGAGGAAGTACCTCCATTGCTAGGCCTCTTCTTGAAGTTGGGTTTAAAGGAACCCGAACTTGTAACTTGTTCTTTCTTATCCTTCCCACAGATTCTATCAGATAGTTCCGTGGCGTCTTCTAATAGCTGAGCTCGGTGCACAATTTTCGAGTAGACCTGGATATCCATTGGCGCCAGCTGTGTGATATATTGGGGCCTGAGCCCATTTAGGAACCTCCTAGATTTCATCTTCTCGGTGCTAACTAAGTGCTTAGCATACCGAGATAATCTAGAAAATTGGGCCTCGTACTCGGCCACTGTCAAGGACCGTTGCTTCAGTGCAGCAAATTCTGCAGCTTTCTTTTCCTGTACTCGGTCCGAAAAATATTTAGTGTTGAAATGCTCAACGAATTCTTCCCAAGTAACTTGGTCTTGATTTATAGTAGCTTCGACTGACTCCCACCAGCATCGGGCATCCCTTTCTAGTTGGAAAGTAGCTAATAAGACTTTATCTTGATCCGTGCACTGCATAACACGGAATATACGCTCCGTCTCCCTGATCCAGTGCTCTGCGTCATCCGGATCAGTAGAACCCATGAATTTGGGAGGGTTCATGTTTTTGAAGACTTGGTGGAGACTTCCGGCTCGTTGTGCACCTCCCTGTGCTACTTGTTGCAGCACCTGAGTCATGCCTTGAAGTGTACACTGCATGTTGCGCCACTGAGTACGTTCGGCAGCCATTATCCTACAATTACCATAACTATATTAGTATAAACTCGCGTTAAGGGCTTTTAAGTTTTTTATGTTAACTCAACCCTTGGTTCTACCCAATCTCACTGGTTAAAGGTTTGAACCTATCCTTGGACTTGGGTTTTCCTAGGAATTGAATACCCTAGGCTCTGATACCACAAAAACTGTCACGCCCGAGAGCGGAAGATACCCGGAGACGCGTGACGAGTTTATATCAATCATGTCAATCAGAGTATTAGTGTATTCGACACCAAAATCAGAGATGCGCAAAAGTAAAGATAACCCAATCCTTTATTCCTTCATAAGAATATGTCTATTACAAACCTTTGAAGTACTAACTAAAATAAAGGAAAAATACAAGGTTGACTCAAGAAAATATGAAAAAGACTAGATAACACGGAAGAGGCTCTATCTCTTTCACTCTTGATTTTCCCCATCCGTTTGAGTTCCCTCATCGTCGGACTTACCTGAAAAGTAGGGAAACACTAAGTGAGCGAACGCTCAGTAGGAAATTATATCTCAAGAACTAGCAATGGGTTTAAGTAATTACATCTTTCATGAATGCACTATAGCTATGCATGCTCGCATAAAACGACAAGATAGAGAGAGTGTATAACAATAAGATAGCAAGAAGAACTAGTCATGAACTTTCAAGAACTTATATCAAAAGCTATCAAGATACTCAAGCAAGTAGACACATCATGTCATGTCGGAACTTGGCTATCACGTTTCAAGCACGCAAGTATGAAATTACCCTTTTTCGGGCCACGCAAGTCATGTAATATCAAGTCAAGTACAAGATTTATGGAATGTTCAATCAAGCTAGTCACGCATTTCGGTATAATGCCAATACCGTGATCAATCAACTCCCATGGGCACAAGTACTTTCAGGTGCTCCTCCCATGACCAGATCGGGCCCTATAAGCGCAGGCATTAATCATGTATTTTAACATCCACTTTTGTGTATAGCCAATATGGAATTTCAAGAATAAAGCTTGTAAACATGAGGGATAAACTTGGATAGAGTAGAGTCCAAAAATATGACACTTGACATAGAATGGCGATAATAACGGTACAATCACGATTATCGATAAAACTAGGTGGAATTGGTTCCCTATCTTGGGTACCATGACAAACAAGTATGGACATTCTTTATATAGAATTGAGGTCCACAAGAACATCAAGTTAAATATAGAATTGGGGTCTACAAGAACATCATAACAATGTTGATATAGAGTTGGGGTTTACAAGAACATCATAACAATGTTGATATAGAATTGGGGTTTACAAGAACATCATAACAATGTCATGCTTTACCCCGTTCATTAAGATAATTCTCATATCATACACATGGCATGACATGAGGGCCGGTATACCATGTTTCTTTAGAGTGACATGGCAAAAATAGGGTGATAGATTTTTATGGTACAACCTGCTCAGTCGGCCTTGAGGGAATCCAAGGCTCGAGGAGTCTTATGGAGGTCTCTATGACTAACTCGCTAATCCAAAGGAACGGAATGTCCAATGGAGAGCTTGTATGTCACCGAGAATTGAGGGTAATGCAAGAAAACATCATAAAACATGGGACTATATTCACGGAGTGGAAATATAGTGCCGATAATATTCTTATACATGTATATCAAACTCTCGGTTAACAGAAACAAGGGAAAACAGTAATACAGAAAATAGCGACTTTAGCCAAGTCATTAGTTATCCAATTAAGGCCTTACAGAGGGGCGTTTATTTACAAATTTGACGACTTATACGTTAGTCGTCCCTTCAATATTTCTATTCCACAGAAAATCAATATTCTGGAATTTTAACAAAAACGCGCCCTGGACAGGGGCGTTACTTTTCAATTAGCGCCCTGGTCTGGGACGTCAGTTCAATAAGAGACGACCTAAACAAGGTCGTGAATTCAAGAATTTACCAATTTTCAGATAATAAAATTTCAGGAAAAAGGGTACATGATCATGACAAGAAAAATAGCAGGATTTCACAGGTATACTCATGCAATACATTAGATTCATGTTTGCATAGATATTAAATTTTAAACGTGGGTATTTATTAATTACATGTAATTGACGACTTCTGGGCAGGGCGTCAAAACAATAATTAGCGCCCTAGTGTGGGTCGCTTCTTTAAATTAGTGCCCTTGCCAAGGGCGTTTCTTTTTGAAATTACATAGAAAACATCTGAAACCACAATAAAACTATATGCATGCATGACTGATGATATTATTAAGATCTTAAGCTAGTTTGGGCTACGATCTTGAGAAAACCTACCTGAAGGTGATCTGGGAGAGGAAACGTGAAGGTTTTGGTAAGAAACCGATGCTCTGTTCTAAACCGGCCTCCAGAAGATGATGTTTGATGAAGAACCCCTCGTTCTTCAGCACGTCAGGAAACGCAAAGTAGGCAACCTATAGCAAAAGAAGATGAAGAATAATTAACACTCTTCATGAAATCGAAAAGCAGAGATTCAAGAAGAACCTGCTGTTCTTGACATACCTCAGAAGAACCGATCGCCAAAATAGCGAACAGATCGAATAGGTGGGTATTTATAGGATTTTTTAGAATCCTAATAGGGTTAGAGTTATATTGGAAGTAATGCTTCCCTAATAGAGTTCTTACCCTATTCAATCTTCCTCGTAGTTATCCAGAAACTTGCTCTGGATAGACTCCTGGTCGAACGAAACTCGAACTGAATTCACGCCTTAGGCTAGGTCGTGTGTTTTAATTGACGACGTTGTCCTAGTCGTTTCTTATTAAAAACGCGCCCAAGGTGAGGGCGTTTCCTTTCCTTTCCTTAATTTTATTTCCCGTCGTTTGAAATTTGACGCCCTAGGGTGTAGGCGTCCTTTTTAAATTAACGCCTTAGACAAGGGCGTTTCCTTTTGAATCAGCGCCTTGATAAAAGGCGTTATTTTCCTTCTGGCTTATTCTTATGCGTTTAGGCTTTCATCATCTATTTACTTATCTTTTATTTTAATTTGATCCCTTTTCAAAATCTTTATTTTTTTCCAGGGTTGCTACAGTAACTGTGGACTTACAGGTACCAGACATGCTGGTTTAAACCCAGTGTCCTCTAGGATCACGCGGATTTACTTGACCCAACGTGATCAAAGGTTCGGAATAAATTAAACTATTCTTCGGCTCTAGTAGAAGCGAAGAATATGTTTAATTTACTTCTAATTGGGAATTAGAAGTTAATGGACCTTAAACTAGAGTGACTATGGGCCTAGAGGATCACACACAATGGATTCTTGGGTGACGGATTATTATTATACAAGTGTATGTATTAATTCCCTTTAATTCCTTTTGGAAAGGAGTGTAAATGGGGCTTAATACATATGTATAATAATGGAAAGGTCATATATACAATTTTGATCCTTTGGAGGTCTTTAGAAAAGGGTCCAAATTTTATATATATGGCACCTACGTGAAGCTCATTCGAGCTTCCTCTTCCAACCCTTTAAGCTGATCAAGTATTAAGGCTTAAAGGAGAGGATTAGCCTCTCCCTTTCTCTCTCTTGCTCTCTCTCTCCAGAAGGTGATAGAGCCGGGGAAGGTCATGCCGGGGAGGTACTGTCGCTGCGCAAGAGTCCGTGTGGATCTGCTCTAGAGGCCGTACAGCTGTGCGGCTCAATATTCTGCATCGGGCATCGCGGACAGCGTCGTTCTGCGCAAGGTGAAACACGCAACCCGTAATTAGGGTCTTAGAAACACCGATTAGAGCACAGATTAAGCTTTCCATAGCACCGGGATCGGGCAAATGAATTTTTTGTTATCCGCTGCGTTGCCTGTAGGTGTTGTGCGAAACCTTATAGTGGTATCAGAGCAAGGTTGACGCTCTGATCAGTGTTTTTATCGTCGTATAGAACCGTATTTGAAAGGGGATTAAATACTTCAATTGTTATTATTAGAAGGGGATGTTAGACATCTCCATTCTTCCAGGATGCTGGGCATTGCTGGCCCGTTTTGGGCGCACTATTATTGGAGATAAATATAAAAAATTCAATTATTTGAATTTTAATTATTAGATAATTATTAAATTCAAATTTTGAATTTTAGAAAATCTCTAATTGAAGATAATTGTATTATTTTAAATTTACTTTCAAACAAAATTATTGGATACTTAGTTTGAATTTAAATTTAAATTATTGGCATATTTAAATTTTAAATTTAAATTTAATTATTAGATAATTAAATTTAAATTTAAATTTAATTAATTATCTCAATTAGATACCCATGTAGAAAATGATGGTTCTTTACGTGCTTTACTTTATTTACCTTGTATTGGCCTGCTTGTCTATTTAATTTTAATTAATCATGCTTCGATTTTTAAAATTAAACAAAGCTGGTATGTTTTTGTTTGCACATCCCGTTTTTAAATTCAAAAGTAAGGATTATTTTCAGAAAATAACTCTTGATTGATTTTATTTGAATGGGTTGACAAGTGATCATGGACTTGGATTAATGTAATTAATTGGGGTCTGCGAACCTCCTTTCTCTCTCTACTAAAATTCTAATGTACTTCTATCTTCCTCAATTGTTGTACTTGCCCTAAGGGCTTCTGGAATTTTATTAATATGTAATTTATATTTTTCCGGCCTACGTGCTGTGTAAAAGTTGTAATTACTGCGGCGTCGGAGTTTGAAAGCGGGTATTGGATACTTGATGCGCATCTCATATCTGCAATTCTGTGCAGGTGCTGGCAAATAGAAGGCGATTGGGCAAAAAGGAGATTGAACTGAGGATGGGCAATGGAGCTTTAGTTTCTGCCAAAGCTGTCAGGACTGCACGCCTCAGTTTACCTTTAGGAGTCATTCTGGAGCTGAATGACTGTTATTATGTTCCTAATATTATTAAGAACATTATTTCAATCTTTGGCTTGTATAACATTGGATATACATTGACTTTCAATAGCACTGGGTGCTCTATAATGAATAATGGTTTGATTATAGCCAATGGTTCATTAGTCAATGGTCTTTATGTATTAGATACACGTTCTAATGTTATGCATATTTCCAATGTTGATGATATGAATTCTGCATATCCATGGCATTGCAGACTTGGTCATGTAGGTGAGAAAAAAGTCTCTCACTTACACTCAAATGGGTATTTGAATTCGTTCGAATACAAGCCATTTGATACCTGTGAGTCGTGTCTCATGGGAAAAATTACCAAGGCTCCCTTTGGTGGACATGGTGAGAGGGCTGTTGACCTTCTCGAGCTCATACACTCGGATGTGTATGGACCCATGTCCATAGAAGCAAAAGGAGGATATCTCTATTTCATTTCTTCTATTGATGACTTCTCTAGATATGGCTATGTGTATTTAATGAGACATAAGTCACAAGCCTTTGAGAAGTTTAAAGAATACAAGAATGAAGTAGAGAAACAGACAGGTAAAAGTATTAAGGCTCTTCGATCGGATCGAGGAGGTGAATACTTAAGCAATGAATTCACTTCTTATCTTAAAGACCATGGAATAGTTTCTCAGTGGACTCCACCGTATATACCAC
This sequence comes from Amorphophallus konjac, assembly GCA_022559845.1. Classification (NCBI taxonomy): domain Eukaryota; kingdom Viridiplantae; phylum Streptophyta; class Magnoliopsida; order Alismatales; family Araceae; genus Amorphophallus; species Amorphophallus konjac. The sequence goes on along the minus strand of CM040123.1, from coordinate 17,273,921 downwards.
AACACAATGGTGTATCCGAAAGGAGAAACATGACCTTATTAGACATGGTCCGATCCATGATGTCTATGTCAGGACTACCCTTCTCTCTCTGGGGCTATGCATTAGAGATTGCATCTTATTTATTGAATAGGATATCAAGTAAATCAGTTCCTTCTATACCATATGAGATATGGAAGGGTAGGAAACCAAATTTTAATCACATTAAAATTTGGGGGTGTCCTGCTCATGTAAAGAAGAATGAAAGTGATAAGCTTGAGTCGAGGACCGATAAGTGTAGGTTTGTGGGATATCCAAAGGAGACGTTTGGATATTATTTCTATCACCCATCTGAGCAAAGGGTCTTAGTGGCCAAGAGAGTTGTATTTCTGGAAAGATAATATCTACTCCAGAAAAATAGTGGGAGCCAGATAGAATTGGACGAGGTCTAAGAACCACAATCCATAGACACAAACTCATTAGATGAGACTATATCGGTTGATCCTATTCAAAGTGAAACGCTGACACTACGGAGGTATGGTAGACTACCGAGAGAACCTGAGAGATATGTTGGACATATCTCAGAGGGGTCCTCTAATGTATGTATCGATGAGGATGATGATCCTCAGTCGTACCAGGAGGCGATCCGTAGTGTAGACTCCGAGAAATGGCAAGAGGCAATGGATTCAAAAATCCAGTCCATGTACACCAACAAAGTTTGGAACTTAGTTGATGTACCCGAAGGGAAGGTCCCTATTGGCTGCAAATGGATCTTCAAAAGAAAATCAGTGCAGATGGACAGGTTGACACATACAAGGCGAGACTAGTGGCGAAAGGATATCGTTAAAGGCAAGGCATTGACTATGACGCGACTTTTTCACCGATAGCCATGGTTAAGTCAATCAGAATCCTCCTTGCCATTACTGCATACCTAGATTATGAGATCTGACAAATGGATGTGAAGACAGCTTTTCTTAATAGAAATCTGTCAGAAGAGGTGTACATGGTACAGCCTGAAGGATTCACTTCAAAACTACATCCTAATAAGGTATGCAAACTTCAAAGGTCCATTTAGGGATTAAAGCAGGCATCTAGAAGTTGGAACTTAAGATTTGACGAGGCTGTCAAATATTTCAACTTCATTCGGAATGAAGATGAACCCTGTGTTTACAAGAAGGCCAGTGGGAGCTCAGTGACCTTCTTGGTCCTTTATGTTGTGACATCTTACTCATTGGGAATGATGTAGAGATGTTGACATCAACTAAGTCTTGGTTGTCCAAGACCTTCTCCATGAAGATTTGGGAGAAGCATCCTATGTATTGGGCATAAGGATCTATCGAGATAGATCTAAAAGGATGCTAGGATTATCCCAATCCATGTACATAGACACTATCCTCAAAAGGTTTAGGATGGAAAATTCCAAGAGAGGCCTCATTCCGATGAGACATGGAATTTACCTATCCAAGGGGATGAGTCCCAAAACTTATGAGGAGGTGGCACACATGAATAAGGTACCCTATTCTTCGGCGATAGGTCAATCATGTATGCAATGCTATGTACACGGCCTGATGTTGCCAATGCTTTAAGCATTGTCAGTAGATATCAGGCAAATCCAGGCGAAGAGCACTGGAAGGCAGTAAAGGGTATCCTTAAGTACCTGCGAAGGGCTAAGGATCATTTTCTGCTTTATGGAGGAGAGGACCTACAGCTTAGAGTTTACACAAAGTCTAGTTTCTAGTCAGATTCAGATGACTGCAAATCCATATCTGGATTTGTATTCATGTTGAATGGAGGGGCAGTCAGTTGGAGAAGCTCCAAGCAAGATACGACTGCAGATTCAACGACGGAGGCGGAATATATTGCTGCAGCTGAAGCTGCTAAAGAAGCCGTCTAGATGAAGAAATTCATCTTGGAACTTGGCGTAGTTCCCGAGATATCAGCTCCCATCCCATTATTTTGTGATAATAATGGGGCCATCGCTCAGGCGAAGGAACCGAGATCTCACCAAAGGTCAAAGCATATTCTCAGGCGCTTTCACCTTATTCGGGAGATTGTTGATCATGGAGATGTGGCGGTAGAGCGTGTACCGTCAGATGACAACATAGCAGATCCACTGATTAAGCCTTTGACACAGACTGTATTTGAGCGTCATCAGGATAAGATGGGCCTCAAAGTTGTGGGCAATTGGATATAGTTCAACTGGGAGATTGTTAGTGTTGGTGTGTTACAGGCCAATTTCGGGTCGGGTAGGTCCAATAGTTGTACGATCTTGTTCATTATTAATAAAGTGGTGTTTGAGCGTAAATATGCGATTGTGTTACTTTACGTTGTCCCTAGGATATGTGGTTGTAAAGTCAACTCGAGATGGGATCTCGATTATGAGACTGACTTTACATGAACACATACCTTAAACTGTTCCTGGTTGGACGGTAATCACTCGGGGACTTTGATTACCTATTAAACCAGTACACATGATGTGTCAGTGACCAGTCTCATGGTCATTGGTGCGGGGCACCAACACATATGTGTAGGTGTATGTCCTTGGAGGATGTACACTGAACTGATCCGCTATTGGATCTTCAGATGGTTGATTATACCTAATGTCAACTGAAGATCCAACGGTTTCAGTAGCATCGTTGGTCCTTTGACCTGAGACATTGATCAGATCTTACACGAGGACTAGAATGGTTTAATTACTTGGCTAAGTGACTTTAACCATAATTCATGAGTTGTCGAGTCATTAACCACTGCAGGATACGTGTGAAGATCATCAATGGTTAAGAGGGGATCGCTCACTGTCGGGTATATATCAGACAGTTAAAGGGTCATGACATTGACGCTCCGTTAAATCCCTGACCAGGGTCGTGTGAGTTTGTTTAGAACGGACGTCATACACTTTAAGGAGGTCATAGTCAAATGGCATGATCATGGGGTTTGACAGAAACCATGCCCTCGATCGTACCAGACTCATAGAAGGAGCGAGGGATTATATCGATGCGGTAACTGTGGACTTACAGGTACCAGACAGGCTGGTTTAAACCCGACGTCATCTAGGATCACGCGGATTTACTTGACCCAACGTGATCAAAGGTTCGGAATAAATTAAACTATTCTTCGGCTCTAGTAGAAGCGAAGAATACGTTTAATTTACTTCTAATTGGGAATTAGAAGTTAATTGGCCTTAAACTAGAGTGACTATGGGCCTAGAGGATCACACACAATGGATTCTTGGGTGACGAATTATTATTATACAAGTGTATGTATTAATTCCTTTTAATTCCTTTTGGAAAGGAGTGTAAATGGGGCTTAATACATATGTATAATAATGGAAAGGTCATGTATACAATTTTGGTCCTTTGGAGGTCTTTAGAAAAGGGTCCAAATTCTATATATATGGCACCTACGTGAAGCTCATTCGAGCTTCCTCTTCCAACCCTTTAAGCTGATCAAGCATTAAGGCTTAAAGGAGAGGATTAGCCTCTCCCTTTCTCCCTCTTGCTCTCTCTCTCTCTCTCCAGAAGGTGATAGAGCCGGGGAAGGTCGTGCCGGGGAGGTACCGTCACTGCGCAAGAGTCCGTGTGGATCTGCTCTAGAGGCCGTACAGCTGTGCGGCTCGATATTCTGCATCGGGCATCGCGGGCAGCGTCGTTCCGCGCAAGGTGAAACACGCAACCCGTAATTAGGGTCTTAAAACACCGATTAGAGCATAAATTAAGCTTTCCATAGCACCGGGATCGAGCAAATGAATTTTTTGTTATCCGCTGCGTTGCCCGTAGGTGCTGTACGTACAGTGGTATCAGAGCAAGGTTGACGCTCTGATCGGTGTTTTTATCGTCGTATAGAACCGTATTTGAAAGGGGATTAAATACTTCAATTGTTATTGTTAGAAGGGGATGTTAGACATCTCCATTCTTCCAGGATGCTGGGCATTGCTGGCCCGTTTTGGGCGCACTATTATTGGAGATAAATATAGAAAATTCAATTATTTGAATTTTAATTATTAGATAATTATTAAATTCAAATTTTGAATTTTAGAAAATCTCTAATTGAGGATAATTACATTATTTTAAATTTACTTTCAAATAAAATTATTGGATAATTAGTTTTAATTTAAATTTAAATTATTTGGCATATTTAAATTTTAAATTTAAATTTGATTATTTGATAATTAAATTTAAATTTAAATTTAATTAATTATCTTAATTAGATGCCCCTGTAGAAAATGATGGTTCCTTACGTGTTTTACTTTATTTACCTTGTATTGGCCTGCTTGTCTATTTAATTTTAGTTAATCATGCTTCGATTTTTAAAATTAAATAAAGCTGGCATGTTTTTGTTTGCACATCCCGTTTTTAAATTCAAAAGTAAGGATTATTTTCAGAAAATAACCCTTGATTGATTTTATTTAAATGGGTTGACAAGTGATCATGGACTTGGATTAATGTAATTAATTGGGATCTGCGAACCTCCTTTCTCTCTCTGCTAAAATTTCAATGTACTTTTATCTTCCTCAATTGTTGTACTCGCCCTAAGGGCTTCTGGAATTTTATTGATATATTTACATTTTTCCGGCATGCGTGCTGTGTAAAAGTTGTAATTACTGCGGCGTCGGAGTTTGAAAGCGGGGAGCACACCCGACGAGGATTATCCAGCTACTTCGGAAGCGGGCCGGATGCCTTAGTTACATTAGGGATTAAGTCCATGATCACTTGTGTTTAATTTTGCATTAGATGCATTTATTTTGTGCAAACTACTAGGTACGGTAAATATATTAGATATATTTATATTACCACCTAGGGTGAGATCAAGATAAAATTAAATTCCCTCGCGATTAAATTTTAGATCTGGTAAGCGTGGCTCTAGGAGTCGTCGTGGCCCTCCATCATTATGGAGTGAATGAACGTCTTCATTTCATGGATTTGTTGTGCTTTCCACAAGGTCCATGAGTTTGGGGGCGGCAATAAACTCCAAGGCTCGGCCTCAATGGGGTGAGGAATTGAACTCGGCCTTGTTGTGCTTTCCACAAGGGTCGGGTCATGAACTCATTGCCATGTAGTAATGATGGTTAGATCTAACCGAGAATATCCCTTGTTGTGCTTTCCACAAGGGGATGATTTCTCGGGGACCAAATATCGGATATTGCATTAGATGCAAGTGCCTGTTGACTGCCCTTGAGATGGTGTATGACTTGTTATGCTTTCCACAAGGTCGTACATCAGTCTCGTTGGGATTCTGACCCACTAGGTTGATCTCGCTGATCTCCCGTTCTATATACTGAGGGTTATATAGTTCAATCGAAAAATAGTGGGACTAACTAAGATAGAAAATCACATCTAAGTTAGAATTTGAACACATGCTAAGTTGTCTTTTATTTCTTATCCAGATTATAATGTCGTCGTCCAACCCCCTCCACGACATCTTGGATGCAAATAGATTAATTAGACCGAACTACTCGGATTGACTGCGTAATCTACACATAGTCCTTACCGCCAAAAAGATTACGTACGTGTTGTACATGGTTCATTCTGAGCCAGCTCCTGATGCCGACGAGGGTGAGTTACTCGCTTATGCCAAGTGGTCTGAGGACTCATCCCTAGCCCAATGTTACATGGTGGCCTCTATGGCTCTCGAGCTGCAAAGGCAATTTGAAAAGACTGATTGTAGAAGTATACTCCTCAATCTACGCCAGCTCTTCGGGGAGCATGATAGGATTGAGAGGTATGACATCTCCAAAAGGCTTTTCAGGACACAGATGTCTGAGAGTTCATCAATATAGGCCCATGTACTGAAAATGATGGAGTGGATTGAAAGACTCAATACATTGGGGTTCAAGTTGGATCTTGAACTATGCATTGATCTTATACTCTAGTCATTGCCCGATTCTTTTTCTTCCTTCATCATGAACTTTAACATGAACAGGATTGAAGCAACTCTCCCAGAGCTGCTCAATATGTTAAAGAGTGCTGAAGGAACCATGCAGAAAGATAAACCATCTTCGTCTGTAATGATTGTTGGCCGGGCCAACAAGAAAATGAAGGCCTCTCAAATATCCACCACAAGTCACAAAGGGAAGGGAAAGAAAAAGGCCACGGGTAAGCAACTCGCCAAAGTTGACAAAGGGAAGGGCAAGAAGAATGAAAAGGAAGATAAATATTTTCGATGCGGGGAAACTGGACATTGGAAAAGGAATTGCAACGCAATTCTAAATGAAGGTATTTTTGTCATACACCTTAATTTGTCATATATGGAATCCACATCATGGGTATTGGATACTGGATGTGCATCTCATATCTGTAATTCTGTGTAGGTGCTGGCAAATAGAAGGCGATTGGGCAAAAAGGAGATTGAACTGAGGATGGGCAATGGAGCTTTAGTTTCTGCCAAAGCTGTCAGGACTGCACGTCTCAGTTTACCTTCAGGAGTCATTCTGGAGCTGAATGACTGTTATTATGTTCCTAATATTATTAAGAACATTATTTCAATCTCTGGCTTGTATAACATTGGATATACATTGACTTTCAATAGCACTGGGTGCTCTATAATGAATAATGGTTTGATTATAGCCAATGGTTCATTAGTCAATGGTCTTTATGTATTAGATACACGTTCTAATGTTATGCAAATTTTCAATGCTGATGAAGTGAATTCTGCATATCTATGGCATTGCAAACTTGGTCATGTAGGTGAGAAAAGAGTCTCTCACTTACACTCAAATGGGTATTTGAATTCGATCGAATACAAGCCATTTGATACATGTGAGTCGTGTCTCATCGGGAAAATGACCAAGGCTCCCTTTGGTGGACATGGTGAGAGGGCTGTTGACCTTCTCGAGCTCATACACTCGGATGTGTGTGGACCCATGTCCATAGAAGCAAAAGGCGGTTATCTCTATTTCATTTCTTTTATTGATGACTTCTCTAGATATGGCTATGTGTATTTAATGAGACATAAGTCACAAGCCTTTGAGAAGTTTAAGGAATACAAGAATGAAGTAGAGAAACAGATAGGTAAAAGTATTATGGCTCTTCGATCGGATCGAGGAGGTGAATACTTAAGCAATGAATTCACTTCTTATCTTAAAGACCATGGAATAGTTTCTATCACCCATCTGAGCAAAGGGTCTTAGTGGCCAAGAGAGCTGTATTTCTGGAAAGATAATATCTACTCCAGAAAAATAGTGGGAGCCAGATAGAATTGGACGAGGTCCAAGAACCACAATCCATAGACACAAACTCATTAGATGAGACTGTATCGGTTGATCCTATTCAAAGTGAAACGCTGACACTACGGAGGTATGGTAGACTACCGAGAGAACCTGAGAGATATGTTGGACATATCTCAGAGGGGTCCTCTAAGGTATGTATCGATGAGGATGATGATCCTCAGTCGTACCAGGAGGCGATCCGTAGTGTAGACTCCGAGAAATGGTAAGAGGCAATGGATTCAGAAATCCAGTCTATGTACACCAACAAAGTTTGGAACTTAGTTGATGTACCCGAAGGGAAGGTCCCTATTGGCTGCAAATGGATCTTCAAAAAGAAAATCGGTGCAGATGGACAGGTTGACACATACAAGGCTAGACTAGTGGTGAAAAGATATCGTCAAAGGCAAGGCATTGACTATGACGAGACTTTTTCGCCGGTAGCCATGGTTAAGTCAATCAGAATCCTCCTTGCCATTACTGCATACCTGGATTATGAGATCTGGAAAATGGATGTGAAGATAACTTTTCTTAATGGAAATCTGTCAGAAGAGGTGTACATGGTACAGCCTGAAGTATTCACTTCCAAGCTACATCCTAATAAGGTATGCAAACTTCAAAGGTCCATTTATGGATTAAAGTAGGCATCTAGAAGTTGGAACTTAAGATTTGACGAGACTGTCAAATCTTTCAACTTCATTCGGAATGAAGATGAACCCTGTGTTTACAAGAAGGTCAGTGGGAGCTCAGTGACCTTCTTGGCCCTTTATGTTGTGACATCTTACTCATTGGGAATGATGTAGAGATGTTGACATCAACCAAGTCTTGGTTGTCCAAGACCTTCTCCATGAAGGATTTGGGAGAAGCATCCTATGTGCTGGGCATAAGGATCTATCGAGATAGATCTAAAAGGATGCTAGGATTATCCCAATCCATGTACATAGACACTATCTTCAAAAGGTTTAGGATGGAAAATTCCAAGAGAGACCTCATTCCGATGAGACATGGAATTTGCCTATCCAAGGGGATGAGTCCTAAAACTTCTGAGGAGGTGGCACACATGAATAAGGTACCCTATGCTTCGGCGATAGGGTCAATCATGTATGCAATGCTATGTACACGGCTTGATGTTGCCAATGCTTTAAGCATTGTCAGTAGATATCAGGCAAATCCAGGCGAAGAGCACTGGAAGGCAGTAAAGGGTATCCTTAAGTACCTTCGAAGGGCTAAGGATCTTTTTCTGCTTTATGGAGGAGAGGACCTACAGCTTAGAGCTTACATAAATTCTAGTTTCCAGTCAGATTCAGATGACTGCAAATCCATGTCTGGATTTGTATTCATGTTGAATGGAGGGGCAGTCAGTTGGAGAAGCTCCAAGCAAGATACGACTGCAGATTCGACGACGGAGACAGAATATATTGCTGCAGCTGAAGCTGCTAAAGAAGCCGTCTAGATGAAGAAATTCATCTTGGAACTTGGCGTAGTTCCCGAGATATCAGCTCCCATCCCATTATTTTGTGATAATAATGGGGCCATCGCTCAGGCGAAGGAACCGAGATCTCACCAAAGGTCAAAACAAATTCTCAGGCGCTTTCACCTTATTCGAGAGATTGTTGATCATGGAGATGTGGCGGTAGAGCGTATACCATCAGAAGACAACATAGCAGATCCACTGATTAAGTCTTTGACACAGACTGTATTTGAACGTCATCGGGATAAGATGGGCCTCAAAGTTGTGGGCGATTGGCTGTAGTTCAAGTGGGAGATTGTTAGTGTTCGTGTGCTACAGGCCAATTTCGGGTCGGGTAGGTCCAATAGTTGTACGATCTTGTTCATTATTAATAAAGTGGTGTTTGAGCATAAATATGCGATTGTGTTACTTTACGTTATCCTTAGGATATGTGGTTGTAAAGTCAACTCGAGATGGGATCTCGATTATGAGACTGACTTTACATGAACACATATCTTAAACTGTTCCTGGTTGGAGGGTAATCACTCGGAGACTTTGATTACCTATTAAACCAGAACACATGATGTGTCAATGACCAGTCTCATGGTCATTGGTGCGGGGCACCACCACATATGTGTAGGTGTATGTCCTTGGAGGATGTGCACTGAACTGTTCCGCTATTGGATCTTCAGATGGTTGATTATACCTAATGTCAACTGAAGATCCAACGGTCTCAGTAGCATCATTGGTCCTTTGACCTGAGACATTGATCGGATCTTATACGAGGACTGGAATGATTTGATTACTTGGCTAAGTGACTTTAACCATAAGTTATGAGTTGCTGAGTCATTAACCACTCCTGGATACGTGTGAAGATCATCAATGGTCAAGAGGGGATCGCTCACTGTCGGGTATATATCAGACAGTTAATGGGTCATGACATTGACACTCCGTTAAATCCCTGGCCAAGGTCGTGTGAGTTCATTTAGAACGGACGTCATACACTTTAAGGAGGTCATAGTCAAATGGCACGATCATGGGATTTGACAGAAACCATGCCATCGATCGTACCAGACTCATAGAAGTAGCGAGGGATTATATCGATGCAGTAACTGTGGACTTATAGGTACCAGACAGGCTGGTTTAAACCCGGCGTCCTCTAGGATCACGTGGATTTGCTTGACCCAACGTGATCAAAGGTTCAGAATAAATTAAACTATTCTTCGGCTCTAGTAGAAGCGAAGAATATCTTTAATTTACTTTTAATTGGGAATTAGAAGTTAATGGGCCTTAAACTAGAGTGACTATGGGCCTAGAGGATCACACACAATGGATTCTTGGGTGAAGGATTATTATTATACAAGTGTATGTATTAATTCCCTTTAATTCCTTTTGGAAAGGAGTGTAAATGGGGCTTAATACATATGTATAATAATGGAAAGGTCATATATACAATTTTGGTCCTTTGGAGGTCTTTAAAAAAGGGTCCAAATTCTATATATATGGCACCTACGTGAAGCTCATTCGAACTTCCTCTTCCAACCCTTTAAGCTAATCAAGCATTAAGGCTTAAAGGAGAGGATTAGCCTTCCCTTTTCTCCCTCTTACTCTCTCTCTCTCCAGAAGGTGATAGAGCCGGGGAAGGTCGTGCCGGGGAGATACCGTCGCTGCGCAAGAGTCCGTGTGGATCTGCTCTAGAGGCCATACAACTGTGCGGCTTGATATTCTGCATCAGACATCGCGGACAGCGTCATTCCGCGCAAGGTGAAACACGCAACCCGTAATTAGGGTCTTAGAAACACCGATTAGAGCACAGATTAAGCTTTCCATAGCACCGGGATCGGGCAAATACATTTTTTGTTATCCGCTGCGTTGCCCGTAGGTGCTATGCGAAACCTTACATGAACTACACTAGTACTGCTTACCGAAGTTAAAACCCACGACAACCCCGCCGTAGAGGCATGTCTCCCAGAACACGGTCAACCTGGACACGTTGTCCAAAGTGCAATCCTGACACCTGGTCACGGGTACCGCACGGCAAGACGTAACCTCGGTAAAGCCACTAGCACTAGTCTCACGGCGCGAAAATCGACACACGCGCCACGATGAAATAATCGAAAACTCAACGGTCGACACGACCGAAAACCCGAAGGGCAAAGTCACGGAAACTGACAGTCTGCCACTCCCGACTCGACAGGAGTACCTCCCACTAGAAGAACGACCGGAAGTGTCCCCTGACGTCTTACACCGCGTCACAAGTGTCCAGCTACAACGCCCCGGGCGTGAGACTCAGACACGCAACAAGTACCGCAACAAGAACTAGCTGGGGTCACGCTCGTCAGCACGTGTCCTAAGCCCCTAACTACGTGTGCACACACAAACCATCTGCTCTAGGTCAGGTCCTCTAGCTGGTTTTCCCCCCCACCGGACTCTGGTGGCAAACGCAAGGGGCCCTACGGTAGCCAGCCTAAAAATCACCTCTCACCGGGTCTCGCTCTCCACCACTCCCAAGTGGGTCCGCACACGCGTGCGAAGGAAGTTACGACTAGTGGAGGGTCACTGAGAGAGTTGACTCTCAAGTGAACGGAAAACAACATCCAAACTCGACGAAGTACGGGGACCGTCCCACGTATCGGCACCGTCGCACGGTGACCACAGTAGGAGAAGAAACGAGACTCACAGTCCATGGGCTACACGCCCGGCCACACAAAAATGTGAAAACACAGTTCCCAAGGTAACTCACAGGCCACCGAACCGAATCCCACTCTCAGGGAAAGGCGGGAACCCTCCAGCTCTAGGCTGGACAACTAGACTCGCGGTCCAAGGCCACACACACATGGCCCACTCGGAAGTCACCTTCCAGAGATGCAACGACTTGCGGGAAAACCTCACCGCACTCACACCGATACACGGTGACTCAATCTAGCAAGAACACGGAAGCTCGGAACACCTGGGGTCACCCGGACCCACCAAGCCTATGGGCACACTTATCGAGGTAACACGGTCCTCTCGACACCCCAGAAACACGGACACGAAACCCACGGGGTGTCTAGGACACTCACAATACCTAAAGTCAACCACTGGGTCACAACCGGGTCGACCAGAGGTCCACACATCGCAAAACGATCGCGAAGAACACGAAAACTCACCTCGGCGCCACATAGGGCCTGACGGTCTAGCCTTGGGCCGTCACAACATGTAACGGTCCAGGTCCCAACCGTCACAGCCCTCTAACGCTCCAACGCCGGGGCGTTACGTGCAAGAAGCAAAACTGGCCGTGACGCGCCCGCCCCGGGGCGTCACGGTCTCTAACGGATCCAGCCAGGCGCGTTAGAGGACAGGTTGTGACGCACACCCCTCGGGACGTCACAACCCCTAACGTCCCTGCCCAGGCGCGTTAGAAGACGGTTGTGATGCACACCCTTCGGGGCATCACAACCCCTAACGGCCCTGCCCAGGCGCGTTAGAAGAGGGGATACGTCAACTCTGACGCACCCCAGCAAGCGAGTCACGGCGCTCTGACGGACCTGTTGTGTGCTGTGATACCACTTGATGGGTAGTGGATGGCTGATCTAGTGGGGGGGTGAATAGATCTGCCCCTCTTTTCGCAATTCAACCCTCTTTAAAGCTAGACAACGAGAATCGCAGCAGAATATAACTAGCTTAACGAAGAAGATAATGATTTGCTTAGCAGGATGAACAAGTAATATGAATATTAAACCTAAGCATGCATCTAGCACAAGCAATCACACAAACACACCATAACACAATGGATTTTAAGGTGGTTCGGACTGAATCCTCAGCCCTACGTCCACCCCTCACCAAACCCGGTGAGGCTCCACTAGTGCAGCGCACCAAACCGCAAATCGGAAACCACCGATTGCCTTCCTACTAACCAACGGGAGGGACGTCAACACCGCAGATCGGAAACACCTCCGATTACCTTCCTACTAACCACCTGGTAGGGACGTCAACCGCAAATTGGAACACCCTCCAATTACCTTCCTACTAACCGCCTGGTAGGGACGTCAACCGTAAATTGGAACACCCTCCAATTGCCTTCCTACTAACCACCGGTAGGGACGAATCACAACTTCAATGTTTAACAATATTGAAAGTAAAACAAATGTGAAGGAACTAAAATAAGAGATTGAGTAAGAAGGACTTGGCCCGTGAATGGAAATGATTTGTTGATCAGCAACATGGATCTCTTCTTCTTGCAAATCAATCTTCTTGATTCACCCTTGAATGGATGAATGTTCTTCACGGAGTACTGTTCGTGTGAACAGTAACTGTCCTTCCAATCCTCTCTTGATCTTCTCTCTTTGATCTCTTTGAATGGATGAAGAAGTGAATAGATGCTAACTTGATCCTTGCTTCCCTCTTCACAGATCTTGGAAGATGATCGCTTTGATATGAGCTTGAATACCTTGGATTGGATGAAGATGTTCTTCACGGAGTACTGTTCACGTGAACAGTAACTCTTTCTTCAATCACCCCTTTGTATCTTCTTGAAGTGGATGAAGAGAGTAATTGATTCTACCTTGAATCTTATTTCTTCAATAGCTTGTAGGAGATTGATTGCTTCAAAAATCACCTTGGATGAACTTGAAAGGATGAAGAAAATCACTTTGAGAAATGAGCTTCTTGGATCGCCTTGAAAGCTTTGCTTCTTCTCCTTTTTGGAAGTTGATTGAAGAGTAGAAGGTGATTGCTTAAGGATTGCTTCAGATCTTTACTTGAAACTCTTGAGTGGATGAAGAACTCATTCACGAACTACTGTTCATATGAATAGTACTTCGTCTCATCTCTCTTGAAAACCCCTCTTGCAGCCACCCTTAATCCCAAATGAAGCATTAGGGTTTGCCTCCACCAATGTGTTGGTTTTATAGACCTTGAATGGTCATTGGAGAAGCCCTAGACCAAATCCACAATTTGTGGGTGATTGGGAGACTTTGGGGTTCTTTGGGATTAAAGAAATCATGAGAATTAGGCAGCCCACGAGGTGGAATTCGAAGTCAAACATGGTTGGCTCGGGGCTGACGGTCGACCTGCAGCTCCTGGCGGTCGATCGCTACTGAGAATCGCTGTAGAAGATTAGTCCCTGGAATTTTCAGTCGACCGCCACTGGTTGGCGGTCGACCTGCAGCTGAAAGAGTTGCAGTCGGGGGATCCTTGGCTGGGGCGGTCGACCGCCCCTGTGCTGGCGGTCGACCGCCAGCTGGGCAGAACCCGGCCAATCCCGGGTCGGTCCGTTATCCGCGTCAGCTCCGTCGTTCAACTTCTTTAGCAGCCCGGTAATGTCCGTGGCATCTTCCTTGACTATCTTGAAGATTTTATTATTGAGTCTTCAATCAAATTTTTGTTTCGGGGGCTCCGCCCCCGAAAACCCCCGCAAGGGGCGCTGCCCCCTTGACCCCCGCGACCTGACCGCGTAGGTCGATCCGCGTGCGAGGGCGCAACATTGAGCTTTCACATTTGCCAACTCCACTCCATTCCTTGGATTATCTTGTATGAATGCTCGGTCCTTTGTAGAAGCTTTGCTTCATTGCTTGGGCCTTTTCTTTCTTACTTGGCCTTGCTTAGCTAGAGCCTTTTCTTCCCTGCTTAGCCTTGCTTGGACGTGTTCATTTCACTTTCATTTTGCCACCTTCATTCCATTCTTTGGTTGCATTCTGTTGAGCTTTCACAGTAGATATTTCCACTCCAATCAAAGTGTACTTGGCATCATGCACTTGGCATCATGAGTGACTTTTGATCATCCTCCTGGGATGGCTTGCTCCTTTGGATTGATCTTGATTTGTGTGTTGCAAGCCATTCTTGATCTGCAAGTGCACTTGGCATCATGAGTTTCCACGTTACATCTTGAGTGATCTTGGCGCCTTTGGATCTATCTTGATTTCTGTGCGGCCAATTGGTTAAGCGTTGCAAGCCATTCTTGATATGTTGAATTGGCAATATAATGACCTGAATTGTATACAAATGGACTTTATCAAATGCATAGCAAAAGCAAAATGCATATCAAATTGATTTTATCAAATGCATAGCAAATGCATAATGAATAGCAAAATGACTCTAAAGACATACATCATCAAAACACTAGAAATGAGTCATAGTTGAGTCATAGTTGGAATCACATCAAAACAATAGAACCAATCATTATATGAGTCATAGTTGGACATCATCAAAACAATAGAAACACTCATGTTCCACACATGCCCAACTTTAGCACAACATTCTCCCCAACAGGACCAAACCTGGTGCGTCAGAGGCCGTGACCCCAACGGCCCGAAACCATGGCAACGAACGTGACGGTCGAACCCAGGCTCGTTACAGTTCTCTGACGGCCTATCGTGGGACCGTCAGGCCCATGAATGCCAACACTCAAAACAAAGGGAGCGTAACGCACCGGCCCAGGCGCGTTACACACTGTGACGGTCACTGGAACGACCGTCACACCTTCCCGAGAACGCTACGGCGGGAAACGACCCAAAACTCAGATCCACGCCCCGATCACCCCTGGGTGATGGGGAAACAAAGGGGAATCCATCCCCAAGCCCCTAGGCATGCATCTAAACCCCCGGATCGGCCAAAAACGCAATGAAACGGGAGATCGGCCCACAAGCCCTAAAACGTGGACTTTTCCCCAAATCACCCCGTTTAGCCCGCTCGGCTCACCACGGCCTACGAAACTCACGGGAAAGGAAGAGCATGAGCTGGGGGTCCATCTCCCTACCTCCACCGAAGAAACGACGTGCCGTGGACGCCGATCCACGAAGAAAACGCCGTGAAACCCTCGCCGCTCCACGAACCCGCGGCCGAGCTTCCACGCGCCACTGGCCCTCGATCCTCGTCCCGTTCCCCGTTCCTCGCCTCCCGCCATCGCCGCCTCGCCCTCCTTCGCCACCGTCGGCCGCCCGGGGAGAGGGGGAGAGAAAGAGATGAGAGAGAATGAGAAAGAGAGAATGAGAGGGGGAGAGAGAAAATGGTTAATATATATAGAAAAATTCAAAAATTATAGAAATTCAAAAAATTATGAAAAATTACCTCCGCGATCCTCGGAAGGAACACAACGCAGTGGTACTATCCTGGAGTCGAAGAACGCCACTGTTCGTCCTGCACAGAGTTCTGAAGGCACATCAGGGAAAAACACGTGTAAAGCACAAAATACACTCCGAGACCCACTAAAAGATCCGGAAAAAAAAACTTGGGGCATTACAAAGGTGCAACGTGGTAATCTACCCCACCCTTTACATCCCTCCTTGTGATTCAAAATTTTGGGCATAGGGCTTGTGTGGTCGGCAAGCTTTATAAGGGTGGGTTGTGTGAAGTTTGGAATTTTCTTTCTCGCATATGACACACAAGGCTACGGGATTTGAGCGCGAAATCCATTTTCCAAGGTAAAGAGAGAACCTTGTAGGTTATCTACGATTTTTAATGTCTGCTACAGTGGTGTTAGGGGGTGTTGTCTTCTTCATGATTTAAAATGGTGTACATGATGTTCTTCTTCATGTTTTAAAATGGTGCACAATGCCGTTGACTATAACAGTAGGGCTGACAGTGGAGTTGGGGTATTATCATATGGGCTATTATTTTGTACTCTATGTTTTTTAATGCATTACAGTGGGCCTCACCTCGTGTCTCTCATTATTTTTTGTATTTATTTAGTGCTAATTTTATATGTTAGTTCTTGTAATTGTCTAACTTCTTTCGATTATATTATGTGTGACATGTAATAGAATGGAGGAAGAATATGTATTCACTTTACTAGTTAGATATGAAGGCTATTGGAAGAACGCAAAAAGTGATCTTGATAGATTATGCCACCGGCTCATGAAGAGGAAAAATTATTGAATTTACAGAGACTTTGTTAATTTGAAGGATTTGTTGCAATTAGTTTGCAACTTGAGAAAGATGGGTGATGATGGCCTTACCAACATCATGTGAAGGGTACCCAATTCAAAACTTAGGCGGTACCCAGTTATTCTTACATATGATGATGTATTGATGATGTTTGACCAATGTGAGCCCAGAGACACTATAGAAGTAGTTATCACAGTTTAGTCCATGAGTGGTGTAGCAGAGTCTTAAGGTGAGGCATCTGGCAACAATGGGAGAAAATTGAAAAGTAGAAGTAAAGGGGCCACTATTCCACGGAACGATGATCCAGAATTTATGGATCTAGAATGTGCTGACTCTCCCTATAACATCAGAGAGTTCATATCAGTTCACCCTGAGTCTACAAGGCAAGAAGGACATACACAGGAATGAGGTTCAAACACAGGTTTTCAAACTACTGTTCAGACAAAGGTTCCTGAGCAAGAGGGTGAGGGTTCTTAGTCTCGACAAACACAGGAAGGAGGGTTTAGATAGAGATTTTCAAACTACTGTTCACGTAGAGGTTCCTGAGCAGGAAAATGAGGGTTTTCCTGAGCAAGAAAATGATACTATCAGGCATGGGCGATACACCGCATACCAGATCGTATGTAAAATCCTACTTATAATATCATAGTAAAGTTTTTTTCCAAACATAACCACCATACAAGTTTATTTGTAGAACTATTCTTCTTATTTTCATATTATTTTTAATCTAGCTTTTACGTACTGGTCTGGTATGATACTTATCGCACATGTCGGACGGTGCCATGGTGTGACCGGTACGGTCGGTATATGGTACGCAAGCGATATGGTTCATATATACTTGTAAATATAATTTATTCTATTTTAT
Source organism: Amorphophallus konjac (assembly GCA_022559845.1). Classification (NCBI taxonomy): domain Eukaryota; kingdom Viridiplantae; phylum Streptophyta; class Magnoliopsida; order Alismatales; family Araceae; genus Amorphophallus; species Amorphophallus konjac. Next base: position 17,256,566 of record CM040123.1, on the reverse strand, counting down.
GATGTTGTGACTTATTAGTTGAGTTGGTTGGGAATGTTACATTATAATTCAAGGTCTCTTGGGTTCAAGACTTGTAAGGTACAATTTTTCTTATTTTTTTCAATGTTACTTTCTAATCTTGAAAATGTCCTTTTCTAATCTTTTCTAATCATGATGGAGGGTATAACAATAACAATATAAGGATAACAATTTTATAATTGTTGACATAAGTGGGTTATTTCTATAAGTTTTTCTTTGAAAATTTAATTATTTAGAGGTTGTTGGCTATGAGCACACTATCATGTCCCGATGCGAAAAAAATCGGAATGCAACAGTTATATGATTATATCATCACGTCAATCAGAGCAAAATAATTGCCATAAGAGATAATGAGGCAAGTACACAAGGGATCATAAAGTTTCAACTTCCTTTAATAAATTTTGACAATTATTCGTTACATTGACTCTTTCAAATTTTTGACAAAAGAACAAAACATAAAGTTTCTAACAACTCCAACATTCCGACAATGATGACTTAAACTTAACATTTAGGGAATTCTAAGACATCAGGACTGGACATGCCAAGATGACTATGCTGGCTCGCTCTGAGCTTTACTCTTGCCCCTCCCCACCAGATTGAATATCTTCATCCGAACTACCTGAAAAAGATTGAGAAAATTAGGTGAGCGAGAGCTCAGTAGGAATTATATCTCTGTGCTAGTCAATCTTAAAGTGATTAATCAATTAATAATATTTTATCACACTAACGAGAAAAACAAGCAAAATAAACAACTTGAAGAGGCATTTAACTATAGTAAGCCAAATGACACGATGAAATAATCAAAGTGGATAGCATGAGATTGAACAAATGTATAACGAGAACTTTCATGTTTTTGGTCGTAACAAGTACGCAAGTACAATCATGTAATGTAGAGTCATGAATTTTCATGTAGAAGTGAATGTCATATATTAACACGCTAACAAGTACTTCGGTGCAATGCCACACCTTGTCATTACAAACTCTCATGGGTGCTAGTACTTTCGGACATTCCTCACAGAACCAGACTGGTCCCTTAATGATGCGTTGGCACTGAGTGGTGGATCCAAGATCCCAATAAAATCTAGACATTCATTATTTACCGGCTAAGAATTCCAAGGATAAGCTCAAGTAATTAAGAGTGGAGACAATTCCTTAGAAGGAATTCAAGTTCATTAGACCAAAAGATAAGTCATAGGGATATGACTTGAGAACCAAGATTCAAGGTGATTCTAGTAGTATGTTTTGGGATATAACATTAAGGGGTCATGAACATATCAGGGTAGTAGCGTGGAGAGGCTAAAACCTAACTAGAGCTCAGATTTTGCAATGCCACACAAGAAACATGAAGTACGAGAAACTGGGCAAAGACGCAGTCGACATGGCATTGCGGTCTCACAGAAGTGGCCGAGGCATATCCGCATTTAGAAGATGGCCAAAAGGGGCTGTGTCGACACACTATGTAACGATCCGAGAATCCGATTACCGGGAAGGCCCGATAACCCGAGACTCGCACCGCCACCCACGAGCCCGAAGACTCGGAAGGGCTAAAAGGATGGTGTGGAAACTACACAAGTATCACGAGTAATTGCAGAAATTAAACAGTTATGATAAGCAGGAAATAAATTAACATTTTACATGGTCCACAATAAAAATTAACAACAGCAGCAACAGTAGTCCACGACTAGTACAGTGACAAGAAAGAAAAGTACAGCTACACGGGACATACCCCGGCTCTGACCTCTGGCACTACCTCTGGGCACCCGCACCACGCTGCACTCCTGACGCGCTCCCCGAAGGTGGCGCCTCACCTGAAACACGGTGAAAACACGCAGGGAATGAGTCTCGGAACAAGACTCAGTAGGGATCACTCGAACCCTACCTCGTAAAATGAGAAACCACTACTCTAGCGGTAGGAAAGTACCTCGGAAAGGAAAGCCCTGTACTCTACAGAACTAGACCCTACGGCACACAAACCGACACACGTGCCACGGTACGAGAAGACCGAAACTCAACGGTCGAACCGCCAAAATCTGAAGGTCGGAAACACACGACTGACAGTCTGTCACTCCGTACTCGACAGGAGTACCACCCACTAGAAGCACAGCCGGTAGCGTCCCCTGACGTCTGACACCGCGCCGCAGGTGAGCCGCCTGACGTGGTAGGTCCTACCCAAGGCGCAAACACCGTACAAGTAAACACAAACAAGTGACTAGCTGGGGTCACGCCCGTCGACGTGGGTCCAACCGCCCCCAACCACGTGTGCACACACAGACCGCGCGTCCCTGGTCTAGCCCTCTGACCGATTTTCCCCTCAGCCGGACTCTGGCTGCAAGACGTGGGGCCCAACGGTAATCGGTCCACAAACCGTCTCTAAAGGTCGGCCCGTACACCACTCCCTGGTGCGACTAGCACACGCGTACTAGTAGGCTACGACTAGTGGAGGGTCACTGAAGGAGTAGACTCTCAAACCAATGGAAAATAACGTCCGAACCTGACGAAGTACGGGGGCCGTCCCACGTACCATCACCATCGCACGGTGACCGCAGTCGGAAGAAAACGGACACACTGCCCATGGCCAAACACATGACCAAGGCAACCGAAATCTCCGGACGCCCGAAGACATGGTCACGGAACTCCACGGGGTGCCCAGGACACACACACGGCCCAAGGGGATCACCCGACAACGGAAAAGATCACGCTAGGGACACCTAGCGCGACAAGGAAGAACGCTTTTAGAAACCTCGCCTCCCCACGCTTCCCACGCTCGCCGCACACCCACGAGATCGCCTCGCCGTCGCCCACGCGTCCGCGCCGTCGCCCTGCCGCCGTCAACAGCCGGGGAGGGGTCCGCCGTGCCCGAATGGGAGAGAGGGAGAGAGAGGGTGCGGTCACGGTTGGGGAAGGAAGGAGAAAGAAGAAGAAGAAAGAGAAAGAGGAAAAGAAAAAGAAAAAGAATTAGGGCTATATAGAAAATCTGAATTTTCGGAAAAATACCGAAAAATAGAAAAATACATTTCCGGAATCCTCGGATCGCACCGATCGCAACGGTATCACTCGTGCCCGGGTGAACCGCCCGGTTCGACCACAGCGAGCTTCCGAAGAAAAAGCCGAAACACACACCGGAAATCGGAAAACACACGCGAAAAAGCCGCGGAACGCCTCCGGGCCTCCGAAACGACTCCGGATCGCGCCGATCCGAACACGAAAGATGTCCGAAACGAAATTTTGGACACAACAGAGCCGGACGCTCCAAAAACCAGATCCGGGACCCACGAAGAAGGATCCGAAAGGTCCGGGATATTACAGCCCTCCCCCTGTAAGGAATTTCGTCCTCGAAATTGAGAACAACAAAAGGGGAAAGAAGAGGAAGACTCACTCAAACAGATACGGGAACTGCTGACGCATCTCCTCCTCACGTTCCCACGAAGCCTCACCACCAGAGTGTCGTTGCCACACGACCTTCACCAAGGGAATGACCTTGTTCCGCAGGTGCTGCTCTCGCCTATCCTCCACGCGGATCGGAAACTATGGGAGAGAAAGATCTGGAGTCACCTCAGGCCAAACGGAAAACTAGAGCACATGGGAGTCATCGGGCATATACTTCCGCAACATCGAGACGTGAAACACGTCATGCACCGATGCCAACTCAGGAGGTAACTGCAACCGGTAAGCAACCTCACCGATGCGCTCCACAATCGCGAAAGGACCTATATAGCAGGGACTCAGCTTCCCACGCCGTCCAAAACGCATCACCCCCTTCATCGGAGAAACTCTCAAGAGCACATGATCGCCCACGGCGAACTCGAGAGGCCGCCGCCTACGGTCAGCATAACTCTTCTGCCGACTCTGGGCCGCCAACATGTTCTGACGAACCAGGTGCACAACATCCACACACTGCTGCACCAATTCCGGTCCCGCCAAAACACGCTCACCCACCTCAAACCAATCGAGTGGAGTCCGACAAGGACGCCTGTACAAAGCCTCATAGGGAGCCATGCCGATGCTCGAATGAAAGCTGTTGTTATAGGCAAACTCCACCAACGGTAGGTGATGAATCCAACTCCCCTGCCACTCCAGGCAGCAGGATCTCAGCATGTCCTCCAAAGTCTGAATGGTCCTCTCAGACTGACCATCTGACTGAGGATGATACGCTGAGCTAAATGCCAACTCTGTGCCAAGAGCTCGCTGGAAACTCCTCCAGAATCCAGAAGTGAAGCGCGGATCCCGATCCGACACGATCGAAATGGGAACCCCATGCAACGGTACGATCCGCTCCACATAAAGACGAGCCAACTTAGACACGCTCCAGTTGACCTTGACCGGCAACAGTCGTGTCACCTTCGTCAGCCGATCCACCAGCATCCAGATACTGTCCTGCCCAGTCGGGGTCCTCGACAACCCCATCACAAAATCCGTGGTCACATGGTCCTACTTCCAAGCAGGAACATCCAAGGGCGGGAGAGTACCACCTGGTCGTTGATGCTCCGCCTTCACCTGCTGACAGATCAGGCACCTGGCCACAAATTCGGCAACATCTCTCTTCATGCCAGGCCACTAGAACTGTCTCCGCAAGTTCCGATACATCTTCGTCGCGGGTGTACGGTGTACCTGCTCCCATGAGCCTCGCGCAACACCGCACGACGAATCTGCTCCTCGGCTGGGACGTACAACCTGCCACGAAACCTCGCAGCACCGTCCTCGCCGAGCTCCACGTCAGCCATCGCAAGAATCCGGGGCAACTCAGGGTCCGCGTGCTGAGCCTCTGTCACCTGACGACGGATAGCAGGAGTGACAGTCAGACTCGCAAGCACCGCCAACCCTGGCTCCTAGGGAATCTTGAGCTTAAAAGATACCTCGGGCACTTGTTCCCAGAGCCTCCACTTCCTCAACATCAAGGTACTGACCGCAAGCTTCTGACTCAAGGCATCGGCGATGACATTCATCCTGCCCGGCTGATAAGACAGGGTGAAGTCATACTCCTTCATGAACTCCATCCAACGCCTTTGTCTGAGGTTCAGATCTCTCTGCGAGAACACATACCTCAAACTCTGATGGTCAGTAAACACCTCGAACTTCTCGCCGTACAGATAATGCCTCCAGATCTTCAGCGCGAAGATCACCGCCGCCAACTCAAGGTCATGGGTGGGGTAGTTCTCCTCATGGGGCTTTAGCTGTCGAGATGCATAAGCCACCACTCTACCATGCTGCATCAGAACAGCACCCAATCCGACCCCGGAAGCATCTGTACACACCACGAAACCTCCCGATCCAGAAGGTAAAACCAACACCGGAGCTGAGGTGAGCAATCTCTTCAATTCGCTAAAGCTCTGCTCACACTTCTCGGACCAAACGAAAGGCACATCCTTCCGCGTGAGCCTAGTCATCGGGGTCGCAATGTGAGAAAAATTCTGGATAAACCGGCGATAATAACCTGCAAGCCCCAAGAAACTCTGGATCTCCGTCACCGACCTCGGCCTCGGCCACTGCATCACTGCCTCGACCTTGGCGGGGTCCACGAAAATGCCATCACCAGAAATCACGTGCCCCAGAAAGTGCACCTCGCTGAGCCAAAACTCGCACTTACTGAGCTTCGCATACAACTGGTGATCTCGCAGCGTCTGCAGCACCACACCCAAATGGTACGCGTGCTCCTCGGCAGACCGCGAATAAACAAGGATGTCATCCACGAAAATGACCACGAACTGGTCCAAATACGGATGAAACACCCTCTGCATCAAGTCCATGACGGCTGCAGGGGCATTGGTGAGCCCGAACGGCATCACCAAAAACTCATAATGCCCGTACCTCGTACTGAACGCAGTCTTCTCCACATCGGACTCGCGAATTCTCAACTGATAGTAACCGGACCGCAAATCAATCCGCGAGAACACTCGCGCAGACTGCAGCTGGTCGAACAAATCATCAATCCGCGGCAACGGATACTTATTCTTAATGGTCACTTCATTCAGCTGCCGATAGTCAATGCACAGCCACAGACTACCGTCTTTCTTCTTCACAAACAACACGGGCGCACCCCAAGGGGAAAAGCTCGGACGAATATACCCCTTGGCCAACAGTTCCTGCAACTGCGCCCTCAACTACCTCAACTCAGCGGGGGCCAGACGGTAGGGAGCCTTCGCCAAAGGTCCCGTACCAGGCACAACCTCGATCACGAAATCGATCTCCCGCTGGGGAGGTAATCCAGGCAACTCCTCGGAAAAAACGTCAGGAAACTCGCACACCACCGCAATGTCCTCGACATCTGGCTCCATCCGGTCAGACACAACCACTGACGCGAGAAAACTCTGACAACCTGAATCAAGCAATCGACGGGCTCGAATAGCAGAGATAAGGAATCGAGAAGAGGTGGAATGGATACCTTGGAAATAGAAGGTCCGCTTGCTCGGATGCTGGAAGTAGACCCTCTTCATTCCACAATCCACCACCGCTCCATGAGTCTCGAGCCAATCCATGCCTAGAATCACGTCGTAATCCCAAAGCTGCAACGCATACAACCTGCCTGGCATACTCCGCCCATCGATCCAAACCGGAACCTGATCGAAGCAATACGGAGTGATCATAAAGTCACCCGAAGGCAACTCCACTGCCAAATCACAGGACAATTGGGTCACCGGCTCCTCGACGCTCGACGTGAAATCCTCCGAAATAAACGAATGAGACGCGCCAGAATCAAACAAAACCCGAGCCGCACAACCCAAAATCTGAACGGTACCTTCCACGAGCTGCGACGCCACTGCCTCTGCCCTGGTCAAGTGCGCGATCTGGCCTCGAGCCCTCTGCCTGCCTCCCACACTAGCTGACCTGGGTAGCGGCGGATACTGTCCCTGCTGCTGTTGCTGCTGCTACCTCTGCTGCTGGGGAACCTGCTGCTGCAGAGGAAACTGCTGCTGCGGCGGCCTCTGAGGACAGTCACGCGCCATATGCCCTGGCTGGTCACACCGAAAATAGACGATCGGCGCCGTGCACTGCCTGCCTGGGTGGGTACCACCACACCGTGGACAAGATCCTCGCGATCCACCCCCTGATCCCTGACGCTGCAACGGAATCGGCTGTTGTACACTGCCTGATGAAGCCTGCCCCTGATCCTTGGACTTCTTCTTCTCGAACCCTCTCTTGAAGAACTTCTTGACCTTCGTGCCGAAGGACGCAGATCCTGTCACCGAAGCTGCCGATGCCGGTACTCCTGAACCACCCGACGCATGCTGGAAGAAACCCTACTGCTGGGTAGCCGACTGCTGGCTGCGACCTGACACGGACTGCCCCTGGCTGATCGATCCTCGAGTCCTCTGCATATCCATCTCCAAGGAAATGGCAACACGAGATGCTGTCTCTAGATCAGTGGCCCCGTTCACGATCAAATGGTGCCTCAGCTCCAGCCTCAAGCCCTGCACAAACTGCGTGGTCCTCACCCTCTCATGCTCCATGATATGAGGTGCGTACCGACCCAGCTTGACAAAACAGGCACTGTACTGCAACACGGACATGTCGCCCTGCACCAGCTCCAGAAACTCCCGCATCCGATGCGTGGCAACAACGTCTGGACAGTACGTACGCTCGAAAGCACTAACAAAGTCATCCCACTCGATCTGCTCAAGTGGACGAAGCTGAAAGGACGTCTTCCACTCGGAAGACCACCACCTCCGAGCCGTACCCTGCAACTGGTTGTAGGCCAACACAACTCTGTCCTCGGCAGCACTCTTCGCAGAACTGAACACCCGCTCCATCTCATCGAGCCAATCACGAGCCGCATCAGGGTCTGCCTGGCCGCTAAAGTAAGGTGGATGGAACTGCATGAAGTCCCTAACCGCTCGGCCTGGCCCACCCCTGACAAACGAGCCCTCACCAGCCTCTCCGCCAAACTGCTGAGACATGAGATGGTACATGCCACGGAAGAAATCCTCGGCCCCCGGAGCTCTCGCAGCATCTGCGGCCTCGGTAGCCCCCGGAACTCTGCTATGCTCCTCCAGGTCCCTCTCGACCCCCTGCTGGATCTCCTGACCTGCAGCCGACTGCCCCTGCTGAGAGCGAGAGCTCCTCCTCGGCGCCATACTCGCTCCTGAAGCACAAGACAGAAAACACGAAAAATGGCAAGGTCAATAAAAACGCACGATGCCCAATGCCAGTGTCACCTGTACATCATCGTTGTGGACTAGTGGACCACTACAATTACCTATGATTATCATGTAATTCCACAACCGCGCTCTGATACCAGCTGCAACGACCCGAGAATCCGATTACCGGGAAGGCCCGATAACCCGAGACTTGTACCGCCACCCACGAGCCCGAAGACTCGGAAGGGTTAAAAGGATGGTGTGGAAACTACACAAGTATCACGAGTAATTGCAGAAATTAAACAGTTATGATAAGTAGGAAATAAATTAACATTTTACATGGTCCACAATAAAAATTAACAACAGCAGCAACAGTAGTCCACGACTAGTACAGTGACAAGAAAGAAAAGTACAGCTACACGGGGCATACCCCGGCTCTGACCTCTGGCACTGCCTCTGGGCACCCGCACCACGCTGCACTCCTGACGCGCTCCCCGAAGGTGGCGCCTCACCTGAAACACGGTGAAAACACGCAGGGAATGAGTCTCGGAACAAGACTCAGTAGGGATCACTCGAACCCTACCTCGTAAAATGAGAAACCACTACTCTAGCGGTAGGAAAGTACCTCGAAAAGGAAAGCCCTGTACTCTACAGAACTAGACCCTACGGCACGCAAACCGACACACGTGTCACGGTACGAGAAGACCGAAACTCAACGGTCGAACCGCCAAAATCTGAAGGTCGGAAACACACGACTGACAGTCTGTCACTCCGTACTCGACAGGAGTACCACCCACTAGAAGCACAGCCGGTAGCGTCCCCTGACGTCTGACACCGCGCCGCAGGTGAGCCGCCTGACATGGTAGGTCCTACCCGAGGCGCAAACACCGTACAAGTAAACACAAACAAGTGACTAGCTGGGGTCACGCCCGTCGACGTGGGTCCAACCGCCCCCAACCACGTGTGCACACACAGACCGCGCGTCCCTGGTCTGGCCCTCTGACCGGTTTTCCCCTCAGCCGGACTCTGGCTGCAAGACGTGGGGCCCAACGGTAACCGGTCCACAAACCGTCTCTAAAGGTCGGCCCGTACACCACTCCCTGGTGTGACTAGCACACGCGTACTAGTAGGCTACGACTAGTGGAGGGTCACTGAAGGAGTAGACTCTCAAACCAACGGAAAACAACGTCCGAACCTGACGAAGTACGGGGGCCGTCCCACGTACCATCACCATCGCACGGTGACCGCAGTCGGAAGAAAACGGACACACTACCCATGGCCAAACACATGACCAAGGCAACCGAAATCTCCGGACGCCCGAAGACACGGTCACGGAACTCCACGGGGTGCCCAGGACACACACACGGCCCAAGGGGAACACCCGACAACGGAAAAGATCGCGCTAGGGACACCTAGCGCGACAAGGAAGAACGCTTTTAGAAACCTCGCCTCCCCACGCTTCCCACGCTCGCCGCACACCCACGAGATCGCCTCACCGTCGCCCACGCGTCCGCGCCGTCGCCCTGCCGCCGTCAACAGCCGGGGAGGGGTCCGCCGCGCCCGAATGGGAGAGAGGGAGAGAGAGGGTGCGGTCACGGTTGGGGAAGGAAGGAGAAAGAAGAAGAAGAAAGAGAAAGAGGAAAAGAAAAAGAAAAAGAATTAGGGCTATATAGAAAATCTGAATTTTCGAAAAAATATCAAAAAATAGAAAAATATATTTCCGGAATCCTCAGATCGCACCGATCGCAACGGTACCACTCGTGCCCGGGTGAACCGCTCGGTTCGCCCGCAGCGAGCTTCCGAAGAAAAAGCCGAAACACACACCGGAAATCGGAAAACACACGCGGAAAAGCCGCGGAACGCCTCCGGGCCTCCGAAACGACTCCGGATCGCGCCGATCCGAACACGAAAGATGTCCGAAATGAAATTTCGGACACAACAGAGCCAGACGCTCCAAAAACCAGATCCGGGACCCATGAAGAAGGATCCGAAAGGTCCGGGATATTACACACTATGTAGGTGTGTTGACTCACCATACAGGAGGATTCTAACGTGGTCGATCGACCCACCGCGATCTCCAAGATGCGGTTCGATCAAGACCCGCATTCAGGGAAGACCATGGGATTGGAAATCAGTCGACAGATGTAAATATCGGTCGACTGAACAGGTTATCATTCGACAGAAGTCAATATCAATCGACTGAACATGTTATCAGTCGACCGAAATGGGCAGTCGTGCTGGCCCAAGAGAAGGAGAACGTGATCAATCGGCCATCTACGATCTGGTGATCGCGGTCCTCAAGTGGCCACGTTCAGGACAGAGTTTGGCAAAACTAAGTCAGAACCTCGTACTGCCCACTCAAACCGGTTGAATCCCATCCCATCCAGCAGGACAGATTCTAGGAGTTTCCAGGGTTTTTATGGTATAATCTACTCGGCGTCCTAGTGAGAATCTCAGACTCGCGGAATCTTACGGAGGCCTTGTGATAGTGGTTCGAGTCCGACGGAAGGAATCTCCGGCGGAGGGTCCCAACGTCTATCCCAAGAATTAGGGTTTCAAAAGTACGAAAACAGTAGTGGCAGTGAGTCAATACCACCGGAGTGACATGACCCTCAAACAAACAAACCACTACATTAAATAACATTAAGCTAGCAAGTCATGAAAACATAGAAATTTTAAATGTTAACAAATTAACAGTAATTATTCTACTCTTTTCGTGAAGTAGCATGGAATGAAGTAAGCTTCGAGGAACAAGAATATGGAACTTATTTCAAGATTTAGCCATCTTTCATGAAATCCTAGTCTTTAAGTACCTTCTGTGTTGTTCACTACCTTACAACATGCTATCCATCAAAAGCCTTTAGAAATCAGAACACGAGAAGGGTTGGGTTTGCTGGAACCCGAGCGTAGAACGCGGTTTAGGGAGGGCCGCGACCAAATGGAAGCGGTCTATCGAGGGCCGTGATCAGGCAACCTTTGAACCATTTTTCAAAAAAATAAAACATAACGGGACGATCACGGTCTATTACGGGGCCGCGTTCCAAGTCGCGGTCACTGGGAGTACCGCGATCTGAAATAGGGCCTCACCTTCCGACGAACTCCGACACACCCTGACTCAAAATATTTTAGAATTTCTTGTCTTAAATTAAGTGTATTTTTATAATTTAAAAATGAAACTATTTTCTTTGGTGGAGGGTGTCACAATAGCAAAATAAGGATAACAATTTTATAATTGTTGAAATAGGAGGGTTATTTCTATAATTTTTTCTTTGAAAAGCTAATTGTTTAGAGGTTGTTGGCCTTAGAGCATATATACTCACAGTGGCCTCTGATTTGTTTCGATGTTTTTTGTTTTGATATTGTTTTTTTATTTTAGAATTTATTTTTCTAAAATAAGTGTACTTTTCAAATTTAAAAATGAAACTATTTACTTCGGATGACCATAAAAGAAAACAAGATTTTTCATTGGTTAATTGTAATCATAACAAAGTTTTTCTCAGATTTTAACTCTTGGTGGATATATAAGAATAGTAAAACAAAACAAAAGAATCTCAGTCTCGTGCACTTAATTTTATTTATAGTACTTTACAATCCGACAAACAATTTCAAAACATTGTATAAGAAAACAGCCACTGAATTTTAAGGTGTTTTAAGATATTTAAACGAGGTCACCTAATTTTCTCAGACGATTTAATTTAAGGGATATAACATTCAATGAGTCGAAATTTGATGTCTATTTATTCAAGACTTCGTCGCCATATCTCCGTATCCATATCCATTGTATAAGAAAAATAAATGATTGGTCTTAACGTAAGAACATTACGTTAACTAAGTACTACCGATGTTTGATGGGAACAACATGGTTAGGATCAACATTAATAAACTCAAAATGTCATAGGAATGTTAAGCGTCATATTTTTTGTCACTTTTTCTTAAAAAAAATTACAGACGAAACCTCCTTACAAGTTTATTTGTAGAACTATTTTTCTTATTTTTATATTATTTTTTATAATTTTTTTAGTTGAATATAGTGTCAAAATCCCCCCGCCGTTAACGTCCCCTTCCGAGTGTAAAAATTACTTCATTTCAATCCACGCAATTAAATTTTTGACGAAAATAATTATCTCGTAGAAAAGGGTTACTTTACATGACACTTTTTTTGGGGTGGGTGGGTGGAGAGGTGTGGAGGTGAAGACAGGAAAAGAGTGCAGTAGAACTTGGGGTTGGTTAAATGAAAATTATCAATAAAATGTTAATAGTGGGCTACTGCAAGAATATATATTTTAAGTATAATTAATGACGTATAGAGGTTATTAAAACTAATATCAAAAAGAGAATGATCATTCTACAAATAACTTTACAAAGTAGATATCTTTACAAGAAACCCTACTTTTGATCATTTTTTCCACCGCCTGTTTTTTAAGAAAACAAAATAGCATAATCTCCAACTTAAGTTACCGTTTACCGTAGTTGAGAAGAGTGGCAAATCCTTCACTGTCAAAGCACACCCCATGCGACGAGATCTTTCACTTCCGAAAGCACGCACCGTGTGTCTCACTTGCCACCGGTGCGGCCCATATCATCTGTCCCCATTCGTGTACCTACGCAGTCCCGAAACGCGTCCTCCAGCGGCCGCCCATGGTAGAGAATCATGTGACCTCCTGGGACCACAAATTCGGGAAGGCGCATCATGGGACGTCCGAGGTAGCGCGGCCAACCTATGCGGGAAGGCGCGTCAAGTGAGGTCCGAGGTGCCCACATATTGGGGAAGGCACATGTGACGTCCGACGTAGCGCGGCCCACATATATTTCGACACAGGGATTAACTTACCTACATTTCGATTATAATTAGAATCCCAGTCGCTGGTTCGCTCGCTCACCGATCACTACTACCATACGGAGCCGTCGAAGAGAGGAGAAGCAGCAGCAGCAGCCATATGGCTGGCGGCGACGGCGGAGCCGAGGCGATGGGAAGGGAGGAGAGGGAGAGGAAGAAGGCGGCGCGACTGGCGATGATGGAGCTGTCGAACATGATCTCGGTACCCATGTCCCTCCACGCCGTCGTCCGCCTCAACGTCCCCGAGGCCATCTACCAGTCCGGCCTCAACGCCCCCCTCACCGCCGCCCAGATCCTCTCCCGCCTCCGCCCCCCCTCCCCCCTCTCCGTCCTTCGCCGACCCTTCCAACCTCCAGCGCATGCTGCGCATGCTCGCCACCCACGGCGTGTTCCTCGAGCACCTGGACGAGCGCGGCGAGCGCCGGTACAGCCTCACCGACGTGGGGATGACCCTGGTGGCCGGGGCCGACGGCGGCGGCGGCAGCGAGTCGTACGCGCCGTACGTGCTGCAGCACCACCAGGAGGCGCTGGTGAGGGCGTGGCCGCTGTTGCACGAGGCGGTGCTGGACCCGGGGGCAGAGCCCTTCGCGAGGGCCAACGGCGGGGTGCCGGCCTACGCCTACTACGGCAAGGACCCGAAGACGAACACGCTGATGCAGCGGGCCATGACGGGGCTGTCGGAGCCCTTCATGGAGGCGCTGCTGGACCACGAGGCGGAGCAGCTGGGCGGGCTGTTCGACGGGGTGGGCAAGCTGGTGGACGTCGGCGGCAGCTCCGGTGCGTGCCTCAACATGATCATGCGCAGGGTCCCGGGTGTGACCGCCGGCGTCAACTTCGACCTGCCGGAGGTCGTGGGGGAAGCCCCGAGATTCCCAGGTCAGTGGGTACTTCTCTGCTTCTGTCCACGCCGCCGGACCTCTCCCACGCCCGTACGTGACCACGTTCACTGGTGGCAGATGAGGCGGCTACGCTGGTACCCTCACTGGTCTCGTCGGACCCAATTGCCCATTTCCCCACCCCATCGGCTAGATTCCTACTAACTAGTTCACAGGGCATGATATGGCACTCCAAAACCCAGGACGTCTCTCCACGGTAGAAACTAGTTTACGAGAGTACTGCAAAACAAGATGGAAATGTGATTCCACTATATAATTAGGGTGCCGGCTTCAAACTAGTGGATACTAACTTTCTCCTATAACCTAGCTAGCTGCTCTTGATACAGGTCATAATGGATATGACCAGGGAAAGATGGCTTGAAGCTGATCATTAGATGCCACTCACCATACATTCTTACTTCTGCCGTGTGCGTGAATGTTCGTGTCGTCATTGCAGGAATCACCCACGTCGGAGGCGACATGTTCGAGTTCATCCCCTCCGGCGACGCCATCTTCATGAAGGTAATTAAACAAGTTGCTAGCTAGTCACCATGCACGTACTTGCCAACGTGCTACACAGAATCACAGATGAGAGATCGCCGACTCCCAAGGCTAGGACTGCCTGCTGGAAGCACGAATCAGCTCTAGTTGAACTAGTTAATTACTAGCCGATCATTAAATCTCAGATGTGATCATAAAACCCTGTTGTCCACTTTAATATTTTGTATTAATCTTCGTGATCACTGGTGCAGTGGATCCTGACGACATGGACTGACGAGGAGTGCGGCGTGATACTGAAGAACTGCTACAACGCCCTCCCGCAGGGTGGAAAGCTGATCCTCTGCGAGCCGGTGCTCCCGAAGGAGACGGACGACAGCCGGCGGACCCGGGCGCTCCTGGAAGGCGACATCTTCATCATGGCGATCTACAGGGCGCAGGGCAGAGAGCGCACGGAGGGGGAGTTCCGGCAGCTAGGCTCTGCAGCCGAGTTCCGAGGCTTCCGAGCAATTTACTTGGACCACTTCCACACCGTCATGGTGCTCCAGAAGTGAGGTCTCAAAGATAGTACATGCGGTGAAGCCGATTCTCACTAGACTGTTCCCTGTGAGGGTCTCCATTTTGATTTTCTTTCCCTCTACCATCTTCTTCCTGCATGCTTTGTTTTGGAATAAGAGGTATACCTCTATGTATTGGCTGAAATGTTGCATGTTATCACTCACTGAATGAGGCTTATGGTACTATTCCTAGAGTATTATGAACTGTTCACGGTTAAAAAAAATTTCGGAGGAGCTCATAGCTTGTCGTTGGTCATCTAATCACTTTCCCCTTTGAATTCGATCTCGGATTCCCCTTCCATGTCGGAAGAAATAGAGTACCTAGTAAAAAAATAGAGTACCTATTATTTGCGGTGAAGCCGATTCTAACTAGTCTAGCGGCTCTCTATTAGGGCCTCCATTTTTTTTTCTTTCCCTCTACCATCTTCTTCCTACAAGCTTTATTTTGGAAGAATAACTTAATTGGAATAAGAGGTACGTATACCCCTAAGTAGTGGCTGAAATGTTTCATGCTGTCACTCATTCAACGAGGCTGATGGTACTACTCCTAAAGTATCATGAACTGTTCACAGATAAAACAATTTGGGTTTCTTTGCTTATAAACTATTGTTAAATGACTATTTACAAATATATCATGTCTGGAAATACATTAGCACTGATATCCTTACTTTTTTCAAATTAGTACTGAGGAGGGTAGATCTGGCTAGATCTGGCTCGACCCATAATAGGCCAATCACCAGCGGGCCCAATCCGACTTAGGATCTACAACGCGCCCGAGGGACGCCCGACGACCGTAGCCCACAAAGGCGCGGTCCACTATGACTTGGAATCGGATTCGACACCGCAGGAAGGGCTTCGGCCCAAGCGCAATGACCGCCGGGTGACCCTCCGACGACCGACCGTTATCCCCACGACGTCAGCCTCGATCTCATAACGGGTGAGCATGTCCCACGAGCGCCGTAAGACTCGCCCGGAGACCGGCCGACGCCGGGGTAATCGCCCCCCAACCGAAAACTCCCGCCACGATCACGGGAGACGTTACTCAACGACTCACGTCCTTTCCTCTACTAAGGGATTGACCTTCGACACCAGGACGACCACCTATAAAAGGGATCTTGACAGGGAAGAGAAGGATACGGTGGATTCTCTGCCAAAAAACTACATACAGAGTAGTCAACTAGAAAGCTACGCGCCCTGATACTAGAGATGTCTCGACAGCCCATGTCCTGAGAGAGAACTCCCTCATGTGCGACTTTACCAACCAGCGAGCACTCTCTGAGTGACCATTGGGACCGGCGAGCACTCGACCCGAGGGTCTACGCGTCTCTCAGATCTTCTACAACGACCTCCTTCTACACTTCCTCTCCTACTCTTCTCTGCTCTTTATTCACAACATTTGTTGACTTAAGCATCAGAGGGTTGTCCCCTGGGGTAACGCCCAAGGCTCCTTCTGAAGCCCTGTGGACGCACTTTTCGACACGCTTATTTGTTTGTTCTTTAAGTCAGTTTATTCAGTAGGTTTATTCGTTTATTAAGTGCGTGTGCGTGCCAGTCACAAAGTGACGATTTATTATGCGCTCGATCTGACTAATCAGACGATTGAGTGGTTCGTGTCGGGACAGAAACCCGCCGTGCCATAAAGGTCACGGCGTCATTTACATCCCCTCGGAGAGGGGAACACCCTTGATTAATCGCCAGGAATCAGGACCTCATGGCTTGGAAATTATATCGAGAGAAACAAGACGGTAACGACCTCAAATCAATTGGACAGCCCTATGTCTAGAGAAGTAAGCATTTAGAACATGTTGGTCATTCGGGGAGACCATGTAATATTCGGACGAATGTCCAGTTTCAGAATATCATAATTGTCACGAGACAGCCGGAGCATCTGTATGCCGGGGCACAACAAATTTATTGTTCAGAGGGACGAGAAACATTCGGTTAATTCCTGGTTAGAGCGATCGAAAAGCAGGAGTACATGTATGCCTGGCTACGGTAAATTTATTGTTCAAAGGAATGGGAAACATTCGGTTAAATCTCGGTTAGAGTGGTCAGAAACTAACAAGTTTGTCAGCCCGGTGCAAGATCAAACTGCGACCATACTGCGGTGGGCCCCCCGCGGTCGAAGTCAGGCTCGCGTGGACATCGTCAATATTTCCGGTGCCAAAGGGGCAACGGGGGAATGTCCCAGGCTCAGATCCCAAAACCATTATATATTCAAAGGGAGGGGGCTATAGGCCGAGGATATGGGTCAGACAATGACCATAATTGGGACGGACCCGAGGTCTAAGCGTGACCCATGAAGGCCTTATTGATATTACCGTGCATAGGGTCCGGGTATGACGAGAGCCTTTTCGTTTCATTCAGATTTTGTCGGTCATTCATGGACCACTTTATGCTCGGACAAAGGTCCGTATTGAAGGTACGACGCAAACGGAAGTAAACCCGTACAAATGTGTGCTGAGTTTACGACAATTTCAATGAAAGAGCGAAAACGCATCCCAAGGGAAACGAGTCCGGTTTGAAGAATTATCGGCCTAGAGCAATGTCAGATTAAGGCCATATCGGGATGGTTCCCAAGGTCTGAACCCGACTTGGAGGGGCGACGTTAATATTCCCTTTACACCGGGTCTTGAGGAGAAACGAGGCTGCAGAGCAGATCTCATCATTTTATTATTGTTTGAATGTTTATCATTATTATTTGCTATTTATATATATATATATATATTGATATGTTTATTATTTATTTATTTATTTATTTTGAATTTATTATTATTATCATTTATTGCTATTATTATTCATCCCTTTTTATGAGTTTGTTATTATTATTATTATTATTTTGCTTGCACTTGGGGCGTGTGTGGAAGGGTCTGTGCACATTTGAGGTCGATGCAGGTTTTGGGTTTAAGGTCCGTGCAGGTTCGGACAAGGTCGGTGCAAGGCGAGGTCTATGCAAGGTAAGGTCGGTGCAATGTTTGAATGGGCTAGGGCAGGGTCGGTGCAATGTTTGGTTGGGGCCAATGGACCAGGTCGGTGCAAGGCAAGGTCAGTGCAAGTTCTGTTGGGCCCATAGGCGAGGTCGATGCTAGTTGGGGTTGGACTGGGTCGATGAATGTTCAGGCCGTGAAGGGCAAAGGCCGGTGCAATCTTTAACCGTGCAGGGGCAAGGTCAGTGCAGACGAGGCCAAGGTCGGTGCAGGCTCTATGCGCGCGAGGGATGGTTGGTGCACTGATGCGGGACGGGACCACGGACACGACAAGCTCGCGATCGTCCCTTAACGAGGGAAGCGTCGGACGTGTGCGGTTGAGAAACCGGCAAGAGCTAGGGTGGTCGACTCTCTCTTTCGTGCCCGGATCGGGTCACGGGACGGTAACGCTCTCTCTCGCAGCAGCGGTGATATAAATAGAAAGCGAGCTAATTACCCTATCATGCTCTCTAGCAGCGGCATAAACAAGCATATATGAAATTAAGCAAAATGCCAAGTAAGGGAGCGAATGCGATACCTCCACGCGCTCGGCGTGGGGAAGACGGACCCGGCCGAAAACTCGTACTCCCGGGAAACTTAACACACAATAATTACAGCAATGGGAACATGCCCACTCCACGTAGGGAGGTAAAGGGCTATACAAATGGGCCCGGGAGGACCGAATTCGGGTTGACGGGCAGCTTCGTGTGTTGATTCGGCTACACGCGTGTTCACGACCGTGGGGCCCACGTGCTGTCCGGAGGGGCCGTGTGGGACCCGGTGGTACCGCTGTAGTGGAGACACTTGGAGAAGCGCTCCCCGGGCTGGCGGCACGCTGGTTCACCGGCCGGAGGCCGGGCGGCTCCGTTCGGCACCGCTCGGAAAAACCGATCGGAAATCTGCCGGTTCTGTATTTCAGCGCGCGCTCCGGCGAGAACGGACGCTGCGATCAGCACCGGTGTCGGAATGCGACGAGATCAGAGCCGTTGGAAAGCTGCTTCGAAGTACTACAATCTAGTGGCCTTCAGAAAAATTCACCAGATTTGTACTTTGTGTTGGCGAATTTTATATGCTGCTGTTGTACAGTAACCGAAGACTCAGATCTGCAGAGAACTTTCCTGTTGATTGCCTTTGACCGTGACGTAGATGTCCGAATTTTAAGATGTGTTCTTCAGAACGGTTGTAGGAAATCAAACAAGGAAATCAAGACTATTTTTGGATTTAGATTTGCAGGTGGTGGTGATTTGTTATGATTTTTGAAGTGGAGGGTGATCGGATCTGGGATCTGACTAAAAATATTGTATCAGAGGAAGAACACGAATTTCTAAAAATAGATAGAAGGCTGATAAACAATTAATAAAATTTGTGGCGATAGAGGGTGATGGACAGAACTCCCAGTAAAATTGGGAGGGTTTGGACAAATCAAAAAGATGGTCGGAGGGGGAGAACTCAGAGGTTCTGTCACTGTAGATAGAAACCTGGCAGATCTGGGATGACAGATTGGATGAAAATGTAAAAATACTAAACGAGGGAATTATGGCATGAAAATTTAGGTGGATCTTGGAATGCAAGGGCTGAAAACACCATAAAAATTCAGATCAATCCAAGCTCGTGGCTGAGACAGACAATTCGTGGAAGCTGCTGTGGTCGGATGAAGACAGAACTGCAGAGGCGGCTCGATGGCGGCACGAACGGCGGCGGCGGCGGCACAGACGATCACCGGAGGTTGAGAGGAGATGATAGAAGGTAGAATCACTCTAGAACTTGAGGTTGGAGGAGAGGAACCAGAGGGGAGAGGGCTGGGGGCGCAATATGCTCCTTGGCTTTCATAAAATTTTCTGATTTTTCATTGAATTTCACATGAAAATACAAGCTTATATATGGTTTACATCAAATGCAATGTGGACCCTTGGATCTAGGGAAGGGGAATCAAGGGCTGGATTGCATTCTAATAACACACAAAAAATATAAACTAAGCAAGTGGAATGGGGCGCCCCCTTGACTATAAGTAAGGTTGAATGGGTAGGTGAATGGTAGGTGGCCTACCTTGGACAAAATGGGCCACTTGTCTACCCATGTGGCATATGACTAGTCCAACCTTCTAGATGTCCACCTAGGATGGTTGACCAGCCCCACAAGATGACATGGACCAATGGAAAGGGCTGAGGGCCCCCTTGCTGGTCCTACTGACAAATTACATAGAAACCCACACAATCTACGGGAGTGACGCATTGGCCGATAAAGCCGTACAATTGCGCGTATACTTTCCCGTGGATATAAAAATAAACTAAAGGATATAAATGCAATATGAAAAGGTACTGGCTCGGTGTCGATTCCCATCAACTCTCCCCGGGTGGGAGGAACTCGACCCCGTCGAGTAGGGGTAGGGATGCTCGAGTACTCCGGCGGATCCGTCACCGTGCCAAGTAATGCGGGTACGCTCCACTCCAAGTGATCGTCACCTGCTCATTCCATATATACTCGATATGCGCAAACTGCTATGGGCTAAGGTGGACACTCCGGGTGGGGCACTCTCAAAAGGAAGGAAGCGGCTCGAAGACTCACTAGGAATCACCGCTGAGTCCCTATAGGTGACTGATCCGGGTATAGATGTAGAATCGATCCCATACTCATCGAGTGAGTCCACTCGCCTCTTACTCATAAGAGAACGACAACGAGCTTGCACAAGACACATGCAGACTCACTATGCACTACACACAAACAATCGACTCAAAACACACCACACAAACAAACCACACAAGAAAACACACTGACTCAACTATGACCCTAGACACACCTAATGTTAGTCCGACCCGTACATGGGTGACGGCGGACCAGGACACCCGAATATGTGCCATGCATATACTAGATGTACACGATGGTTGATGGAAGGGAGGACTCCTAGACACCCTAAGATGTACCACTCATGCATTGGTGACCGATGGGATTTGGGTGAAGAAGGGCTAGGAGATCCAAAACTACCCTCGTCATCATCCCTAGATGTAGAGACGGCTTGCCGACTAGACCGAGGGATATGGGTGGAATAGTGAACTCCTTGGAAGAGGTGGAGGGAATGTGATAGCTCGGGAGCTTCACTAGTGGAGGGGTCAAAAGGATCAAAGAAGGTATGACCCCCGGAGATGGGTTCCTCCATGACACGGTCCCAATAGTGAAATTCTTGAAGGTGTGAATGGTCACCTTCATCCGTCATAGTGAACGGGACGATGGTCATGTGAAGAAAATAAACTTCCTCCCTTGGGCAAAAGGGAGTGAAGTCGGACTCGACCGGCATCGGGAGGAGTAGAAGAATCTCCGTGGTGACACACCCCATGGTGCACACGGAGGTAATGGATCCTAAGGCCGGATGGGTGAAGCTAAGACTAGCGGGTTGGTCAAAGCCTCGGGCCAAAAGATGCGTCAACTCCCATTGTGAATCTAATCCCATAATAAGGTCATCCAAAGTATCGACATGGTGACTAGACCGAAAAGTTGTGTGGTAGGAGTTGACGGACACCAAAGGTAGGGTAGGGTCCATAGATGGGAAGGGAGGTGGGATCAAGCCATCCTTGAGCCAACGAAGAAGCGGCTCGGCTATGAAAGGCGTACCCGTTAGAAATACGGGTGGCTCGGCTCGGGTGGCTCCAAATGAGATGGTCCCGAATGTGGAGTGGACCGTTGGGGTTGGGTGGCTGGACATGCGAGGGTGATCTTGCCGGGTAGGTAAGGTGGGTATAAGGTGCAAATCCTCTTGCCCCAGTCAAGATTGGCTCTTCGTTCTCCTAACCACGTTTGCCCTAAAATGATGCATGAACCAGCAAGTGTGCCGATCCTGCACCATGCGCCATCGGTGTAGAGAACAGAGCCGATCCTCTTATAGAACTCAACAAAGGCAAAATCACCATCGCGGATAATCTCACCTGTCTTGGAGAGAGACTCCACGATGTCAAGAGAAACCCAATTATCCGACTCCCTATCGGTGAAATGGAGTTCCGTTGTGGACCCGTTGGGTAGAGCGGCCTTCATAATGAGAGGGGTAAAACCAAAGGCTCGGTCCATGAGGACATTCATTTTGGCCACAAAAGTTGACCACTCGGACGTATGGCCTTGGGGAACGGCCATGGGTAGCGGACATGGACATGCATACACACGGTGACAAGACACTAGACCGACTATGCAAGTTTGGAATGCATGCACACTAAGGGCCCTAGACGTAAACCAAGACTCGGTACGTGGCGGAGATAACCGATCCGAAGATCACTCGCACAAGTGTGCGGCCTTCCCGATAGGCGTGGCCTAACGTTCGGACAACACCTTTTGATATACCGAGTAAAGGGATGCAAATGCAAAAAGATACTTTTTTTGTTTTAAAACAATGATGACCCTAAACACGACTTAGACAATGACTAATGACTACATGACACTCTTTTTTTTTTTTGACACCCTAGACTCAAACTCTCTCTGATACCAAATTGATGCGGGACGGGACCACGGACACGACAAGCTCGCGATCGTCCCTTAACGAGGGAAGCGTCGGACTTGCGCGGTTGAGAAACCGGCAAGAGCTAGGGTGGCCGACTCTCTCTTTCGTGCCCGGATCGGGTCACGGGACGGTAACGCTCTCTCTCGCAGCAGCGGTGATATAAATAGAAAGCGAGCTAATTACCCTATCATGCTCTCTAGCAGCGGCATAAACAAGCATATGAAATTAAGCAAAATGCCAAGTAAGGGAGCGAATGCGATACCTCCACGCGCTCGACGTGGGGAAGACGGACCCGGCCGAAAACTCGTACTCCCGGGAAACTTAACACACAATAATTACAGCAATGGGAACATGCCCACTCCACGCAGGGAGGTAAAGGGCTATACAAATGGGCCCGGGAGGACCGAATTCGGGTTGACGGGCAGCTTCGTGTGTTGATTCGGCTACACGCGTGTTCACGACCGTGGGGCCCACGTGCTGTCCGGAGGGGCCGTGTGGGACCCGTGGTACCGCTGTAGTGGAGACACTTGGAGAAGCGCTCCCCGGGCTGGCGGCACGCTGGTTCGCCGGCCGGAGGCCGGGCGGCTCCGTTCGGCACCGGTCGGAAAAACCGATCGGAAATCTGCCGGTTCTGTATTTCAGCGCGCGCTCCGGCGAGAACGGACGCTGCGATCAGCACCGGTGTCGGAATGCGACGAGATCAGAGCCGTTGGAAAGCTGCTTCGAAGTACTACAATCTAGTGGCCTTCAGAAAAATTCACCAGATTTGTACTTTGTGTTGGCGAATTTTATATGCTGCTGTTGTACAGTAACCGAAGACTCAGATCTGCAGAGAACTTTCCTGTTGATTGCCTTTGACCGTGAAGTAGATGTCCGAATTTGAAGATGTGTTCTTCAGCAAGGTTGTAGGAAATCAAACAAGGAAATCAGGAATATTTTTGGATTTGGATTTGGAGGTGGTGGTGATTTGTTATGATTTTTGAAGTGGAGGGTGGTCGGATCTGGGATCTGACTAAAAACACTGTATCAGAGGAAGAACACGAATTTCTAAAAATAGCTAGAAGGCTGATAAAAAATTAAGAAAATTTGTGGAGGTAGAGGGTGATGGACAGAACTCCCAGTAAAATTGGGAGGGTTTGGACAAATCAAAAAGATGGTCGGAGGGGGAGAACTCAGAGGTTTTGTCACTGTAGATAGAAACCTGGCAGATCTGGGATGACAGATTGGACGAAAATGTAAAAATACTAAACGAGGGAATTATGGCGTGAAAATTTAGGTGGATCTTGGGATGCAAGGGCTGAAAACACCATAAAAAATTTAGATCAATCCAAGCTCGTGGCTGAGACAGACAATTCGTGGAAGCTGTTGTGGTCGAATGAAGACAGAACTGCAGAGGCGGCTCGATGGCGGCACGAACGGCGGCGGCGGCGGCACAGACGATCACCGGAGGTTGAGAGGAGATGATAGAAGGTAGAATCACTCTATAACTTGAGGTTGGAGGAGAGGAACCAGAGGGGAGAGGGCTGGGGGCGCAATATGCTCCTTGGCTTTCACAAAATTTTCTGATTTTTCATTGAATTTCACATGAAAATACAAGCTTATATATGGTTTACATCAAATGCAATGTGGACCCTTGGATCTAGGGAAGGGGAATCAAGGGCTAGGATTGCATTCTAATCACACACAAAAATATAAACTAAGCAAGTGGAATGGGGCGCCCCCTTGACTATAAGTAAGGTTGAATGGGTAGGTGAATGGTAGGTGGCCTACCTTGGACAAAATGGGCCACTTGTCTACCCATGTGGCATATGACTAGTCCAACCTTCTAGATGTCCACCTAGGATGGTTGACCAGCCCCACAAGATGACATGGACCAATGGGAAAGGGCTGAGGGCCCCCTTGCTGGTCCTACTGACAAATTACATAGAAACCCACACAATCTACGGGAGTGACGCATTGGCCGATAAAGCCGTACAATTGCGCGTATACTTTCCCGTGGATATAAAAATAAACTAAAGAATATAAATGCAATATGAAAAGGTACTGGCTCGGTGTCGATTCCCATCATGCACATTGCACCGATGCAGGTTTGCCTGCACGCGAGGGACGAGGTCAATGCAGCGCGGGTAGGTGCAGGTTTCGTGCGCGCGTGGGGCGGTCGGTGCATATTGCACCGATGCACGTTTGTCTGGGCTAAGAGGTAGGTCGGTGCAGTATGCACTGATGCAGGCTTTGGGTCATGCGCAGGGAAGCCAAGGTCAATGCATATTGGGGCTGAGGTCTAAGCACGTGAGGCTTGGGGGGGAGCATGCCTGGGGCAAGGTCAGTGCAAGGGGGCTAAGGTCGGTGCAAGTCTGGCCAAAGTCTATGCGACTGAAGTGTGTCGGGTTAGGGGTGCACTGATCGGGGTAGGCCAAAAGTGTGCCGCCAAAAGGGGGTTGTAAGTGTACCCGGTGGAGGGCCAACTGGGGCGCACCGGGTGAAGGTTAGGCCGATGCAGGAGTGCCTGAGGTCTGTGCAGCTAGGGCTGGCTCGAGGGCAAAGGTCTATACAGGTGGGACTTTTTCTTTTATTCACGAAACGCAGGTGTAGGGTTTCTTTTATTCATGGAATGCATGTGAGGAGTTTCTTTTATTTGATTTTCTTTTATTTATGTAGATCATATTTGTGGTTATGTCCGACGGTCCGTTGTAATGATGCGTGTGTCCAGTTATTCGGGCTCTCCGTGGTTCTTTGGTTATTTCGGCGAAACTGTTGCATTAGTGTTTATTTTGTTCATTTGTTATTTCCTTTTTTGCATTATTACTTTTCTTTTATTATTATTGCTATTATGTTAATTCTGACGAAAATTCGGCAGCATCTCCCCTTGACCCGAGATGGAAGGGGATAACAAGGGACATGCCCACAAGGAGTGGCATGACCCAACAATTTGAGGTGTGTGCCTAGGCAGCCACCTTTGAGAAAACTTCGAAAAACCTGGGGAAAACAACGGGCGAGAGACACTGGGCTAATGCAGGCTAAGAACGCCCTGACTGGAAGGGAGGGGCCAAGGCAGGCTGGAGGTGGGTCAAGGGTGTGTCGGCCAGGGCATAGGCCAAAGGGTGTGCCGGCCAAAGGCCGTTGGGAGGGATGCCAGTGAAGGCAACGGCGAGGTAGGCGTAGGCAAACCTCTTGGAAGAGAGAAAACCCCAACAAAAGGGAAAAAAAGAAAGGCGTGAGCAAACCAACGGTGAAGGTTGGGCACATCAAGCTAAAGGGGTGCATTAATTTCATTCACAGGGAACAGGGTGGCCAGTACATCGCAAAGAGAAAGAAAGAAAAAAAAAAGAATGGAAAAGAAATGAAAATACAATGTGGGGAGGGGAACGGAGCATGGGCTCCTCCCCTCCCAGACCTCACTCCTCTCTTCTTCTCTTCTCTCTTTCCTTCTTCTTCTTCTCCTCTTCACACGGACAGTGATGGACGGAGCAGCAGGGGGGGTGAGAGGCAGGAGCCTCTCCTCTTCTTCTTCTTCTCTTTTTTTCCCTCTCCTCTTCTCTTCTTCTTCTCCACGCACATGAGCTCTCCCTTCTTTCTTCTTTTTTTTCTCTGGTTTTTATACGTGGGCTGCTATTGACGCCAATGCGCGACGCAGATCCGATCCGAGGTTGACCCCAGTCACGTCCCCGTCAGAGTGATGTTCCCGTGCTCCAGCCAGAGGTCGACAGCACGGCAGGGATAAGCTGGCTTTGACGTGATTGCGCTGCGCGCCAAGGGCCACTGTTGACACATAAAAAAAAAATATATAATAATAATAATAATAATGAGAAAAAAAGAGGAAAAGAAGATAAATAAAATAATAATAACAAAAAAGGAGAAAGAGAGAAGAGAAAATATAATAATAATAATAATGCAATAATAAAATGAAAAGATAATAGCATTATAAATAATAATACTAACATATCTCATCTTATATTTCTTATTTTCAGGGTATAAAAGAAAAGACGAGACACATTAAAGGGCCGTCGGTGACGATTGGAGTGGGCATCCCATGGCCCATCGACCACCAACTGCCGAGGCCCATGTTGAAAGCGGCGCGTCGATACCCACAAAGGAAAGCGCGCCGATGGCCAAATCCCGGGGCGCGCAGAGCGTCAGCCGGGCCGACTGTAGAAGGGTTCCACCCCCTCTATAAGAAGCCTCCATTCGATGAAGTCGAGAGCCGGCGAGGAACACACAGAAGAACTCGAGAGAAAAAGAGGGAGAGAGAGCCACCAACTCGTCGAGGGAGAAAGAGGGAGGTTTGTCTAAGGAAGAAAAGAGAGGAGTGGGTTTCCCCCTGCAGGAAAGGTGGGTCTCCCACCATGTAAGGTCCTTCGGGGCTACAATCTCCCCCTCCCCCTGCTTCCTTTCTCTTCTGTTTATACGTTCCTCTGTCGCTATATTTCTGTTGGCGAGCTCTGTAATGAAATGGCCTCTTGAGGCTTCCTTCTGTCTGTATTCTGGCTATGCCTGATTTTATATGAATGAAAGATATATATCGATGCATCTGTTTATGATAAGAATTCTTTCTTTATATAAATGTGTTGCTGTAACTAAATCCCCTTAATGTCGCCTGTGTGCTCCCTTTATTCTGTCTAGAATCGTCGTAGTTCCGATTTTACGTTTCTTTTGTTCAACTCGGGGTGACGGCCTTATGGCTACTACGACTTCGCAGAGACAGTGGGAGTGTTTGTTAGTGTTGGTGTGCTACAGGCCAATTTCGGGTCGGGTAGGCCCAATAGTTGTACGATCTTGTTCATTATTAATAAAGTGGTGTTTGAGCGTAAATATGCGATTGTGTTACTTTACGTTGTCCCTAGGATATGTGGTTGTAAAGTCAGCTCAAGATGGGATCTCGAACATGAGATTGACTTTACATGTACACATACCTTAAACTGTTCCTGGTTGGAGGGTAATCACTCGGGGACTTTGATTACCTATTAAACCAGTACACATGATGTGTCAGTGACCAGTCTCATGGTCATTGGTGCGGGGCACCAACACATATGTGTAGGTGTATGTCCTTGGAGAATGTACACTGAACTGATCCGCTATTGGATCTTCAGATGGTTGATAATACCTAATGTCAACTGAAGATCCAATGGTCTCAGTAGCATCGTTGGTCCTTTGACCTGAGACATTGATCGGATCTTACACGAGGACTAGAATGGTTTAATTACTTAGTTAAGTGACTTTAATCATAAGTCATGAGTTGCCGAGTCATTAACCACTCCAGGATACGTGTGAAGATCATCAATGGTCAAGAGGGGATCGCTCACTGTCGGGTATATATCAGACAGTTAATGGGTCATGACATTGACGCTCCGTTAAATCCCTGGCCAGGGTCGTGTGAGTTCGTTTAGAACGGACGTCATACACTTTAAGGAGGTCATAGTCAAATGGCACGATCATGGGGTTTGACAGATACCGTACCCTCGATCGTACCAGACTCATAGAAGGAGCGAGGGATTATATCGATGCGGTAACTGTGGACTTACAGGTACCAGACATGCTGGTTTAAACCCGACGTCCTCTAGGATCACGCGGATTTGCTTGACCCAACGTGATCGAAGGTTCGGAATGAATTAAACTATTCTTCGACTCTTGTAGAAGCGAATAATATGTTCAATTTACTTCTAATTGGGAATTAGAAGTTAATGGGCCTTAAACTAGAGTGACTATGGGCCTAGAGGATCACACACAATGGATTCTTGGGTGATGGATAATTATTATACAAATGTATGTATTATTTCTATTTAATTCCTTTTGGAAAGAAGTGTAAATAGGACTTAATACATATGTATAATAATGGAAATGTCATATATACAATTTTGGTCCTTTGTAGGTCTTTAGAAAAGGGTCCAAATCCTATATATATGGCACCTACGTGAGTTCATTTGAACTCTCGAACTCTTCCAACCTCTCTTAGCTTAACCAAGCATTAAGGGTTAAGAGAGGAGGATTAGCCTCCCCCCTTTCTCCCCCTTGCTCTCTCTCTCTCCAGAAGGTGTTAGAGCCAGGGAAAGTTGTGCCGGGGAGGTACCGTCGCTGCGCAAGGGTCCGTGTGGATCTGCTCTAGAGGCCGTACATCTGTGCGGCTCGGTTTCTCTGCATCGGGCTTAGCGGACAGCGTCGTTCCGCGCAAGGTGAAACACGCAACCCGTAATTAGGGTCTTAGAAACACCGATTAGAGCACAGATTAAGCTTTCCATAACATCGGAATCGGACAAATGAATTTTTGTTATCCGCTGCGTCGCCCGTAGGTGCTGTGCAAAACCTTACAGTGTTATCTCATCTGTCAATGACATTCACGAAGGCACTGCCACGCTCCGGGGACACTGAGTCCTGGCACTTACTCCCTGAGTTCTACCGCGAGTACTCTAGGTTATATACCTTTGATATAAGACGGGAGCCCGAGACAGCCCATCTCGTGGCTTTCCCATCCCCCAGATCATGAGGAAAAGTAATTTTGCCAAGCCCCATTCTGGTGTTTATGTTCTCTTGACGATTTTCTGTTCACTCAGAGGAGCTCAAACCCGGCCGCTTCCACGAAATCCTAAACCCCAAAGCCCATTCTCAAAGTCTCGGCACCAACAGCTCTCGGTGCAGATCCCGCGCCGGTTACCTCCAGCGCCGAGGCCACATTTCCTTTATTTCCACGCCGAATGCATGCTTGCCGCCAAGAAGCTGCCGCGCCGAGACTCCCCTTCCTTATTTCCGCGCCGAACGCGTGATGTTCTCCCGCCGTAGCCGCTTGCTTTCCCGCTGTTTCGTATGCATGCAAGTGTGATCAACAGTTGAGCATGTCGAGGTCCACGTAACGACCTGTACCCATGAGAAGCATTACTGTGTTTTCTTTGGCTAATAAATGCACGTGTGGTCTCCCCCGTCATCCCAATCGATGTACGTTGCCATCCCACTCATCAACTTTACCAAATGCCCTATGCATATGTCTGTCAGTTTTTTTTAATAAAACCATCCACCATCTTTACCCCTTTCACGATGGTGCATGTTGTGTATGCAAACCAACCCACCCACTTTATTGCATATGTAGATAAACCTGTATGCATGCATTAATTAGCCAAGGTAATAACAGACAACCCACTCAAATATGCATGTGTTGATATGTTGTAGCCCTTGCACTCCAATATGCACATATTCATATGCATGACTCAGTCATTTAGCATAAGTCAGCATGGCCCACCAATCACCATTAACCACCAGTTTCTTTATTTGGCTGTGCACACATCCATATATATATATATATGCACATGTGAATATAAGAATGAATGCATGCTTGTTTTTATGGACCGATTCTGTTGGGCTATTTATGTCCAATTCTGTGGGAAGCTGTTGGCACTCAAAATATAATCCTTCGGCGACCAAGTCGCAAAGACGAATGATACGGCCCACTAAAGCACAGAAGCCGATGAAGATCAACTTACTAAAGATTCCTCAAGTTGACAGAGCCCCAAGTCACCATGAAGTGAGCACCGGGGACTTTGCCTCAGGAGAGTCGGAATGAACCCGCAACCAACCGACAGCGCGACCAAGCCTGCCCAATGATCCGACATCAACCTCATCATGCCGCTACCCTACATCCGTCGCCCGACCAAGGACAACGGTCTACCCAATGAATCTCCTAAGGAGGAAGAACGTCCTCGGCCGTCTACAACAAGGGGCCGAAGGTTCTGTCAGCAGAAGGCCCCGATCACCCGACACGGGTTCGGCTTCTCACTATAGTGGCCCCGTCAGTGGCCGATTGATCGCCATTCAAGGCGGAATTATCCCGGATGCAATGCCATCCCGCAAGGAAGCTTCAAGCACGAGTCCATCTCAACCAGAAGCACAAATCACAGTGCCGAAGGCTGTGCCAGCAGGACACCCGTGTGCTCGGGCCAGACATGCTCGAAGTTCTGATTAAGGTCATTCGTCATATCGAGATGTTCGTCAACACCCCGTCAAGGTTTTTCAAGGGCCAGGGTGAGAGGAACAGTCAACGGGAGTTTCCGGAATCATCCCCGGACCCATCGGCCGACCCTCGCCGAGCAAACATGTTAAAACGGCGCGTGAAGGGTCATCGGCGCCGCTTAATACGGCGCCACCAAATCCGGCGCGCCCATCCAATCGGGGACTTGTTCCCGGTGCCGTTTAATCCGGCTCGCCCCCTTCCCAGGGCGTCGGATTAACGAGGTATACATATACCCTGCCTTCGAACAGAAAAAGGAGGAGTGGAGGAATCAAAAAGAAAAAAAAAAGATAGAAGATAGCCAATACGAGGGGAAGGGTTGTTGGTTCGAGAGAAAAACCTTGGGGGGAGAAGTAGGGTTTCCCATTGAGGGTTCTCACCGCCGTCTTCCTCGTCTGCTCGTCTGAATATCTTCGGAGCTGGAGAAGAGAAGCCGGTGATCCGATACCCTATTCTAGAGAAAGAGTCTAGGTGGGTCTATGTGGTTTTCTTCCGGTCGATTCCACTTTTTCTTCTTTGGTTTTCTCCCCCTGATACAATGTAAGTGAGAGAGGGGAGGGGTGATGATACGAGCCTAACCTCCCCTCCCTCACCATCGCCTCTGCCTCTTCTCTTCATCTGGGATGAGCTTCTTCTATTAATGTAAGCGGCTGCCGAGCGACAACGCCGGCGCCGGAATATATGCTGTGTGTATATATCTGCCTGTATCGTTCATCGAATGAATGGAATGCGTTGATGCCCGATGCTGTATCCATCTTTCATGCTTTCTCTCTAATTTCTCTTCAGATGTGCATTTAATGTTTCCCGGCGTGCATAGTTCCCGGATCCCTTTTTCCCTATGCTGGATATGCCCCTGGGCTATATGAATCGTTCCCCCCTCCCCGGGGTTCTCTCTCTATTCCAATGTGATGGTCGGGCTCTGCACCATGTGTGCCATGGGTTTTGTGATCGGAGACACACTCGTGTGCGTATCTCTGCTCATCTCCGTCTAGGGAGCAGACCCTTCGCCGCCCCTATGCCTTTTCTCATAGGCTAGATGGGAGGGAAAGATCGCTTCTGTCATTCCTTCTTCATCCTGGGATGAGCCCCTGTTGGTTTTTCCGAACATGATGTATATATATATCCCGTCCCCAAATCTTTACGCTAATCATATAGCATGCCGGTATTAATTTATCTAGCCTGCGGGATTCACTGTTCTAATATGTGTCTAGAAATTCGGTTGCCCACTTATCGTCAGATGATGTCTTGCGCCGCCCTTTCCACTTCGCATCTTAACAGGAGTCCGCTTTGTAGTATCGCTCCAGTACCCGGGGAGGGGGATATTCCCCCAATCTTCTATGTTAGTCACTCGGTCGACAGGGAAGGCTCATCCGTTGATGACGAGTATCCCTCCCAGCCATTGAGTGCACAGTGATGGGGCTAAGCCCTACAGTTCAAATCCTCGGTTCTTAATGGACCTCGTGGTGGCCGCGGGTTGTGTGCCCCTTGTAGGCTAGCCCTCAGGGTTTCCTTCCCTCTGTCGGTCGTCCCGATTCGAGTGTTGTGGTGACTCGGGTCACGTGCCCCTCGCAGGCTAGCCCTCGGGGTTTTCGCTCCCATAATGAGTCGCCTCATTCGCTCACTGTCGCCCACGGATTCGGTGCCCCTAGCGGGCTAGGCCTCGGGGTTTTCCTCTCCGTTCGGGTTTGCCGGCCGCCGTTGCGCCACCCGGCCCTCAGGGGTTGCTCCGCCACGTGAGTACTCCCCGCTTCTCCCCGACAATCCGCCAGGATGGGGAGATGCTGCCGAAATTTCGGCTCGAACGAGTCTGACTCGGAACAATCGTCGTGCTCGAGTATGAACCTCGCGCGAGCTTGTGACTCGGCTCCCGGATGCCCCGGGGTCGATCCTTTGAATAAATGACTTAAGTAAACATTCAAAGTTTCCTAAAGTATTTTAATAAACCCAAGAAAATTGAATAAAATCTCGGTTTTCGCGAGATCGGGCTAAACCGGCGCCGTTTATATACGGCGCGCCTTAAAACGGCGCGCCCTTTCCGGCACACTTCTTCCCGGCGCGCCCCAATCAAGCCACGCCGTTTTAACTTCCCTCTTGCACCTACGGTTTCCCACGCCGTTTTAAGTCCTATACCTACATTTCCTGGCGCCGTTTCTGATCGTTTTGCTGTCTAAATCCCTGGCTCGCCCCCGGGGTAATCCTGGCCTCCCGTGGTCGAGATTGGCAGCCCCAATTAGCAGTAGATTGAATAAGGTAAGGGCTGTTTATGCCTTGAATAACCTTTCTATCATGTTCGCTATCATACGTATTAGCACTTTGCTTTCGTCATCACCTTTTGTGTTACCATTTTTCCCGCTGGCGGGGCTTAATAAATATGACTGAGCTCTGCTTACCTTCATAATTCTGTCATCATGCTTAGCATAGTTATCATCATCATGCATGCATGCTTGCATTGACCCTCAGGTATATCAAACGGTGTCGACAGAGGGTCGGGTTACGCCCGATTAGAAGTCTCTACTATGCGCGATGGTGGTCTCCGGGCCTACGTCCTCCGCCACGTACCAAGGGTCTCCAGTTCAACAAACCATGTCTCTTCTGCATGATAGATAGATGCATCTCGCATGATTCCGTCATGTTCATAAACATCGCATCCTTTATTCCGGCCTTGACAGCCCATTATCTCGGTAATTAATCAAAGGTGTTCCCTCCTCGTGGAGGATGTAATTAACGTCATAGCCTTTATGGTACGGCGGACTGCTGGTCCCGACCGAACCTCACTTTCGCCCGACACGGGTCAGAATGAGCTCTTAATAAACTTGTCACTCACGTGACTGGCACGCCCGCGTCGTCAATCAGTCAGTTAATTACTAGTTAGTTAATTGGTTGATCGACACGTGAAATAAGATGTATGTATATATGTACACACACACACACACACACACACACACACACACACACACACACACACACACACACACACACACACACACACACACACACACACACACACACACACACACACACACACACACATATATATATATATAATAAGAAGATAAAAAAGATCACGAACAAGTCTGGCACGCCCGGTGGGACTGGTGTCACCTTTCATCTCTTTGCCGAGATACTTGGGCTTCGAGGCCCTCTCAAAGGCTACTGATCGTTGGCTTGTTTGTCTTTGTAGGCGAACGATGACAACAAATGGATTAACTGGCGCGTCTTCTTCAACGGACGCAATGCAAGGGTGGCCCCAGACCGAGTCATCCCCACCATCCCTGTCCACAATACATACCAGGCTCTCGCTGGAAGGAGGGCAGAAAGAGAGGAAATCGGCCACTATGGCCAAGGAAGGTCGGCCCCCAGGCCGAGAAAGTTCAAACAGGTGTGGGTTCCTAAGCGGGCCCAACCTGTCCACCAGCTGACACCCATTCGCCGCCGTCCTGAGAATGGCTGGGCGGAAGAGAGAAGAGAAAGGGGCTTGCCCCCGAAGAAGGAAGAAGAAGTGGTTGCGGATC
This sequence comes from Amorphophallus konjac, assembly GCA_022559845.1. NCBI lineage: Eukaryota > Viridiplantae > Streptophyta > Magnoliopsida > Alismatales > Araceae > Amorphophallus > Amorphophallus konjac. Next base: position 17,222,761 of record CM040123.1, on the reverse strand, counting down.
CTCCGCGCCACAAAAGTTTCCGGGCTGCTGCCCGTCAAGCCAATGTCCCAGCTGCGGGACGAAGATTCCAACAACCTGCCGATAGAGCTCGGCTGGCTTATATCCCTCCTGCGGGAGGTCGACAATCATCCCCCGTGTAACATCAAGAGCGGGGTCGAGAAGAGATGACCTGTTTGGTCAGAAACTATTTTCGAGGGTTGGGCAACCCCTCGCTTGGTCAACAGCGACTGATGCAAGCAGCCGCCGATGAAGACTATTGCCCGTCAGTGGCAGATGAAGAAGATATGGGAGAAAGAATGATGGTGTCGTCAGTCGACGATAATGGATATGATAACGGCTTCGAGATCGAAGCCGATGAAGCCATCCCCGAGCGGGAAGAAAGAAGAAGAGTTTCTGATGGGGACATCACCCAGAGTTCCCTTTGGCTCGACACCTCTCCCACCTCCAGAGATGGATAGGCTGCGATTGCTTGACTTAGTGGATCTTCAGAGCGACGGAGTTTGTTACTATGGCCTTCATGATGTATTTCCTCCTTTCATTGAGTCATTTTGATGTATTTTGAGTCATGAACCTAGGTAGTCATGTTATCTATTTAAGTATGCTAGGCTAGGAGGTCATTGTGGGCCCAATTAGATGGGCCTGGCCCATGGGCGACCTCTTCTTTCCCCAACCCCCTTGCTTATTTGCTTTTAACAGTTTGTCCAGGGACTTTTTGTTAAAGTTGGGATCCCTATATATAGGACCCCAGCTCCTCTTATGAGAGGTAATGAATCATTGAGTATTTGAGCATAAGTGCCATTTTCCCCCTCTCTCTCTAGTTCTCTCTCTCTCTCTCTCTCTCTCTCTCTCTCACTAAAGGGGCCGGCCCCCTCTCTCTCTCCTCCCCTCTCTCTCTCTCTCCCTTGGGCGATCCTGCCCCTTCACCTCCCCATCCATCTGCCACCTCACCTGCCACCTCAGCCTCCAACCCCTCACCTCCCCTAGGCCACTTAACTATCATCAATACCCACTATTTCCCAAGCAACCCTTCCTATTCCCCATACACCATCTCCACACCCAACACACCCTTCCCTCTTCCCCACACAACTCTCCCACTTCCCCACACCCTCTTCCATACCCCAAGACCATTCAACCACAAACCCCCCACCTGGTTGCGCATCAGCCCCCATCCCATACTTCCCCCTCTTTGCCTTGGCCGCACACCTCCACCATCCCCTCTCCAACTTCGGCCCCCACTCCACTCCACCCCCCCTGCACATCCCTACAGCTGCTCTGCCCCTCTCATCACCCACAACATTCCCCTACCACCTGCATTCAGCCACCACCCTCCACCACTACCAAAAACCCTACTCTCCCTTGACTCCATCCCTCCACCATCCCCCTTCATTCTGTCACACTGCAGGTGGCAGAAAAAAGGTTCGCATTGCAGAGGGCACTCCGAGTTCAGACGACAACATCTCGAGGCGTAGCATACCATTCTGGAAAGGCCTCCCTGTCCTCTTTACAGGCGAGGTGGAAGCTCTTCGATCCGAGTCTGTGGCCACCCGTGAGAGTCGATCTCCTCCGACAGCGTCAAGAACCAGTTGCAGCGCAACAGATTCCGACCAGAAGCTGTACCACGGCCAACAGAGACAGATTCAGGCTACGGCTTCTTCTTCGCAAACCTTCCTCCCCCTGTCCCCGACCAGGAGCAAGAAGCGGAAGTTTGTTCGGCATCCGGCACCTCGAGTTCTGATTTTCTTCCTCAGGTCGCGCAAAGCTGCCTTCCCCTGCCTGCTACGACCTGCCAGCACTCAGAGGCGTCTCCCGGGTCACCCTGACCTCCGGCGACCTCCCCGTCAGTTTTGCTGAGAAGAAGGCTTAACCCCGGTTCCAGGACTTCAAACGGATCGAGAATCAGAGTTCGGGAGCCCCAGGTACAGCCCCTGCTACTCACTGCATCAATTCTGAAGCTGCCAAGCACAGATCCCTGCGTCCTGTTCAACCCTCCACCGCGACCGGCAAACGACAGCAGACGAATTTGCTAAAAATCAGAGGGGTCCCCGTTCCTGTTACGAAGCCACCCCATCAAGTTTCGTCACCGGAAAAATTCTGTAGGAGGAGCTACGACCGCAACAGCGACCACCTGTCCTCTTGCACAGCAATCGAGTGGATACCCGACGGCTTCCGTACCATCTCCTTTCGGAAAATTTCCCCGCCCGCCTGGCCGGCTTAGCGCCCCTCCCTGCGAGGAGGTAGTGTTTGATGTATATTAAACTCCCCAACCCCTAGTCCAACCCTCCTATGTGAGGTGTAGTTCTTGTAACTCGCAGCTCAAGCTACACCGGCACAGTGTGCGGGATCACACTTCCCCGCTCGCCCACGTCTCCGAACGGGGTTGGTTTCTTCAAACCAGCCGGGTAAGCTCTAAACTTTGCTCCTGCCATGTTAGTGCTTGTTCATTTAATATCCGAAGATATCGCTCCGTTGCGCATGTGAGTGAGTGCTCGTCCCCGACTCCACCTTCAAAGGTGAGGTCACCGTGGTCAAAGTGAGTGAGAGTGACCTTGTGCCCCCAAGTGGCACCGGCCAGCCCCATGATTGTGGGCTATATACCCTCGGGAGGACAGCCTTAGCCCTGCTGGCACTCTACCAGCAAGGGTCTTGATCCATCACCTCCTCCTAGCCTCATAGGGTCACCCGGGGCTCGCGAGTGTGCACGGTGTTTCGGTTCCGATTTATCATCTGAATTGCTTGGTGCTTGTGAATGCGGAATAGGTCCTAGGGATATCTTTGTTTGCTGCATATTCCCTAGTGGTGTCACATCAATTGGTATCAGAGCAAGTTTTAGACTTGTCTCTACAAGCCTAGGTCCAAGGGCCATTGCATCCCGCCTTGTCTTAATTTTGCATGTCCACCCGTAGAGGTACCATATACCGGGCTGATCCTTCTAATTCCAACCCACCCATGGATCCCAATCTCCAAGGCAACCAAAATGACCCTAGAGGAACTCCCCAAAATCCTATGGAACGGATAGAGGCTGCCATTCTAGCCCTCACGGAGCAAATGAATGGGGTAGTCACTCGATTGGATAGGATTAGGGAAGCTAGGACCCCCCCTAGAAACATTCCCCATAGGGCCCCACCACCCCGGGTTGAGCATGAAAGGGAGGACCTTGAGAATGACTACTACCCCGAGAATGAGAGGCCCCGTCCACATAGAGCTTTGGAGAGGCGACCAAGGGATGACCCGGATGATTACCTACTTAGGATGATCAAAGTGGATGCCCCTAATTTTGATGGGTCACATAACCCACATGTGTACCTAGAATGGGAGAGTGCTATGGATCAATACTTCGAGTGGTACCACATGACCGAGGAAAGAAAGGTTAGGCTAGCCAAAATGCACCTTACTAAATTGGCCAAGACCTATTGGATGAGTGTTGAAACTAGGAAGAGAATTAGGAGGGAGGAACCCATTCAAACATGGGAGGACATGAAAGCCCAATTAAGGTTCAAATACCTTCCCCACTCCTACACCCAAACACTCTTAGATGAATGGCAATGCCTCACCCAAGAAGGAAAGTCCGTGGTAGAGTATATAGAATTGTTTGACTCCTATCTTCTTAAATGTGGAGTACATGAGGAGTTAGCCGTCACCCTATCACGATTTAGAAATGGCCTCCATCCAAACATAAAAAGGGAGTTAATTATGAGGGATGTGGATTCCCTTGAAATGGCTTACCAAATAGCTCGGGATACGGAGAGGTTCTTTAGGAATTCAAGGTTCACACCTTCCCGTCCGTTTGAGCCTAGGAACACGGGTCCACGACCCAATCTTCCACCATTGTTGAAGACTCCTACTCCTAGTGGGAATACCCCCACTCGGACCTACCCACAACCAACCAACCCTCCCCCTACCAAAACCACTCCACTCAATCCCCCTCCCCGAAGGGAGGACATCTTCAAAGGAAAGGCCCCGGAGAATAGTTCGATTAAGTGTTTTCGGTGTCATGGTTATGGCCACATAGCCACTCAATGCCCCTCCAAAGGGATGTCCAATCTAGTTATAGAAAGCGTACCCACCACCTCCCACGAAACTCAAGAGAATATGGAGGAGTACGAGGCTGCCCTAGGGTGGGAAGAAGAGTATGAGGAACAATTCATTGAAGAGGGTGTAGAAGATGACCACCAATCAGCCCACCTTGGAGTGATAAGATGCACTCTCACCCAACCCCAAGAAGAGGATTGGCGTAGGACCTCCATCTTCCATACTTTCATCAAAATGGGGGAACATGTTAGAAAGATCCTCTTAGACAATGGGAGTTGTGTCAATGCCGTGTCCCCAGACACCGTCAAACTTCTTGGGCTAACCCCAACACCCCACCCCAAACCTTACCGTGTGTCATGGATCAATAATCACTCCATCCCCGTCAACACATGTTGTCTAATCCCCATCACCTTCTCATCCTACCAAGGACAAATTTGGTGTGATATCATACCTATGGCCGTAGGGAGTATCCTACTTGGGAGACCTTGGATATACGATGTAGATGCCACCATCCATGGGAAGACGAACACGTGCACCTTTGTGCACGAGGGGAAGACCATCCGCCTCAACCTTTCCCCACCCCGAAAGGAACCTCCCACTAAGGGAATTCTTCCCACTCCCTCCCCAAGTCCCAAGGGTCCGCCTACACCCATGCAACCTATCACTCATGACCCCACCCCTAAAATTCCTACCGGGCCCGTCAAAGGCCTCCACCTCATCACTAGGAAGGAATTGGAAGAGGAAGTTGCCCGAGGAACCCCCTTATGTGCGATTGTCCTTTGTCTAGGGGAGTCAACACCATCCAATCCCCACCCCGTGGAAGTACACCCTCTCCTTGGGGAATTCAAGGATGTGTTTCCCGACGAACTCCCAGATCAACTACCCCCCATGAGGGATGTCCAACATGCCATAGACTTTGTCCCAGGAGCCTCCCTTCCCAATCTGCCACACTATCGCCTCAACCCCACCGAACATGCTGAGTTAAGGAGGCAAGTAGAAGAACTGATTAGAAAGGGCTTCCTCAGGTTGAGCAAAAGCCCATGCGCCGTCCCCGCTCTTCTCACACCAAAAAAAGATGGGACATGGCGAATGTGTGTTGATAGTAGAGCCATAAACAAGATCACCGTCAAATATAGGTTCCCTATACCTAGACTTGACGATATGCTGGACATGCTTGCAGGGGCCACTATTTTTTCCAAAATAGACCTTAAGAGTGGCTACCACCAAGTGAGGATTAGGCCCGGGGATGAATGGAAAACCGCCTTTAAAACCAAAGATGGGCTATACGAATGGCTGGTTATGCCTTTTGGGCTTTCAAATGCCCCAAGCACCTTCATGCGCCTCATGACCGAAGTCCTCAGACCCTACATTGGGGTCTTCCTTGTAGTCTACTTCGATGACATCCTCATCTACAGTCAGTCCAAGGAAGCCCACCTCATCCACCTCAGGCAGGTCTGCACCACCCTTAGGAAGGAAAACCTCTTTGCCAATCTAGGGAAATGTCACTTCTTGACTGATTCCCTCACCTTCCTTGGGTATGTTGTCTCCACCCAAGGAGTTTCTATGGACCCCGAAAAAGTCCAAGCCATCATTGACTGGCCGGAGCCCCATACTCTTCATGAGGTCCGGAGTTTCCATGGCTTAGCCACTTTCTACCGAAGGTTCATCCGTGGATTTAGCACCATCACAGCCCCAATCACGGATTGCCTCAGAAAGGGAACCTTTGTGTGGACTAAATCGGCCACTAGAGCCTTCCAGGAGCTCAAGGATAGAATGACTCAAGCCCCGGTCTTATGCCTCCCGGACTTTTCTAAAGTCTTTGAGGTAACTTGTGATGCTTCTGGGGTAGGAATTGGCGGGATCCTCAGCCAGGAGGGCCATCCTGTGGCCTACTTTAGCGAGAAGTTGTGTGATGCTAGGCTCAAATACACCACTTATGACAAAGAATTCTATGCTGTGGTACAATCCCTCCGCCACTGGAGGCATTACCTCCTCCCCAAAGAATTTGTCATATTCTCCGACCATGAGGCTCTAAAATACCTCAACTCTCAACAGAAGTTGAATGCCCGGCACGCTAGATGGGTTGAGTACATCCAGGCCTACACATTTGTGATCAAACACAAGGCCGGAAGTGAGAACCGCGCTGCCGATGCTCTTAGTCGGAGGGTCTCCCTATTAACCACCGTCCGGGTAGAAGTTATAGGCTTCGATCGATTGAGGGAAGAATACCCGACTTGTCCTGACTTTGGGCCCACCCACACCCACCTAACCACCCATTCCTCCCAAGAGCACCAAGGCTTTATCTTAGAGGACGGGTTCCTTTTCAAGGGACATCGGCTTTGCATCCCTAGAACTTCACTAAGGGATTTATTGGTCTGGGAGTTACATGCTGGGGGCCTAGCTGGACATTTTGGGGTGCACAAGACTATTGGCCTAGTAGAGGGGCAGTTCTATTGGCCCAGCCTCAAGAGGGACGTGGCCAACATTGTGGGGCAGTGCCGCACGTGTGCGACCGCCAAACAAGTCAGACAAAACACCGGCCTCTACACACCTCTACCTGTTCCCGATCGACCATGGCAGGACCTAAGCATGGACTTCGTGTTAGGGCTACCCCGGACTCAAAGGAAACATGACTCCATCTTTGTGGTCGTGGACCGATTCTCAAAAATGACCCATTTCATCCCCTGTTCCAAAACCTCTGATGCTTCCCACGTGGCCCGTCTTTTCTTTGACGAGGTAGTTCGTCTCCATGGCCTGCCCAAGACCATCATCTCCGACAGGGATGTCAAATTTACTAGTTATTTCTGGAAGACTCTCTGGCACCTAATGGGGACCCTTCTTAAATTTTCCACGGCCTATCACCCACAAACTGACGGCCAGACCGAAGTCATCAATAGGAGCCTTGGAAATCTACTCCGGTGTCTTGTTGAGGATCGCCCCGGGAATTGGGACCTCATATTACCCCAGGCAGAGTTTGCATACAACAATTCAGTGAATAGGTCAATAGGGATAAGTCCATTTGAAGCTGTGCATGGGTACAAACCTAGGAAGCCTACAGATCTCATTCCTTTGCCACCACATGCTAGAGTGTCTATTAGCGCTGAGTCATTTGCCCAACACATGAAGGAATTGCATGAAGAAATCCGCAAACACATTAACAAAAGCAATGAGATTTATAAAAGGTCAGCCGATTCCCACCGCCGCCACCAGGAGTTTCACGTAGGTGATTATGTGATGGTAAGGACTGAGAGGCTTTCCCCTGGGAATGTCTCTAAGCTGAGGTCGCGTGGATCAGGCCCCTTCCAGGTTTTAAAGAGGATTGGCACGAACGCTTACGTGTTGGACCTCCCTGAGGAGTACACAGTAAGTCCCACATTCAATGTGGCTGACTTGGTGCCATATAAGGGACCCACGGTGACACCTAGTAAGGAAATTGAGCCTGTTCCCCCTTCTGAGAGAGCCGCCACCCATGAGAGAGTTCCACCAGTCCAGAGGAGCCAACGAGAGCAAATAGAACGAATATTGGATGAACAGGTCACTGTCACACGGAGCAAAGCATACGAGCGATACTTGGTCAGGTGGAAGGGCCGGCCCCCTTCAGATGATTCTTGGGTAAGCAGGGAGGATCTTCAGCAGCTGGACCCCGACCTCCTGGAGCAGTACCGCAGCCGTGAGGACCCTTTCTCGACAGAGTCGAGCTCTTCACAGTCCGGGGGAGTTGATGGGGACATCACCCAGAGTTCCCTTTGGCTCGACACCTCTCCCACCTCCAGAGATGGATAGGCTGCGATTGCTTGACTTAGTGGATCTTCAGAGCGACGGAGTTTGTTACTATGGCCTTCATGATGTATTTCCTCCTTTCATTGAGTCATTTTGATGTATTTTGAGTCATGAACCTAGGTAGTCATGTTATCTATTTAAGTATGCTAGGCTAGGAGGTCATTGTGGGCCCAATTAGATGGGCCTGGCCCATGGGCGACCTCTTCTTTCCCCAACCCCCTTGCTTATTTGCTTTTAACAGTTTGTCCAGGGACTTTTTGTTAAAGTTGGGATCCCTATATATAGGACCCCAGCTCCTCTTATGAGAGGTAATGAATCATTGAGTATTTGAGCATAAGTGCCATTTTCCCCCTCTCTCTCTAGTTCTCTCTCTCTCTCTCTCTCTCTCTCTCTCACTAAAGGGGCCGGCCCCCTCTCTCTCTCCTCCCCTCTCTCTCTCTCTCCCTTGGGCGATCCTGCCCCTTCACCTCCCCATCCATCTGCCACCTCACCTGCCACCTCAGCCTCCAACCCCTCACCTCCCCTAGGCCACTTAACTATCATCAATACCCACTATTTCCCAAGCAACCCTTCCTATTCCCCATACACCATCTCCACACCCAACACACCCTTCCCTCTTCCCCACACAACTCTCCCACTTCCCCACACCCTCTTCCATACCCCAAGACCATTCAACCACAAACCCCCCACCTGGTTGCGCATCAGCCCCCATCCCATACTTCCCCCTCTTTGCCTTGGCCGCACACCTCCACCATCCCCTCTCCAACTTCGGCCCCCACTCCACTCCACCCCCCCTGCACATCCCTACAGCTGCTCTGCCCCTCTCATCACCCACAACATTCCCCTACCACCTGCATTCAGCCACCACCCTCCACCACTACCAAAAACCCTACTCTCCCTTGACTCCATCCCTCCACCATCCCCCTTCATTCTGTCACACTGCAGGTGGCAGAAAAAAGGTTCACATTGCAGAGGGCACTCCGAGTTCAGACGACAACATCTCGAGGCATAGCATACCATTCTGGAAAGGCCTCCCTGTCCTCTTTACAGGCGAGGTGGAAGCTCTTCGATCCGAGTCTGTGGCCACCCGTGAGAGTCGATCTCCTCCGACAGCGTCAAGAACCAGTTGCAGCGCAACAGATTCCGACCAGAAGCTGCACCACGGCCAACAGAGACAGATTCAGGCTACGGCTTCTTCTTCGCAAACCTTCCTCCCCCTGTCCCCGACCAGGAGCAAGAAGCGGAAGTTCGTTCGGCATCCGGCACCTCGAGTTCTGATTTTCTTCCTCAGGTCGCGCAAAGCTGCCTTCCCCTGCCTGCTACGACCTGCCAGCACTCAGAGGCATCCCCCGGGTCACCCTGACCTCCGGCGACCTCCCCGTCAGTTTTGCTGAGAAGAAGGCTTAACCCCGGTTCCAGGACTTCAAACGGATCGAGAATCAGAGTTCGGGAGCCCCAGGTACAGCCCCTGCTACTCACTGCATCAATTCTGAAGCTGCCAAGCACAGATCCCTGCGTCCTGTTCAACCCTCCACCGCGACCGGCAAACGACAGCAGACGAATTTACTAAAAATCAGAGGGGTCCCCGTTCCTGTTACGAAGCCACCCCATCAAGTTTCGTCACCGGAAAAATTCTGTAGGAGGAGCTACGACCGCAACAGCGACCGCCTGTCCTCTTGCACAGCAATCGAGTGGATACCCGACGGCTTCCGTACCATCTCCTTTCGGCAAATTTCCCCGCCCGCCTGGCCGGCTTAGCGCCCCTCCCTGCGAGGAGGTAGTGTTTGATGTATATTAAACTCCCCAACCCCTAGTCCAACCCTCCTATGTGAGGTGTAGTTCTTGTAACTCGCAGCTCAAGCTACACCGGCACAGTGTGCGGGATCACACTTCCCCGCTCGCCCACGTCTCCGAACGGGGTTGGTTTCTTCAAACCAGCCGGGTAAGCTCTAAACTTTGCTCCTGCCATGTTAGTGCTTGTTCATTTAATATCCGAAGATATCGCTCCGTTGCGCATGTGAGTGAGTGCTCGTCCCCGACTCCACCTTCAAAGGTGAGGTCACCGTGGTCAAAGTGAGTGAGAGTGACCTTGTGCCCCCAAGTGGCACCGGCCAGCCCCATGATTGTGGGCTATATACCCTCGGGAGGACAGCCTTAGCCCTGCTGGCACTCTACCAGCAAGGGTCTTGATCCATCACCTACTCCTAGCCTCATAGGGTCACCCGGGGCTCGCGAGTGTGCACGGTGTTTCGGTTCCGATTTATCATCTGAATTGCTTGGTGCTTGTGAATGCGGAATAGGTCCTAGGGATATCTTTGTTTGCTGCATATTCCCTAGTGGTGTCACATCAATTTCTGTGTTCGAGAGGCTGACCTTCCCGCAGCAAGTTAAAAGGAGGGTCCATCGACAAAGGAAAAGGATGCAGGTCTTCACCTGCAACATGGCTGGTATATCCAACCGATATGGGGAGCTTCCCGAAGACTCCCGAGAATTGGCTCAGTTGGCCGCACGGCCGGGGCCGAATACCCGCAGAACAGAAGCATCAAGGGAGCTCATGATGATGGCTAAAGGAAAACAACCCCAGGTCTACCACCACTGGGATGACAAGGCCCCCGTCTTGACCGCTAATGTGGTGATGGCAGAGGAAGAAGACGACGTTCCCCTCGACATCCTGCCCGAGGGTACGTCCGGGGAGACATCAGAAGTTATCCCCACTACAGCCACTATAGACCCATCGGTCTTGATATTACTTCAACAATATCGGCAAGAGATAGACTTGCTAAAGAAGCAGCTGATGGAGAAAACTGAACAATCCTCAGCTTCCAAGCCACCCGAAGTCCAGGGTGAATCATCTCGAGGAGCAGTCCGTCGTGACGGCCCTCCACCACTCTACACACTGCCTCAGTCGTCAGAGCCAAGCATGGCGACAATGCAATAGCGGCCACCACAGCTGCAGCCGCTACTACCACCGGTGCTCCCTCAGGCGCACCAGACACCCCCGCTGCTGCGTCCTCCACAGGCGACCACCCTGGTCACCCCATACCTGTAGCCGACGCACTTCTATCCGGAGCCAGTTGACCCCACGGTCATGAACCGGATGATGGTGGAGAGGATGATCGAGCTGAAGCTCGCAGAGAAAAGTGAAGGCGACTATGTCGCATTTGATGCCTATCAGGTGCCCTACCCGCAACACCATGCGGCTAAACGACTTCCCCCGGGGGTCAACAAGCCGCCTAAGTTCGACAAATTCAACGGGAAGGGGTCCCCGAAGGAGCACATTGCATAGTACATGACCGTCATGGGTGATCTGGCCACCGATGAGTCATATTTGTTGAAGTTCTTCGGGTCCTTGCTGACAGGACTCGCATTTGAATGGTACTCTAGCCTCCCGACCGGGTCGATCAATGACTGGTCGGATATGCAGAGAAAGTTCAGAGAAAGGTTCCATGTTACAGAAAGGGAGGTCACAGTGGCCGAACTCTATTCAACAAGGCAGAGGGCCGATGAGACAGCCTTCGATTATATTAAGAGGTGGAGGAACCTCGGAATGAGGTGCAAGCGGCCCCCGCATCAGGAGGACGCTGTGCAAATATGTAAACAGAATCTCAGAAGGGAGGTTCTGGAAAAGATGATCGGAATGGAAATACGGTCGTTCGACCGACTGAATAATGTCGTGGCCGAAGTGGAAGCTTTCCTGGCCAGACCTACCCCTACATCCGCTGCCGGCACAACCCCGAAGGGCAAGGCAGTAGACCGGCGCTCCTCGCCCAAAGAAGCGAACGCTCTTGACATAAAGGCGTTCAAACAACAGAAAGGTGAAGGCAAGAAGGGAGTCACCCCACAGCCTGCAGAAGCCCCAGACGGCAAAGAAGGTCCTTCGCTGAGGGACAAGATGAAGAAGGCCTATTCCTTTCCAAAGGATAAGACCCGGGTTCTGTTCGACTGGGTAACAGAATATAGCATGGTCACCCTGCCAGAACCAAGAAGGCCGGAGGACCTGAAAAGAAAAGACAGTCCAAGATTCTGCCCCTCCCACCAGATGTTGGGACATCCAATCAAAGATTGCTATATTTTCAAGGACATCATCGAAGGGATGGTGAAGAAGAATGAAATTGAGCTGGGAGAGTACAAAGTGGACCCTCCTCAGCCACATGAAGCCCCTCGGAGGAGGGCAGCAGTTAACATGATCTCCCTATACCAGGTATTACCCGAGGAGATCTCTGAAGCAAGCACGCGGAGCACCTACAAAGCTCATTTCTTGGAGCCCGCGAAAGAACAGCAGGGATGGCAGCAAATCCCTGTAAAGCACAAGAAGAAGAGGGCACCCCGCCCGAAAGAGGGGGCACATATCTGTGGTGTTACACCCCGTCCTGCTCCGCCAGTGGTAGCACCCGTATGGGTCACTCCACCTACAGCTATCAGGATACATACACATAATCAGAGGAGACAAACTCCGCCGCTAGTGATTAAGGAAACCAATCTTGGAGTCCTTCGACTGTAAAATCTCATCGAAGGGCTAGACGAGTATGTGCAGCCCGAATTGAAGCCTTTGCTGGTGCGGGACCACATCTTGTGGCAAGAATTAGAGCAGCTCTCACTTGAACAAAAGGAGGAAGCTGAAGAGGCACCTGATAGAGAAGGCAGTCTATTCTGGGGGCACCCGCCCGCAGAAGGAAAAAAGAAGAAGAGACAAAAGAAGAAGAAAAGGAAGGCCGCTGCGGCTGATAAAGTGCAGGTTGTCTCCTGTAATACCCTATCAGCACTCTTCAACCTGCCCGGAGAGGAGGAAGAAGAAGAAATTTGCTTCACACCCCATGCTGGGGGAGGCAAGGCTGAGGCCGCAACTGCTGCACATGCCACCCGGTCAGACCAAAAATGGGGGCGCTAGCCGCCGCCCAACCACAACATCATGTTCAGAGGGGAGCAACCCTACAAGACACCTCCACCGGAGGTCAAGGGAGTCGAAATCCCTCCTCCGTCGGGCCTATATAACAAGAGTGGGGGCAAGGGGGTCCCTTCATTTCTTGAATTCATGAAGATGTCCAAGGGGAAGCAGCCTTGTCAGGAGGCTAACCCTACACCTGGGGACGTTCACCCGCAGCTGGCACAATCTGCCGAAGAGCCAAATGCAGACGAAGCTTGCCCCGCAGCAACTAACAAAGAAAACCCAGAAGCCGGTACCAGCCAGAAGGGTGCCGAATCTGAGGAAGATGAAGCAGGTCCCTCAGGGCCCGCAAATCAAAACCTCCCCAAGCCCAGATGGGCTAAAGAGATGAAGCTCTCCAATGTCTGAGCTGGGAGCAGAATAATGAAGCTACTCAAGAAGCTCCCTGCTCGATTTACAATCTGGGAGATCCTTTCTTTGAGTGAAGAAACCCGACAGGCGATTATTATTGCTCTGCAAATGCCTGCTCATTTCGAGACTTGCATAGCTGAAGCTGTACCGAAAGCCAGTATGACCTTCACTCCAGAAGACATGCTACTGCCTACCATCAGCCACAACAGGCCACTGTATATGAAGGGGCACTTGAATGGAAGGGAGCTGAACATGATTCTGGTTGATCCCGGTGCAGCGGTCAACATCCTGCCTTATAGAATATATGAGAGGCACCACTTTAACGTGCATATCAAGAAAGTCAGGGATATGCGTATTGTCGACTTCAATCAGAAATTTGAAGTGTCAATGAGAGTGGCAGAGTTCACCCTCACCTTAGCAGATTTCACTACGACGGTGCTGTTCCATGTCATTGACTCCCGCACCTCGTACAAGGCACTGCTCGACCGCCCATGACTGCATGAAAATATGGTGGTGCCCTCCACGCTCCACCAATGCATCAAATACAGTCTCCAAGGGAAGGAGGAGAGGATATTTGCAGACCCCCACCTGTTCGAGGTGTTTGAATGTCATTTGGCAGATGCCAACCTATATACAGGGCCTTCCCAGAAGACCTCTGAAGTTAAGACCCCTGCAGGGGCATCGAGAAGCACATCCGGCAGCAGTTGGTACCCACCACCGCCGCGCGGATATGTCAAGCCTAAGGTGGTCTCCCATATCACGGCATCCGAGGATGTAGGCAGAACAGCACCTCCAACATTATATCCTGAAGCTAATGAAGTGCAGGTCGCTCAGCGGCACAATCATATTGAAATCCCGGATGGCCTTACCAAGCCAGCTCCCGGCCTTGACAACCCTACTGTCGAGCCTTTCAAGACTTGGGAGGTGACACAGGAAGATGGACCCAACAGCTTGTTCTATACAGTCGAGGAGCATCCTACTCGGGAAGACACAGACTGCAGCCTCCCCGAAGATATAAGCAACCCGCCGGTTCCCATCCAGGGTCTGGCATTCACAACTGATCGGATGGCCAGGATGTTTCAAAAGCAACACATCCCCCCAGATCAGTCTCAAAAGCGCAAGGAAGCTTTCCAGAAAATGTGGTACCTCGCAAATCTGGATAAGGAAATGAGACGTGTCTCTCAACATCCAGGGTTGGGCTTCACCCTGGAAGAGTATTATTACAGTGGGTGATACGAGATGGACACCATCTCCGCCTTCTATCCTGCTGAAGATAGCCCGCTGGGGGCAACTTTTGATGAATAGCCGGTGGAAGCTGGACATGTTGAACTGGCTCAGCCCGAAAATCAAGAAATAGAGACCTCGCTCCCCTGCCGATGCTGGGAGTAGGTCCACCCTGAAGAAGCGGCCCTTCAAGCTAAATTTGATACGGCTAGCAGCAGTGAAGCTGAAGATACTGAAGAAGCAGGAATTTCTCCCTCCAGTGGAGCCCTACTGATGATAACTTCAACACCTCTTCTACCAATCAGGGGAGCCTTGGTCGACTCCGATCAAGGGGAACCAGCTACCAAGAAAGGAAAAACCACTTCCACAGAAGGTACGACTGCCCCAGAAGGCGAGACCCCCTCAACCTCTGCTACAAAATCGGGATGCTGTCCAAGCCCGGCAATAAACAACTACCAGCCTGTCGTGGCTGCAACCTCATCTACAAGGATGGAGGCTACCCTCTCGCCCTTGGGAGCTGCAACGGTAGTGGAATTGCTAATGGGGCAATCCGCGCAACCGCTAGTACAAGAAACAGGGAATCCTCAAGAAGCTTTGGTGGTGTCTGACGAGGAAGTCGAAGAACTCAACCCTCAAGATGGTATTCCAGATTTCGTTGACCTCCAGCCGGCACCTCCGGAGATAGAAGATGGAGGCCAGGCCACAGTCGATGAACTGATAGAAGTCAACTTGGGAAATGAGGAGGACCCTAGGCCTACCTTCCTCAGTGCCCAGCTGTCCCCAGAAGAACAGGAGCTGTACGTCTAGCTGCTGCTAGAGTACCGGGATTGCTTCACCTGGACTTACAAAGAAATGCCGGGTCTGAGCCCCGCTGTCTCACAACATGAGCTGGCAATCAGCCCTGAGGCCGAGCCGGTGAAGCAATCACCGTGGCGCATGAGGCCAGAACTCATTACTCAAATTTGTGCTGAAGTCAACAAGCTCATTGACGTGGGATTTGTTGAAGAAAACCAGTACACCACATGGCTGGCGAATATCGTCCCCGTGAAGAAGAAGAATGGACAGATCCGGATATGTGTCGACTTCCGAGATCTAAATAAAGCCTGCCCCAAAGATGACTTCCCGGTGCCAATAACGAAGTCATGATAGATGCTACAACCGGCCATGAGGCCCTGTCATTCATGGACGGGTCGTCCGGTTACAATCAGATTTGGATTGCGGAGCATGACCGGGTCCATACTGCTTTCCGAACACCTAAAGGCATTTATCATTATAAGAGGATGCCGTTCGGACTAAAGAATGCTGGCGCAACCTATCAGCGCGCAATGACCAAAATCTTTGATGAGTTGCTCTACCACAAGGTCGAGTGCTACATAGACGACCTGGTAGTCAAAACCAGAAGAAAAGAAGATCATCTGCAAGACCTCCGGATTGTTTTTCAGAGGCTGAGGCAGCATGAGCTGAAGATGAACCCCATGAAATGTGCGTTCGGAGTGTCGAGCGGAAAATTCTTGGGTTCATTGTCCGATATCGGGGATCGAGATAGACCCCGCAAAAATCAAAGCAATTCAGGAGCTACCTCCACCAAGGAATATCTCGAGTTGAGATCACTACAGGGCCGCTTGGCTTATATCCGGCGGTTCATCTCCAATTTGTCAGGGCCATGCCAGCCTTTCCACAAGTTGATGATGAAAGATGTTCCCTTTTATTGGGATGAAGATTGCCAGATAGCCTTTGACAAGCTGAAAGACTATCTGAAGACTCCTCCAGTGCTGGGCGCACCGGTGAAAGGACGGCCATTAATACTGTATATAGCAGCTACACATAACTCTCTGGGGGCAATGCTGGCCCAGAATAATGAAGAAGGGAAAGAGCAAGCCCTCTATTACCTCAGTCGGAGACTGGTCAGAACTGAAGAGAAATATACTTATATTGAGAAGATCTGTCTGGCACTGGTCTTCGCAGTTAAGGAGCTCCGACACTATATGTTGTCACATGAAATCAGCTTGGTATCCAAAGAGGATCCCCTGAAATATATTATGTCCCAGCCGGCACTCAAGGGTCGCCTGGGCAAATGGGCGGTAATCCTTATGGAGTTCGACATCTCCTATGTACCGCACAAGGCCGTCAAGGGCCAAGCTATTGCAGACTTCTTCGCTGAGCACCCGGTACCTGGGGACTGCCCGTTGGAGCCGGAGCTCCCTGAAGATGAAACCCTGGAAGCCGTTCAGGTGCAGCCCTCCTTGTGGCAGCTATATTTTGATGGCGCTTCCAGAATTGACACCTCTGCCACTGGATCGGCCAGAGTCAGGGCAGGAGCAGGCATAGTCCTGAAATCCCCAGAAGGAGAAGTGGTGCACACATCCTGCTCCATAAACAAGCATTGCACAAATAATGAAGCGGAATATGAAGCCCTGATAATCGGGTTGCAGATCGCTCTGTCCATGGGAATTCAGATGCTGGAAGCATTCGGAGACTCCCTGCTAGTTATAAAACAGCTAGAAGGAGAGTTCGATGTGCGAAAGCAAGAGCTTCTCCCCTATCACCAGCTGGCAACTCGCCTGATGTCAAGATTCTACTTCATCAGCATCAAGCACATCAACCGAGGCCGAAATGCTCAGGCAGACGCCCTCGCTAAGCTGGCCAGTTCATTGGCAGTCCCACCAGACACAAGCCTGAATATAACAGTGATCAACCGTCGGCAGGTCCCCAGTGTAACGAGGTCTTGGCCGACGAACAAGAGATTGAGGTGGCAGTCGTCGAAGAGGTTCAGCAGCCCGATTGGCGAGAACATCTCCTGCGGTGGTTCCAACACCAGCAGCTTCCAAAAGAAAAAGAACAGAGAATGAAGCTCCTGAGGGTCAAGGACTCTTACGAGATGAGAAGCGGAACCCTGTTCCGAATAATGGCAGATGCCCGAAGGAAAGTCCTACTTCGTTGCTTGTCTTCAACAGAGGCGGGACAGGTGATGCAAGAAGTCCATGCGGGATCAGCTGGAGCACACCAGGCTGGCCCAAAGATGAAAATTGAGATAAAGAAATTGGGCTACTATTGGCCCACTATATTTATGATTGCTGCAAGTTCGCCAAGCTTGTCAGAAGTGTCAAGAACACGCTAACGTGGCAAGGAGACCTCCAGTGCCATTACACCGACCTTGCCAAGCTGGCCGTTCGCCCAGTGGGGCACGGACGTGGTGGGGCCGCTACCAGCATCTTCATCAGGGTGCAAGTATATCTTAGCAGCTACAGACTACTTCTCCAGATGGGCAGAGGCGGTAGCACTAAGAGATGTAACGGGGAACTAGTTGCAAGATTCTTCCGGCAGAATATAATATTCGGTTCGGGATCCCCAGCCGAATCATCTCTGATAATGGCAGCCATTTTAGGAACCAGAAGGTTTATCGGCTAGCCGACAAGTACAAGATCGACTGGAGGACATCGTCCCCCTACAACCCTCAAACCAATAGACTTGCAGAAGCCTTTAACAAGACACTATGTACGTTGCTGGCAAAGACTGTCAAGTCTAATAAAAAAGATTGGGAAGAAAGGATGTACGAAGCGCTCTGGGCCTATCGTACTGTCTACAAAACCCCAACCGGCTGTTCACCTTTCGCCCTCGTCTATGGGTCAGAGGCTGTGGTGCCGATTGAACTGGAAGTTCCTTCGCTGCGAGTCGCCATCCAGCATGGACTAGTCAGCGGTTAACAAACCAATGCAGAAAGAAGATTAGAAGAGCTCGCTAAGCTCGAAGGAAAACGCCTCCGCCACAATAAAACATCCAACTCTATCAAGCTCGCATGGCCCGCGCTTTCGAAAAGCTGGTCAAATGTCGAGAATTCAAGAAAGGAGATTTGGTAATGGTCAAAAGAAGAGAAGTGATGGCCTCCAACCCCAAAGGGAAGCTGGTCGAAAACTGGATCGGACCATATATCGTCCGCCGAGTATATGAAGGGGGTGCCTACGTCCTGGTAGACCATAAAGGAGTCATCCAGTTCTCTCCCCTCAACAGAAAGCATATAAAGCTGTATCACGCGGCGCAACCGACATTCCCCGAGTGATCGGTCGGAATACCCTTATCTTGGTCTAGTGGCACTCTGCCCTGATCGAGCTACCCATATCTTGGTCTAGTGGCATTCCGCCCTAGCCGAACTACCCATATCTTGGTTTTGTGGCACTCCACCCTAGCCGAGCTACCCTTATCTTGGTCTAGTGGCATTCCGCCCTAGCTGAGCTACCCATATCTTGGTCTAGTGGCACTCTGCCCTGATCGAGCTACCTCATCTTGGTTTTGTGGCACTCCACACCTAGCCGAGCTACCCATATCTTGGTCTAGTGGCACTCCGCCCTAGCCGAGCTACCCTTATCTTCGTCTAGTGGCACTCCGCCCTGATCGAGCTACCTTTCCTTGGTCTAGTGGCATTCCTCCCTGATCGAGCTACCCTTATCTTGGTCTAGTGACATTTCGCCCTAGCCGAGCTACCCTTATCTTCATCTAGTGGCATCCCGCCCTGGCCAAGCTACCCTGATCTTGGTTTTGTGGCATTCCGCCCTAGTCGAGCTACCCTTATCTTGGTCGAGTGGCACTCCGCCCTAGCCAAGCTACCCTTATCTTGGTCCAGTGGCATTCCGTCCTAGCCGAACTACCCATATCTTGGTCTAGTGGCACTCCGCCCCAGCCGAGCTACCCCCATCTTGGTCTAGTGGCACTCCGCCCTGATCGAGCTACCCTTATCTTGGTCTAGTGGCATTCCGCCCTGATCGAGCTACCTTTCCTTGGTCTAGTGGCACTCCGCCATGGCCGAGCTCTCAAAAGAATACACCATATTGCCGTTGCGGGCCTTACGTCCGAATCGGCGAAAGATCATTCCTTGGCGTTAGCATTCAGCCCTTGCTAACGAATATACCGCTCTGCTCGGCACAAGGCCCGGTGATCCGGCCAACAGCCGTCTACTACCAACCAAGGGTCGGACATCACACTTCGACCTACCATCCTTTATATCAAAAAAAAAGAGAAAAGAAAATGGGGTTAAAAATAGAGATACCCCGCCAGACTTGCTCCTATATTAGGACAAGTGCAAAAATGGCTATAACCCAGCTGTGGCGAAAACCCGAAAGGGCGCCGCAGGTAAAATCGGGTACCCCGCCACCTGAAAACCCGAGAGGGCTCGTGGGCAAAAGCAAGAGGGGGCTGGCTTAGGTGAAAATCCGAAAGGGCGTTTAAGTCGGTAAAGTGGTAATTTAAAAGTGCCTCTTTTGTTATCCACCTGATGAAACTCCACAAGGGACAATCATCAAAAGTCCCACCGGAAATCCTTTGACAAACCCATGTTCGACCCTCGTCATCATCGGCGAGATCGGTCGATCTCTACCCCTAACTTGGACCTTCCGTCCCTGTTAATAATCCTACCCTTGCTTCGGCATGTCACCCACGCTGATGAACAAACCCATGTTCGACCCTCGTCATCATCGGCGAGATCGGTCGATCTCTACCCCTAACTTGGACCTTCCGTCCTTGTTAATAATCCTACCCTTACTTCGGCATGTCACCCATGCTGATGAACAAACCCATGTTCGACCCTCGTCATCATCGGCGAGATCGGTCGATCTCTACCCCTAACTTGGACCTTCCGTCCTGTTAATAACCCTACCCTTGCTTCGGCATATGACCCATGCTGATGAACAAACCCATGTTCGACCCTCGCCATCATCGACGAGATCGATCAACGTCAACCCTTAACTCGGATCTTACGTCCTTTTTAATAAACCATGATCTTTGCTTCGACATTCAACCAGTGTCGACGAACTAAACCAGAGACCAATCCTTGTCATCATCGGCAAGGCTAGTCAGCATTCTCGTAGTCCAGTTCTTCGGTACTCCGAATTCAAAAAAAGAAGAAGAGAGAAAAAGAAAGAAAAATGGGGTTAAAAATAGAGATACCCCGCCAGACTTGCTCCTATATTAGGACAAGTGCAAAAATGGCTATAACCCAGCTGTGGCGAAAACCCGAAAGGGCGTCGCAGGCAAAATCGGGTACCCCGCCACGTGAAAACCTGAGAGGGCGCGTGGGCAAAAGCAAGAGGGGGCTGGCTTCGGCGAAAACCTGAAAGGGCGCTTAAGTCAGTAATGTGAACAAAAAAAAGGGAAGAAAGAAGAAAAAATTATAAATCAGTGATGAATAGTGATGATCCGTCCTCCACTCGGAAGGCCCTTTATAGGGTCGAAGCGGAGTCGGCATCTGATGTCCCCCCTTATATATCTACATATATATTTCCTTTAAACAAACCCCTTCGACCCTTGTCATCATCGGCAAGATCGGTCGCTACCCTTTTGACCCTTGTCATCATCGGTAAGATTGGTCGCTACTCTTTCGACCCTTGTCATCATCGGCAAGATCGGTCGCTACCCCTTTCGACCCTTGTCATCATTGGCAAGATCGGTCGCTACCTTTCGACCCTTGTCATCATCGGCAAGATCGGTCGCTACCCCTTTGACCCTTGTCATCATCGGCAAGATCGGTCGCTACCCTTTCGACCCTTGTCATCATCGACAAGATCGGTCGCTACCCCTTTCGACCCTTGTCATCATCGGCAAGATCGGTCGCTACTTTTCGACCCTTGTCATCATCGGCAAGATCAGTCGCTACCCTTTCGACCCTTGTCATCATCGGCAAGATCGGTCGCTACCCTTTCGACCCTTGTCATCATCGGCAAGATCGGTCGCTACTCTTTCGACCCTTGTCATCATCGGCAAGATCGGTCGCTACCCTCGACCCTTGTCATCATCGGCAAGATCGGTCGCTACCCTTTCGACCCTTGTCATCATCGGTAAGATCGGTCGCTACCCTCTCGACCCTTGTCATCATCGGCAAGATCGGTCGCTACCCTTTCGACCCTTGTCATCATCGACAAGATCGGTTGCTACCCTCTCGACCCTTGTCACCATCGGCAAGATCGGTCGCTACCCTTTCGACCCTTGTCATCATTGGCAAGATCGGTCGCTACCCTCTCGACCCTTGTCACCGTCGGCAAGATCGGTCGCTACCCCTTTCCGGTTCTTGTCACCATCGGCAGAACCGTCTACCCTTTCGACCCTCACCACCATTGACGAGCCCGGTCAACTACACTCTAACCTGGGCCTTCCGCCCTCGTTGATCAACAAAGCATCATTGCGTCGACGTTTAACCCATGTCGATGGTTATAACACACTTTTCGTCACCCTTGGCGAAGTTCATTAGGCACATCCGCCTACGCTACCTGTGTCCCGCCCTGGCAAAAATCCTGCTCCGGGAACTGGCTGCGCCGCGGTGGAGCGAACACCTCACCCCTTCCCTGAAGGCGTGAGCGCTCTCCTGCGCCATCAGCACGTATCCCCAGGTTCGGACGGTCGGCCAGAAGAAAGAAAAGAAGAAAAGAGGGAAAGAAGTCGTGATTGAGGCGACAAACAGAGATGTTTTCATTAATAAGAGCTGTCAGAATACATTTGTGCCCGGGGCATCCCCCGGGGATACATAAGCTCCGAAGGCAAAAAGGAGCAGAACTCGATGCAAGGAGAAAAGAAAAGCAAGGCTACGGCAAAGGACGCCGGAAGATACCTGCCAACTCCAAGAGGCCTAGTGAGGGGTATTGGGTCAATTCCTGTAACCGGGCCTCGTTGGCTGTCAGCTGCGATAACCTCTCGTCCAGCGAGACAAGTCATCCTTCGGCCAGATCAGCTTCTTCCATTGTCTGGGCTTCTAGGTGCTCGCCTTCCTGCAGTTCGGCTTCGACCTCAGCAAGTTCAGCGCGCAACTCTTCCATCCGCGCCGTGAGGAGCAGCCGACGTTCTGAGATATTCCGGCAACATTTCTCAGCTGTTCCACGGTCACCCTCAACGAAGTAGTGACGGCGCGGCAATCTGCCCTCTCCAACTTCACAGCCGTTAGCTGATCAGATACCTCTCGGCTGAGGAAATCCCGCCTGTTGGCGTGCTTTAACAGCATTGTAACCCGCGGGGTCCAGTCATCCATTGGGCAGCCGAATGCTAGTAATGATCGTGAGAGGTGGTCTATCAGCCTCTCAGCTGCACATAAGTTAGACCCGGGGAAGCTGACATGGCTCGCTGGAGATTGTCCAGAGACTGCCACACCATGTCACCAGAGAATTGTAAGCCTAGTGGCGAAGTCTCAGGGAGCTAAAAGTCCACCCTGCTATCTATCTCGGCCCAGATATCATCATCCACCCTGAGGGATGTCGACGGCATAGTCTGCACAGCGCCGACGCCCGGCCTGACAATTGCAGCTGCAGCAGCTGAAGGGCTCTCCACGATGGCAACTTCCTTGCCCGCCCTTTGAGGTGAGGCTATGACAGCCGTATCAGCAGCTGAGGGCGCTTGCTCCTCCTGAATAGTCTCACCGGCCGCTAAAGGAGGGGAGCTTTCTATGACAGACAAGGCTTTAATGGCATCGGCCTCTTCTGCAATAATTTCTCCCGCCTCTATTTTCGGGGGACCACTTGGCTTCAGCAATGACTCTTCGCCGGCAACCAAGGCTTGAGTCCCTGTAACCTCGGTCAGGTCGCCAACTTTAGCAGTTGCACCAGGCTCCTCTGAGGCCGCTGCAGCAGCATAGGTCCGTGGAAGCCGTAGGGCGATGGGCCGCACAACAGGTGGAAAGGCTGACTGGCTCGTGCCCAAGTCAGGAAGGGGTATGCGAACCATCACAGCTGGCGGTGCCACCTCATCCTACATCACATGTATGTACATCAGCCAGCTGGCTTGGAAATAAAAAGAAGTGCTGCGGGCGGGAGTCGGAACATTTCCTACCTCAACCGGCACTATATTTAGGCCTCCAAAAGTGGCCTCTGAAGATTCTGGCCCTTCTCCTGCGGTCGGGTATGATGGCCCGTGCTCGGCTCCCAGTAGTCTCGGAGGGCTGAATGTTAAAGGTCACTTTCATAAGCTGAAGAAGCCCCGGCGTCTTCGGCCTCGGTGTCAACCGGCGGGAACCCCTCGTCGTCGCCAGAGCCGCCACCGTAATCAACTCGCTCAGAGGAGGATGATTCTTCCGCCTGTTCTCGAATCTCCAGTATCTGAGCGGAAACCATGCTGCTAGGAGAAGGCCCCTTAGCTGGAACCTCCTCGGCGATCCCCGCCTCGGAAGCACCCGTTGGCTGAATATCTTGGGACTTGTCCCTTGGAAGCACCTGCTCGCCAGTGGCAGCTCCTGCCGTGGCACCGACCTCGGGGAGCGTCGTGGGTCGAATGTCGACTGCAGATGGAAGACAATAGACAGTCAAGACCCGACTGAAAGCACGATAAACCGTCGAGCTCTACGGGCAAGCTGCAAAGTTACCTTCTATCTCCTGATGGGGTGTCGGTGAAGGCAAATCGCCCTCAACAGAGGCTGAGGGGGCTTCCACCTCCCTCTCTTCGACCGCGGCTCCAGTCACCGCCTCCAACCCGACAATGGCAGGGGTAGTACCAGCAGCTAATGAAAGGAAAGATGATCAGCCAAGGCGACAGAAATAAGCAAATAAGCCATATAAGAGCAAGAAGTTACCTTCACCCTCAGGCCCTTGCATCCAAGCAGCCTCAAACTCGGAGAATGATGGAACTCGAGGAGGGGTGACTACGGGCTCATCTTCAGCGGCCTTCCTCCGGCGCGCCCGGGTGGCGCGGGAATCCGCCCTCTTGGCCTTCTTCGCCCTGCTGATAGCCTCCCTGACCTGGGACCTGGTTCGCTTCCGTGAATCCCCAGGGGGCAGTGGTGTTGTGGTCGGAGCTGGCTCTGGAATATTAAAATATGAAGGCTTCTGCGCCTTAGATATCAACTCCCTGTAATGTTTGGTCGCCTCCACAGAGAGGTGAGCTGCAAACGTGCATAGGTGAGAAAGATGCATGCTGACTATAAAGGAGCAGCTTCAAGGCTGAAAGGAAAGACAAGCATTACCTGGTGGCCCTGTGTATCTGGGACTAAGCGACCAGTAAAGCAATACGGGCGCCTTGTCCCGGGAAGCCGCCTCGCGGATAAGCCAGCACACATCACCAATCTTCTCACTTTTCTCCGCCAGCTGCGCCAGATCTTCATGGCCACAGGAGGATAAGTGATGATATAGGCCCAAGTGGTCGAATCCCCAGCCGTCGACATACTTGAAAGATACGAGGAGCTGATGGTCCCGGATGGCTTCTAGTGGACCAGAAATTGAAAGCCCATGAGAATGAAGCAGGGCGAATATCCAAGGGGTGCTGGAATACAAGTCAGCCCGTTTATCTTCCCTCCTGATGAAAGTCCGGTAGGGATGAAAACGGTCAGCTTCTGGGCGCCAACCCGCCACTATAGGAAGAGGTTCTTCCACCGGAAGGGGGATCGTCTGGAGGGCAATCCGGTCACTGCTAACCCGGCACAGCCCCCAGAGAGTCTTGATATAGTCATCCTTCTGGATCTCTGGCATCTTCGGGTCGGCCTTGGACGACCTACCCTTCACGGCTTTCCTGGCTTCCAGATATGCCATCACCTCGGTGTTGGACCAGGACTTCAATTTCTTCAAATAGGATGGATCAACATCCAAAGCGGGCTCCCGCTGGGAATCCAAGAAACGACGTTCGGCGACATGCCAACAGTCTTTCCGAAAGTTCCGGTAGAAGCCCGTCCGTGCATTCCACCACTTGATGAAGTCCGGAGTCACTCGGGGCAGGCGGGCCGGGGTTGGCACCCTGAAGGATACATCCTCCCGACGATGGAAGTAATCCCACCATGTGCGGGCCTCATCCGTAGTCGTCTGACCAGCCCGATGTCTATTCGGGAGATTGAACCGGGCTGAAGAAGAAGGAATCTGCTGGTCATATCCAAAGTTCCGGCCAAAGCGGAAGGGATAGTACGGCTCCAGCCATAGTAAGCCGCTCTTTCTGAATACAAGGACACTGGGGCGGATAGACAGTGCCCAATCAATCAGTTCTGGTTCCAAGATTGGCCTCGTGCTCTTGGCCCCGGTGAGCTGGTGAATGAATTCCTCTGTCTCAAACAACCGGCATTGCCGCATCCTGTTGACGAGAGGACTGGAGCTAGCAGCCAAGCTCCAAAAATGCAGAACTCCTGGGGAATCTGTCGGAACTGTAGTCAGCTTCCCCCGAATAGCAAAAAGCTGATCCGCCAGTGAAGACGGTTCAGCACTAGCAAATTCGATCATCCGTGGCAAAGGACGATCCGACTGCATTGACCGGGGAGCTACTTCAGGGAACAAGGTGCAGACCCAGGCATTGAAGAAGTGGATGGGACCAACTGTCCGTGAATTTCTGGGGATGCGTGACTTGTGCAAATCCCCCAACATTTTGTATGTAAGGCATAAAGCCACCGGACACAGGGACAACTTTGTCCCCCAAGCCATCAGACAGGCAGGGTAGATGGCCTCCGGCCTGATTACCATCTCGTCTCCCTGGGGAAGGGAGAATGAGCAAAGCCAATAGGTCAGATATGCAGCACAATGTGTGACTGCGTCAACTCCTGTGGGATTCGGGCCCCCTTGCCGCCCTCTCCCTGAAACAGCAGGGTATGTCGCTTGGCGTCGAGCCCTCTTCTTCCGCTTCACCGCTGTCGGAACTACCGTGGGGAAGTCCTCATATTGCTGCTCCCCACCAAAGAAATATTGAAGCCACGTGCCCATCCGCACGCGTCTCTTTTCGCCAGGCTTCGCGCTTCCCGCGAGTCAAGCGTCAGGCGCAGCAGGGTGCGGTATGCCTTCATCAAATAGCGGTAGGCGAAGCCCGTAAAATATTTGCCTTCGCCATCTGTCTGGTCTTTCAGCCAGTCTGGAAAACAAACTTCTTCATACGGCTCCCCGTCTATCGGCAAGCCGCTCAGCTGGGAAAGGCTCCAGAGGTCCAGTGAAGTCTCGCCCTCTGTAGTATAAAAAGTGTTGTATTCCGGGCAGAAGACTTCAATAATCCCGCAGCACAAACCTCGGGAGATCGGATACCTGTACCGGGAAGCATATACACTCTGATAAACACTGGCATGTACCAGGATGGGAGCATATTGCCGCAATACAAAATCTGTAAATTCAACGGCGCCCGGTCTGAAGGCGTGAGCATCGGTGGCTTTGAGTTCTCCGAACCACCCCACTGAGACCTGATGCTTGAACCGGACCGCCAAGCAGTCCAAAAGAAAAGGCTCATCTCGGTACCCCCAATGAAGCGGGGCGAGGAACAAACCGTATACGGGCTTCTCCCTATCGACGCGCCCGGCAATATACTGCGGTGCTCTTGTCAGCAGCCCGGCCTCTGGAGATAACTCCTGCACTCCAAGCACGGCCCCCCATTTTCTGGGTTCACCCGGGATATATATAGGCATACCGTGAGTGACTGACTCAGTCAGACTGTCTCTCTCCGCCAGTAGAGCTCCCTCGGCTCGACGAACGAGAATTATATCGCGCTTCCCGCCAAGGTTGAAGCGCTCAAGGAATGCCATCAAGTGTTTATCCTTGGGATGGTCCAATCTGACGCCATCCCCTCGCTCATACTTGAAGTGGTTGCCGTCAAGAATCAACAGGCGGCCAGTGTCAACGGTGTCGGTCTCCGAGTCCGAGGACTCAGCTACCACGGCTATCCGTCGAGGCCCCCGATCAAGGGAATGGACATTCCCCCATGTCACAGCGACCCGGGATGCAGAGGAAGAAGGGCCGGATGCCATATTATCTGCAAAACAACGTCCAGAAAAGAACGAGCAAAGTCAGAAAGCAGTTGATCAAAGTAAGACTTCTGAAAAATTTCGGCAGCACCTCCTCAGCTCGAGGGTTTGCCAAAAGAGAAGTGGAAGCCATCCACTGAGGGAGCAGCCCCTAAAAGTAGCCATAGGCACTAAGCCAAGGCCAAATAGGACACCCGAGGGATCTAGCTCCGAGGACAAGTCCTACGAGGAGCCTCCCGGGGCCTGAAGAGCGGGTTTAAAACCCAAACAGACCAACAACTTGACTCACCTGCTCGAGGGGCAAGCTCGCCCACACCCCTAGCTCACTCGGCGCCGCGGTGAAGAGGAATGAGGAGAGAGAAAGAATTTTCACAAATGAAGAGTTGTGAAGAAAAAATGAAGAAGAAAACAATATATAGGGGGGCTCCACCCCTGTTAAAACGGCGCGCCCCGGGGCGCGCCGTGAAGGCTGCACCGTTTCAACCTTCGAAGCCCAGGGGCGCGCCAGATTTGTCGGCGCCGTTTTAACCTCTAAATAAAGGGCGCGCCGTTTTAAGTGGTGCCGTTCAAGCTTCCTACCGCGCCGGATTAACGTCCGAAGCAGGAATTAAGTACCGTTTCGAGCTTCCATCACCGAACGAAGCTCATCCGTAGGTACTGCTACACTCCTGCCTCGCTTGCACCACCCACGTCTGGGGGGCATTTGTTGGCACTCAAAATATAATCCTTCGGCGACCAAGTCACAAAGACGAATGATACGGCCCACTAAAGCACAGAAGCCGATGAAGATCAACTTACTAAAGATTCCTCAAGTTGACAGAGCCCCAAGTCACCTTGAAGTGAGCACCGGGGACTTTGCCTCAGGAGAGTCGGAATGAACTCGCAACCAACCGACAGCGCGACCAAGCCTGCCCAATGATCCGGCATCGACCTCGTCATGCTGCTACCCTACATCCGTCGCCCGACCAAGGACGATGGTCTATCCAATGACTCTCCTAAGGTGAAGTGACACCACCTTGGGGTGATGGTCACAAGACCAATGCTTCCTCGGACCTAAGTATGCAAGCACAACCACAAGGCTAAGAAGCCTACGTAAGCGGACCTTCGTATGGCGCACACACTTAACCCGGGGGTAACTCGGGGATGCCAAGTCGAGGAAATGGGACAAGCCCCTTGCTGGTAGAGGGCCAGCAAAGTCTAAGGCAAACCTCCTCTTGAGGGGCGGATACTCAACTAAAGGTGTTGGCCTTGGCCGAGGGACGCGGATCACTCACTCACACCCACGGTGGTCATACAAAGTGCGGTGGAGCCTTAAGATCGGGCGCTCTCTTCCTTACCGACGGCGCAATTGGAGAATATTAAATGAACAAGGATAATTGAGAGCAAGGGTCGAGATTTTACCTAGCCGGTTTGAAGAAACCGGCTCCGGTCGGAGACGTGGGCGAGCGGGGAAGCATGTGTTCTCCACACGCCGCGCCGATGAAGCTTCGAACCTGAAATTTAAGATTTACATGCACTACGCCCCTTGCAAGGGGGTTGGACTAGGGGTGGGGGTTCAAATTACAACCAAAAATATTCCGCCACGCAGGGAGGGGCCTTCAACCGGCCAAGCGGGGAGGGGAGAAATGGGGAAAGTATGCCGAATGAAGACCGAGATCGGTTCAGTCTTCTCTCTGCGAGTGCTGACAGTCGGTCGAAGATGTTGCTGCTGTGACTTCTCCCGAATTTTTTTGGGGACGAAACTACTTGTAGAATCTTTGTATCTGGAACAGAGTGAATTCAGAATTTTGTAAATTTCTTCAGGCACCGCTGCTGGTCGGGGTGGGGGCTTGAACAGGGTGGCAGACCCTCGGATCTGACAGTTTCAGGTTCCCAACAGCAAGAAGAAGATGGTGCCACGACCGATCCCGAGCTCAGAATCAGGTACCGCTGGAGTCGTTGGAACTGTTGACAAGTCCTCTTCGAAGCTAGTCTGACGGGGATGCCAGCTGATGTTGGGGTCGATAGGTAGGCTCTGAACATATAGGAGGCATCAGTGCAGACTGAGTGGAGGTAGATCCGAACGCCTGGAGGAAGAAATTAATAACTCTTGCGAATGGATGCCGATTGGATTTCCGCCTACTGATTCTGAAAGTAGACAGGTCTAAGAAGATCTTTGCAGAAGAACTTTTGTCCTGATTCACGCTGGATTTGTCATGGCAGAGCTTCCAATCACGTTCAGGTGCTCTGTCAGGAGAGCTTCGCGCAGTCGAGGGAGAACGGCTCTCCCGGGCAGCTCGGTACTCGGACGACAACGAAACCACCGCCATTGCGAAGAAGACAGGTAGACGCTTCCGTGGGTACCTCTTGGGCCTTCATATTCGGGGGGAGGTGGTCGGGGTGGCCGCTGCTAGCAGGTGATCCTCTGCAGGTTGCCAGTCTAGATGGTGGAAGGTGGGGGTGATGGAGAAGAACAATGGGAGAGTGGAGGAGATAAGAGAGAGGGGGGGTGACCTAGGGCTGTGGAGGGAAGGGGGATTTCAAAATTCAAAGGCCTAGGGAGGTGGAGGGGTGCTTGGGGCAGTGGGAAGGGTGCTTGGGAAAGTGGGAGGGGTAGTTGGGGGTTGGGTGGTGAGGAGAGGATTGGTGGAGGGGGTCTTGGGAAGGGAGGAGTATTGATGAGGATTGTGGGGAATAGGAAGAGGCTTTAATGGGGTAGGTGGGGAGTGGAGGTGGTTGGGAAGGGAGGAGAGAGAATGGGGTTCACCCCCTTTAGAGAGAGAGAGAAGAGAGAGAGAGAGAGAGGGGGGGAATCCACCCCTTAGAGAGAGAGCGAGAGAGATTCTCACAATTGTAGTGGAATTTTAAATTTTCTTTCAATCATTCATTACCTCAAAATGGAGAGAGTGGGGTCCTATTTATAGGGATCCCACAATTTACAATAAGACCCTGACTTTTAACACATTGACTAATAACCAACACGATAGGGGCGCCCATGGGCCAAGCCCAATGAATTGGGCCCAATAGCTAACTAATAAACCTAATGACACACAAACCCGTGGAAATAAGCACAAGACCTAGGGACATGACTCAAATAAAAGGAAAATTACAATGATATGACTCAAATAAAATAAAGAAACATACGTAGGACTCAAAATAAATGACTAGACCATGATGTACGCCTCCGAGGTGACGAGAATGGTCGAGAGTGTCAGGACGGATGGTGATGACCCCATCATACTCCCGGGGTGCGGAGAACTCGACTCCGTCGTGTAAGAGGTGGTACCGCTCACATGTCTTCCGAAAGAAGTCGATTCTTCCAGTTAGCGAGGTAGAGCCCGTTCACCTTGCTCCGAGTGATGATTACCTGTTCATCCAATATTCTCTCAAGTTGCTTACGTCGGGCTCTCTGGGCTGATGGTGCTCACATGGGGAGGGGTGGGTGCTCTCTCAAGGGAGGAAGGGGTTTGAAATTCTCACTTGGTGCCACCGTGGGTCCCTTGTGTGGCACAAGGCTTTCCACATTGAAACTGAAGTTAACTCTGTATCCCTTGAGGAGGCCTAACTTAGTAGTGGGGCTAATGCACCTCAAAATCTGGAAGGGGCTGATCCCACAAAACCTTAATCTTGAGTTGTCTCTATGTGAGAGCCTCTCATTCCTCACCATCCCGGAATCACCCATTTGGATTTCTTGGTGACGCCATTGAGTCGGTCGGGCTTTTTTAGATTTCAAGACTCTTGTTGATGCGCTTGCAAGGTTATCATGCAAATTTGTGAATGCTGTCCTTTTAGTGGTTATGGGTGGACCTGGACAACCATAGATGGACCTATCATGCCATGATGCCATATGGACCTTGATGAATCTTGGTGGGCCGGGGCAACCATATGTGGACTTATCATGCAATGTTGTCATGTAGACTTTGGTGGGCCTAGGTGGGCCGGGACAACCATATGTGAACCTATCATGCAAAGTGGTGATGAATGTCGGGGGACCCGGACATCTATAGATGCTTTTGACATGCTTAAGACCCATGATGAATGAGGGTGGACCAATACATCCGAATATGGACCACTCATGCTTTCTACTTGACATGTGGGTGATATGAATGAATGGACCCAACATAGTGTTCAAGCCAAGTGGTGTGGTAAGCCTAGACACATGCATGTTTTTCCTATGGGTGACTTCCATGTGTATAGGTGTGGGATAACATTTGAACTCCCATTGGAAATGGTCGAATGGATCTAAGAAGGTGGTCATCATGGGGTGGAGCACAACCTCGTTACCTAGGGATATGTGGCCCAAGGTCATGGCTCCCAAGGTGTAACCCGGTTCTAAGATGGAGTGAATTGGGTCAAACATGGTGAGTTGGTGTAGGGAAAGGTGGGTGGTGGATAAAGTGTTTGGGTCACACGAGTCTCTTGAATCCCATTGGAATGGATCATATGGATCATAAAATGGGTTACCTAGGGGGAGGAACTCCATGTCCTCAAGATCCTCAAAAGGTGCTAAGTCATCCTTCTCCATGATAGTTGGGCCAATGTTCTTGGCAAGTGGGTCGGCCATGAGTGGAGGGCTTGGCTTTCTACCCGAGATAAGAAGCTCTAAATCGAGGAGAAGGTTGGGCTCATCGGGTGTAGGGAGGAATAGAAGGAGGTCGCTAGTGTAGCAACCAATGGTGCAAACTGAGGTGATAGACCCTATGCATAGGTGTAGGAGGCTAAGGCTCCTAGGTTGTTCAACCATAGGGGTCAACATGCTAGTCATCCCTAATTGCCATGCTATGCCCTTGAGAAGGTCCTCTAAGGTCTCCACTTGATAGGATGCTTGGATTGTGGTGTGATAGGAGAAGAAGGGCACTATGGGAAGGTCTTGTTCTATGGGAGGGAAAACATGGGTCGGGATCTCTCTAATTGGGCTCTCCTTTAGCCAACTAACAATGGGTTCTCCTAAGATGAGCTCCGCCCCAACTAGAGAGGGTGGTGTAAGGTAAAGACCATCGTGTGAGGTTTCTTCTTCAATTTGGACTTGGGTTTCCTCCAAGGTGGGGGGTGGGTTTGGAGTGCTCACAACTATTGGATCGGGTATGAGTTCTTCTACCAAGGAGGTGAGGGGGTCTTTTGGGGTGATGAGGGTTGGTGTGTGGTGCTCCTGGGGTGGAGGGTAAAGGGAAACTTGGATTGGGATTGGTAGAGTGGGGTTTGGGAGTGGAGGTAGTGGAGGCCTAGGTTGAGGTAGGATTGGGGTTGGAAGTGGAAGGTGGGTTAGGTGACAAGATTTGGGTTGATGGGTTTTGAGAGATGTGTCCCTTTTTGGGGACGATGGTGAGGTTGCGGTGGTGGCCAAGGGGGCTTGTGGGGTACGGGTTTGGTGAGGGGATTTGGATTTGGGGGTGGTGGCCATTATGGGCCTAGGTGGAGGGGTGGACATGGGGTCCAATTGGGTATGTGGACATATGGTTGTGGTGAGGACTTGGATGTAGGATGTAGATGTTGTGGTTGGAGTAGGAGAGGTGGGAAATGGTGGGGAATGCGTGATTAGGGTCTTGGGTTGGCCAAGGGGAAATAAAGGAGTTGAAATGCTCTTTGGGCTTTGGTGTTCGGAATGGGAGGGAAAAATATATCTAGCCCTAAGTTGTTCCTTCATGTCCCCCCATGTTGTGAGGGGAGCTTCCCTTCTATTTATCCTTAAGCCTTAAATTTTCAACCAATCAGTGTGGGCCCGTTTGGTAAGTTACAATTTGGTAAATCGGATTTTCTCATCCTCGGACATGGGATACCAAGTGAAGTAATGGTCCATCGAGACTTCCCACTCTAAATAGTCACTAGGTTGAGTTCCATCAAATATGGGAGGTGGGGAACATGTCCTTCTATCGTCCATCCTTGGGGCGGGCCCATTTTCTCCAAATTGGTTGAGTCGACCCGATATATTATCAAGTCGCTCATTGGCATGGGTCAAGGCCTTCATGAGGTAGTTGACATGGCCAGGGAGGTTATGTGTGTTAGTGGTAGGCATCCCTTGGTGGTTTGAACTTATGGAGAGGGCCGATTGGTAAGGTCGGTATGAGGTGGCCATACTAGTGGACAAAGAGATGCAACCGAGGACTCTAAATACATAAACATGCCCTAGGACCAACTTGATAGAGACAAGTTGTGAACTTGCTCTGATACCACTTGATGTGATACCACCTTGGGGTGATGGTCACAAGACCAATGCTTCCTCGGACCTAAGTATGCAAGCACAACCACAAGGCTAAGAAACCTACGTAAGCGGACCTTCGTATGGCGCACACACTTAACCCGGGGGTAACTCGGGGATGCCGAGTCGAGGAAATGGGACAAGCCCCTTGCTGGTAGAGGGCCAGCAAAGTCTAAGGCAAACCTCCTCTTGAGGGGCGGATACTCAACTCAAGGTGTTGGCCTTGGCCGAGGGACGCGGATCACTCACTCACACCCACGGTGGTCACACAAAGTGCGGTGGAGCCTTAAGATCGGGCGCTCTCTTCCTTACCGATGCCGCAATTGGAGAATATTAAATGAACAAGGATAATTGAGAGCAAGGGTCGATATTTTAATTGGAGGAAGAACGTTCTCGGCCGTCCACAACAAGGGGCCGAAGGTACTGTCAGCAGAAGGCCCCGATCACCCGACACGGGTTCGGCTTCTCGCTATAGTGGGCCCGTTAGTGGCCGATTGATCGCCATTCAAGGCGGAAATATCCCGGATGCAATGCCATCCCGCAAGGAAGCTTCAAGCATGAGTCCATCTCAACCAGAAGCATAAATCACAGTGCCAAAGGCTGTGCCAACAGGACACCCGTGTGCTTGGGCCAGACACGCGTGAAGTTTTGATTAAGGCCATTCGTCATATCAAGAGCTTTGTCAACACCCCGTCAAGGTTTTTCAAGGGCCAAGGTGAGAGGAACAGTCAACGGGAGCTTCCGGAATCATTCTGTGGACACCGAAAATTGCACACCCATATATCCTGCCCGGCCTCGCATCAACAACGGCACCAAGTGAAGAAGCCCCGGAGAGACTGGTCATCCGGACTCCCCCAAATATGCACACTGCCGTGAAGACGTCCCCGGAGTCACGACAGCAAAGAGAAACCAACCCCCGGGAATCTCACAATCCGTGGCCCCCGAAGGAAATCAAACGAACCATAACTCATGCTCGAAACGGGCTCAAGTCAGCCCCAGCGGCATACCCCTGGGAGCCTCCAGCGGCACACCCTAGGGTGCCTCCAACAGCACACCCCAGGGTGCCTCAAGCGGCACACCCCCTGGGGAGCCCCAGCGGCACACCCCCAGGGTGCCTCTAGCGGCACACCCCCAGGGTGCCCCCAGCGGCACACCCCCTGGGAGCTCCAGTGGTACACCCCCTGGGAGCCCCAGCGGCACACCCCCTGGGGTGCCTCAAGTGGCACACCCCCAGGCGCCCAACGGCACACCCTAGGGAGCTTCAGCGGCACGGTCCCTAGGCTTCAACGGTACGGCCATTTTGGGCTTCAGCAGCATGCCCGTCTGAGGTCCAGCGGCACACCCCCTTTTGTCCTCAGCGGCACACTCTTTTGGGCCTTCAACGGCACGCTATTTGCCCCCTTCAGCGGCACGCCCATTTGGGCCTTCAGCGGCACGCTCAACTGGGGCTTCAGCAGCACGCTCAATTGGGAGTCCAGCGGCACGGTCACAGGGCCCCAGCGGCACGCCCATCTGGGCCTTCAAGGGCACGCCCATTGGGTGCTCCCGCATCACGCTTAGGCAGCCCTCCATCGGCGCGCCCTTTTGGCCTTCCAGCGACACGCCTGTTTGGCCTGCCAGCGGCACGCCATTAAGGCTCTTCAACGGCACATTCCGGCATAGGAGATCTTGCGCCCATGCCCTATGGATCCTTGGCGCGCAGTGGGCTGTCCGAGGTGTCGCCCGGGGATTGGGACACGCTGCCTACTCCCCCTTTCACCCAGGACAAGGGAGTCAACTCCCATTAAATGCCCGTCGGACGCTTCCTGCCTTCGGACGCTCCCGCCACTAGGGTATAAAACCCCTCTTCTTCGCTGCGAACGGGGGGGGGGGGAGGCAGACGGAGAAGAGAAGAAGAAGAAGAAGAGGAGAAGAGGGAAGAGAGGGGAGAGGCCCCGCCGCTCCGCCCATCGCCGCCGTCTGTGCGAAAAGAGAAGAAGAGAGAAGAGAGGGGAGAGTACTGCTGCTCCATCCACCGCCATCGCCGGAATAGAAGAAGAAAAGGAAGAGAAAGAAGAGAAGAAGAAAAGGGGGGGAGGGCCTGCTACCCTTCCCCTCCCCGAAGAGAAGAAGAATGAGTGGAGAGAGGGAGTGAGGTTCGGGAGGGGAGGAGTCCACGCTCCGTTCCCCTCCCCACTGTATTTCCTTTTCTTCTTTCTTTTCCTTCATTTCCTTTTTGCTATCATCGTTGCGATGTATTAGCCCCCCCCCCCCCCCCCCGGGGCACTCCTTTTGTGAGAATAAAAGTGGAAGGCTTGCAAGTATCTTTCTTGGACGTCCTTCTAAAGCATCTTTTCAGTATTTGCATCCTTCGGTGTTTCACGCCCCTTTCCTTTTCTCCTTTTGTTAGGGCTTGCTTCCTCCCGGGCATTTTTGCCTTCGCTCACCACTGGGTGCCCTCAGCGGCACACCCCAGCCGTGCCTCCAACGGCACACCCTCCATATGCCTTCAACGGCACGCCCTTGGGCACCTTCAGCGGTACGCCCATGGGTCCCTTCGCCGACGCGCTCCTGCCGCCTTCAGCGGCACGCCCTTGCCCCCTTCAACGGCACAGCCCCTCAGCGGCACACCTGGGCTCCTCCCTGTCCGGCACGCCCTCTCGTGCCTTCCTTGCCCGGCACACTCCCCCCTCCTTCTTGCCCGGTGCTTCCCCCCCCCTTTTTTTTGGCCAGTCCTAGAGTAGTCTTCCACTCGCCGTTCCCTCCGAGTTTTCCGAGGTTTATTAAGGTGTTGCCGGCTCCGGGCACCCACCTCCAATTGTCGGGTTCCGCCACTCCATGTGGGCGTGTTCCCTGTATCTCCCTTACGCTCGGGTCAAGGGGAGGTGCTGTCGAATTTTTGTTAGAGACGATAACATGTTAACAAGATAAAAGAAAACAATAAACAAACGAAAAGAACGACCGTAAAACACTTCAGCCGGGGCAAGGGAATCACAATCAACACAAAGAGAGCCGAATCGAACAACACATAAGCAACTTAAACATCCGCTCTCACGAGAGAAAGAATGAAAGTTAATCAAGAGGAAGAAAGAAGAAACTCGTGCAAACTTAATAAAAATCAGAAAAGAAGAAAAGAAAAGCCTTAAGAGAACGGAAGAGAAGTGGGCTCCCCATGCCCTTAGCCGGCGCGCCCTTCTCCGGCACGCTTCCGCGTCCCTTCACCGGCACGCTTCCCTCGCCCTTCGCCGGTACCCCTTTCAGCCGCTCTTCGCCGGCACGCCACCATCCAGCTTCTTCCCCGCCAGCCTTCCTTCGCCGGCACGCTCCCGCGACCCCTTCGCCGGCACGCTCTACTCACGCTCAACGGCACACCCTTTTTCGCCCTTCGCCGGTACACCCTGCATCGCCCTTCGTCGGTACGCCCCCAGCCACCTTCACCGGCGCACCCTTCATGGCCCCTCGCCGGTACACCCTGCAGCCCCTCCACCGGCACGCCTCCTCTTCCTTCCCCGGCACACGATCAACGTGGCCTTCGTCGGTACGCGTTTCCAGCCTCCTCACCGGTACACCCGCTTGGCCCTTCGCCGACACGCCCCCCTATACCCTTCGCCGGCACGCTCAACGCGCGCCCACGCCACTACAGCTCCTACGCCTCTTCGCCGGCACACACACCACGGTCCCTGTGCCTCTTCGCCAGTACACCCCTTTTTTGTCCTCGAGTGGCCCACTCTCTCTCCAGAAAATATGTATAATGCAACAATAATGATAATAATAATAAATTAATAAAAACTATGATGAATAAATAAACATGAATATATATATATGAAATAAACAAACAAAAAATGTGAAATAATAATAATAATAATAAACAAAAAAAAGAGAGAAAATATAATAGTAATAACAATAAATGAAAATGGAGAAGTCATCCGGAATAAACACATAAAAGGGCAATAAGCAATAATATATATATATATAATTTGAAACCCATATAAAAAGATGGTAAAATCCACATTGCAGCCCCGTCTCTCCCGTGACCCGATGCTCAAGGAACAATCATGTCGCCCTTCCAGGCTGGGCTTGAGTCTTGGGAATTATCCCGAAATGGCCATGGCCCGACCTCGCCTCGGGCTGACATTCCGATTAAGGCGGACTCGTCTCTCAGGCCGGATCCCTTCCGAGCCACTACTAAAATTGCCGCATGCTCGGTAGACATTTGAACGGGTTCACCTCGATTTTCACCGCGTTTCTATTATGGACCTGTGTCTGAACATGAAAAGACCCGTAAGCAACCAATATGGCCGACGGCTCCCTCCCCGACATGGTCGTTAGCCGGCATTGCTTCGGGCCGATAGCCCGTTAAATCGGATTCATTCTAATGGGATTCGTTCCCGCTCTTTCATTGAAACTGCCGTAAACTCGGCATACATTTGTATGGGGTCGTTTCCATCCACGTCGTACTTTCAACATGTGCCCTTGCCTGAACATGAAAAGGTCCGTGAGTGACTGACAAAATCGGAATAGAACGAGACGGTCCTCGCCACCCCTGGACCCCTTCCATGGGAATATCAATAAGACCTCCGTGGGCCACGCTTAGACCTCGGGTCCGTCCCAATTGCGGTCGCCGTTCGGCTCATATCTTCGGTCTACAGCCCGCTCCCTTCGAACACGTTTTCGGTTTTGGAGTCTAGTCCTGGGACTCTCCCCCGTTGCCCTCCGACATTGAAAATATTAATGATGCCCGCGCAAGCCTCGTTCGGACCACGGGAGGCGCCCCCGGTATGGTCTTGACTCGATCTCGCACTGGGCCAATAGATTTACCGGTTTCCTGCTACACTAATCGAGATTTAACTGAATGTTTTCAGTGTCTCAGAATAATGTATTTGCCGTATCACAGCATACATATGTTCTAGGCCCTCCTGCGACGATTATGATACTCTCAAGCCGGACACCCGTCTGAATATTAAACGGTCTCCCGAATGACGGACACGTTTCGAACGTCCGCTTCCCTAGACACAGGGCCTTTCAGCCGATTCAAGGGATATTCCCTCGTTGCCCCTTGGCACCGGAAATATCAATGACGCTCATGCAAGTCTTGTTTCGACCGCGGGGGGCCCACTGCGGTATGGTCGCAGCTTGCTCTTGCACTGGGCCAACAGATTTACTGGTTTTTGACCGCTCCAACCGAGGCTCAGCTGAACGTTTTCCGCTCTTCCGAACAATAAATTTGCCGTACCTCCGCATACATGCGTTCCGGTTTTCCCGCGACAACCGCGATTTTCTCAAGCCGGACATTCGTCCGAACATTAAATGGTCAGTACACGACCGACATGATCGCGAATGTTTTCTTCTTATCCTCATACGGGGGTTTCGATACTTCCTAATAGACCTTTCGTGCAATCAATTTCTTGGCCATGAGGCCCTGAATCTCGGCGATTAATAAAGGGTGTTCCCTCGTATGGGGGATGTAAATGACGCCGTGACCTTTATGGCGCGACAGGTTTTGGTCCCGACACGAACCACACAATCATCTGACGAAGTCCGATCGAGCGCACCATGGGCTCTTCAGAGCCCGAATAAATTGTCACTTCGGTGACTGGCACGCCCACACACTTAACAGACGAACTACCTGAATGAGCGAATTTTAGTGCGTCCACAAGTCTGGCACGCCCGGTGGGACCTAAACCACCCTTCATCTCTTCACTGGGATTTAGGGCCTCATGGCCTCCTAATTAACGATGTTTGCCTACTTTGATGAATGGCAGGTGCTGTCTTCGCCTGTCCTATGGGGAGAAAAGCCAAACTCGGTGCAGCTGCCTTCGTGGCCTCGAGGACGCTGCTTCGAAGCATATGCAGCTTCCAAGAATCATGGGGGCTGTTATAAAAAAAGGGGAGAAGAGAAGGGAGGGGAAATCAAACCCCCCTTTTCCTCAAAAAGAAAGAGAAGAAAAGAAGGAAAAGAAGAAGAGAAGAAAATAAGAAAATAAGAAGAGAAGAAAAAGAGAAAAGAAAGAAGCAAAAAAAAGAGAAAGAATTGGCAAGAGAGGGTTGTACGGCCACGTCCATCGAGACCCGTGCTGAACGAAGATTACCACTGTGGGGTTGATGCAGTGGAGCGAACCACTCATCCCCTCCCTGGGGGGGTGAGCGCTCTCTTGCACCTCCACCCTGGTCAATCATACAACAAGAAGAGAAGAGGAAAAAAAGGAGAAAAAAAAGAGAGAAGAAAGGAAGAAAAGTTGGCCAGCATCGCCGACTAAAAGAGCAAAAAGAAACCCGGCATCCCGCCCTACTCTAGGAGGCTCCGAGTCTGCGGTGCAATGACCCCGCTCGTTCCTCCTTACTACTGCCTCCATCCGGCATAAGACGGCCCCTCGAGTGGCTGTTAAAAGACCCAGCGAGCCACAATTGTAGCTTGGTGAATGGCTGCCCGCTGTGGGGAATGCTTTATAGCAATGAGGCCAAGCACGGCCACCACTCCCGAAGAGAGCATGCATATACCCCGCCTTGGGGGATAAGAAGAAGATATATACCTTGCTACGGGAACATAAGAGGCAAAAAAAGAGATACACCCCATTCCCAGGGGCACATGAAGAGAATCCGCCCCGACTGAGGGGCACAAAGCAAAGGCTACACCCCGGCTTCGGGGCATTTGAAGAAGAATCCACCCTGACCTGGGGACATAAGAAGAAATAGAGTTGCACCCCAGCTTAGGGGCATTTGAAGAAGAGAAATACACCCCGATATGGGGGCACATGAAGCAAAAGACATACCCTGCCATGGGGGCGTAAGAAGAAAAGACTTCACCCCGACTCGGGGGTACATGAAGTGACAAAGAATACACCCCGCCTTAGGGGAATTTGAAGAAGAAGCATACACCCCACCAACGGGGGCACAGGAGCCATCAAGAACACACCCCACTTTCGGGGCACAAGAAGCAAACATTCCCCGGCGTGTCGGGGCAAAAGAAGAAGAATCCCCCTCGGGGGCATAAAAAGCAAAGATACACCCTCGTGCTGGGGGCACATGAAGAGAATACACTCCATCCCAGGGTCATGAGAAGCAGAAGGTGCATACCACCCTGGGGGCATATGAAGCGAAAAGAATACACCCTGGCTTAGGGGAATACAAAGAGAAGTATACCCCACTCTGGGGCAGACGAAGCGGGAGAATCACACCCCCGTCTTGGGGGTATTTGAAGAAGAAGTATACCTCGCCTCAAGGGCCTAGAAGCTATAAAGAACACGCCCCGGCTTAGGGGCATTTGAAGAAGCTACATCCCGCTTCGGGAGCATAAGAAAGAGAAGAGTACACCCTGTCCTAGGGACAATTGAAAAAGAAACATACCACGCCTGGGGGCATAAAAGCTATAAAGAATACGCCCTGGCTTAGGGGCATTTGAAGAAGCTACATCCCGCCTTGGGAGCATAAGAAGAGAAGAATACACCCCGACTTAGGGGCATTCGAAGAAGGAATACACCATAGGCTCAGAGTCCATGAAGCAACATATATCCCCCCCCCTGGGGGCATCTGAAGCAGAACAAACAACATTCCCCGGCTTAGGGGAGCATATGAATAAAGGAATACATCCCGATATGGGAGCACATAAGCAAAGAAGAAGAGTTCACCTCGTCTCGGGGGCATAAGAAGCAAAAATTACACCCCGCCTTAGGGGCATCGGAAGCAGCAATACACTCCACTCTGGGGGCACTAGAAACAGAATACATCCCAGCCTGGGGGCACAAGAAGCAAAAAACACCCCACCTTGGGGACATAAGAAGCCAAGAACATACCCCGCCATGGGGGACATTAGAAGCGGAATACATCCCCGCCCCGGGGGCATATGAAGCAACATGCACCTCGCCTCGGCGGCATATGAGGCCAAGAAGCATACCCCGGCCTGGAGGCATAAGAAACAAAAGCACACCCCATGCTGGGGGCATATGGAGAGGAATGCACCTCACCCTGAGGGGCGCAAAAAGCATAAGAACACACCCTAGCTTAGGGGCGTTTGAAGAAGAAACATACACTGCCAGGGGGCATAGAAGTCATGAAGAATACGCCCCGGCTTAAGGGCATTTGAAGAAGTCACATCCCGCCTCGGGAGCATGGGAAGCAGTAAGAATACACCCCGGCCTAGGGGTATTTAAAGAAGAAATATATCCCGCCTGGGGGAATAGAAGCCGTAAAGAACACGCCTCGGCTCAGGGGCATTTGAAGAAGCTACATCCTGCCTTGGGAGTATAAGAAGAAAAGAGTCCACCCCATCTTAGGAGTATTTGAAGAAGAAACACACCCCGCTATGGGGGCATAGAAGCCATAAAGAATACGCCCCGGCTTAGGGGTATTTGAAGAAGAAGGATACCCCGCCTCGGGGGACATTGCAAGCAGCAATACACCCTGTTAGGACGCACAGGAAGCAAACCACACCCCACTCCTAGGGACACATAAAGAGAGTACACCCCGCCATGGGGGTACATGAAGAGAATCCACCCCGACTCGGGGGTACATAAAGCAACAAAGAATACACCTCACCTTAGGGGAGTCTGAAGAAAAAGCATATACCCCACCCTGGGGGCACAAGAAGAAAACACACCCCACCTTGGGGGCGTAAGAAGCCAAGAGATACGCCCCGCCACGGGGTAGTAGAGGCAAAATGTATTCCCCCCGGGGGCACATGAAGCAACATACCCCTCGCCTCCGTAGCATATGAGGCCAAGAGGCTACATCCTGGCTCGGGAGCATAAGAAACAAAAGATATACCCCACGTCGGGGGCATATGAAGTCAGGAATCACACCCCCGTCTTAGGGGTATTTGAAGAAGAAGCATACCTCGCCTCGAGGGCCTAGAAGCTATAAAGAGCACGCCCCGACTCAGGGGCATATGAAGAGAAGTCCACCCCGGCCTAGGGGTATTTGAAGAAGAAACATACCCCGCCAGGGGGCATACAAGCCATAAAGAACACCCCCCGGCTTAGGGGTATTTGAAGAAGATACATCCCGCCTCGGGAGCATAAGAAAGAGAAGAATACATCCTATCTTAGGGATGTTTGAAGAAGAA
Source organism: Amorphophallus konjac (assembly GCA_022559845.1). Classification (NCBI taxonomy): domain Eukaryota; kingdom Viridiplantae; phylum Streptophyta; class Magnoliopsida; order Alismatales; family Araceae; genus Amorphophallus; species Amorphophallus konjac. The sequence continues at coordinate 17,180,562 of CM040123.1, read as the reverse complement.
ATATACCCCGCTAGGGGGCATAGAAGCCATAAAGAATATGCGCCAGCTCAGGGGCATTTGAAGAAGAAACATACCCCGCCTGGGGGACGCAAAAGCAAAGAGACAGAGTACACCCCCACCCGGGGGCACCAAAGCAAAGAGGCATACATCTCGACCTGGGAGCACATGAAGAAAGAATATACCACGACCTAGGGGCATCAGAAGAAGACACATACGCCCCGATCCAGGGACAAGAGAAGCAAGAGAATACGCCCTGCGAAAAGGGTATGAGAAACATGAAGAATGTACCCCAGCCTGGGGGCATAGAAAGAGATACACTCCGCCCTTGGCGCATAAGAAGCAGAAGCACCTACCGCAGCCTGGGGGCACAAAAATACACTCCGCCCTTGGTGCATAAGAAGCACAAGCATCTACCCCGACCCGGGGCACAGAAACAAAGAGACATACATCTCGATCTGGGAGTATAAGAAGAAAGATATACTCCGCCCAAGCGGCATTTGAAGAAACAATATACCCTGCTTCGGGGGGGCACAGAAGTCGTAAAGAGATACACCCCCGCCTCAGGGGGGCGTAAGAAGCAAAAGATACACCCCGGCCTCAGGGGGACATAAGAAGCAAAAGATACACCCCCGTCCCGGGGGCATTTGAAGAGAGCTACGTCCCGTACCAGGGGCATATGAAGAAGAAACATACCCCGCCTGGGCGCATAGAAGCCGTGAAGAGTATACCCCGGCTTGGGGGCATTTGAAGAGAGCTACACCCCGGCTCAGGGGCATATGAAGAAGAAACATACCTCGCCTCGAGGGCCTAGAAACTATAGAGAACACGCCCCGGCTCAGGGGCATATGAAGAGAAGTTCACCCTGACTTAGGGGTATTTGAAGAAGAAACATACCCCACCTGGGGGCATAGAAGCCGTGAAGAGTATACCCCACCATGGGGGCATTTGAAGAGAGCTACACCCCGCCTCAGGGACATTAAAAAAATGCACCCTGGTCTGGGGACATAGAAGCAAAAAAAATACACCCCGCTATGGGGGCACAGAAGCGAAGAGGTAAAACACACCCCCTCAGGGGGGATGCATACCAAATGAAGCTACACCCCAACCTGGGGGCATATTAAGAGAAATACACTCCAGCATGGAAGCATTAATGAGAGAAGAAGAGCAGAATAAAGAAAAAGAGACACATGAGGCAGACGTGGTCCTCGAGCCCGCCTCATCACACAAAAGAAGAGAAGAAAAGTAAAAGAAGACACATGAGGCAGACGTGGCCCTCGAGCCCGCCTCATCACGCAAAAGAAGACAAGAAAAGGAAAAGAAGACACATGAGGCAGACGTGGTCCTCGAGCCCGCCTCATCACGCAAAAGAAGAGAAGAAAAGGAAAAGAAGACACATGAGGCAGACGTGATCTTCGAGCCCGCCTAATCACACAAAAGAAGAGAAGAAAAGGAAAAGAAGACACATGAGGCAGACGTGGTCTTCGAGCCCGCCTCATCACGCAAAAGAAGAGAAGAAAAGGAAAAATAATAGTCATGAGGTGAACATGGTCCTTGCACCCGCCTCTCTATAAAAAAGAAGAAAAGAAGAAAAAAAAAGAGAGTGATGTGGGACGGGACCACGGACACGACAAGCTCGCGATCGTCCCTTAACGAGAGAAGCGTCGGACGTGCACGGTTGAGAAATCGGCAGTGAGCTAGGGTGGTCGGCTCTCTCTTTCGTGCCCGGATCGGGTCACGGGACGGTAACACTCTCTCTCACAGCAGCGGTGATATAAATAGAAAGTGAGCTAATTACCCTATCATGCTCTCTAGCAGCGGCATAAACAAGCATATATGAAATTAAGCAAAATGCCAAGTAAGGAGCGAGGATGATACCTCCACGCGCTCGGCGTGGGGACGACGGACCCGCCTGAAACTCGTACTCCCGGAACAATAATACACAAGATTACAGCAATACAAATCGTTGCCCACTCCACGCAGGGAGGTAAAGGGCTACACAATGGGGTCCGGGAGGATCGAATTCGGGTTGACGGGCGGCTTCTCGCGTTGATTCGGCAGCACCCGAACACGTGACGGTGGGGCCCACGTGCTGTCCGGAGGGACCGTGCGGGACCCGGTGTCACCACTATGGTGGGGACACTTATGGAAGTGTCCCCTGGGCTGGCGGCACGCTGGTTCGCCGGCCGGAGGCCAGGCGGCTCCGTTCGGCACCGGTCGGAATGACCGGCCACGGATCTGCCGGTTCTGTTTTTCGGCGCGCGCTCCGGCAAGAACGGACCCTGCGATCAGCCCCGACGTCGGAATGCGACGAAATTGGCGCCGTTGGAAAGTTGCTTCAAAGGGCTTCAACTCTCTGTGATTACAGAAAAATAACAAAGCCTGAACTTCTAATTGGTAAATTTTTAAGTTTGCTGTTGTACAGTGGCTTAACTCTCAGATCTGTAGGGCTGTCCTCTGAGAACTGTCGTTGACTGCAGGGTAGATGTCCGATTCAGCTCTTGAGGTCTTCTTCAAAGGTGTAGGAAATTTAGCTAGGAAGACGACAAAACTAGTTTGGACAAGTTTGGATGTGGCTACGAATTGATGGAATTTTTCACTAACAGTGGGTCAGATCTGGAATCTGACTAAAGGCACTGTAGCAGAGATAGAACACGAATTTTGAAAAATGGATAGAGGGTAGATCAAAAATCAGGAAAAATGGTGGATGTAGGGGATGATGGACAGAACTCCCAGTAAAATTGGGAGGGTTTGGAAAATTCAAAAAGGTGATCGGAGATGGGAAACTCAGAGCTATTGTCACTATAGACAGAGACAAAACAGATCTGGGAATGTAAAATGAACGAAAATGGAAAATTACTAAATGGAGGAGTTTTGGCGTGAAACGTCAGGTGGAGGTGGGGATTCAAGGTAAGAACACACCCTCAAAATTTCAAATCGATCTGAGCTCGTGGCTGATAGAAAGAATTCGTGGAAGAGGCTGTTGTTGGCTGAAGATAGAATTCTGACGGTGGCTCGATGGCGGCTCGATGGCGGCACGAACGGCGGCGGCACCGGTGAAGATCAGAGGTTGAGAGGGGGAGATAGAAACTAGATCCACTCTAGAATTACAGAGGGGTTGAGAGGAGAACTCTAGGAGAGAGGAAAGGGGCGCAAGCTTCTTGTTCCAAATGGAATTTTCTCTTCTTTTCATTAATTTCCACATAAAAATACACCCTTTTATATGCTAGGTATCAAATCTAATGTAGACCCTTGGATCTTGGGATGGGGAATGAAGGGTCTAGATCAAATGTGACTAACACACAAAAATTAATAAAAATAATCAAGGGGAAGGGGGCGGCCTATTGACCATGGAAGAGGTAGGTGGGGTGAGTGTAGAATGTTGACATTCTTCACCCTTTGTCTCCCATGTGTCCATAAGACTAGTCCAACCTTCTAGATGTCCACCTAAGAAGGTTGACCAGGCCCACAAGGTGACATGGACCAATGGGAAAGGGCTGAGGGCCCTCTTGCTGGTCCTACTGCATAATTGCATAAAAATCCACACAATCCATGTGAATGACTCCTTGGCTTATAAAGCCTTACATTTGCGTACATACTTTCCCAAGGATATAAACACAAACTAAAAGGACATAAATGCAAAAGAAAAAATACATACTCGGTGTCGATTCCCATCAACTCTCCCCGGGTGGGAGGAACTCGACCCCGTCGAGTAGGGGTAGGGATGCTCGAGTTTTCCGGCGGATTCGTCACCGTGCCAAGTAGCGCGGGTATGCTCCACTCCAAGTGACCGTCACCTGCTCATTCCATATATACTCGATATGCACAAGCTGCTATGGGCTAGAGGTGGACACTCCGAATGGGGCACTCTCAAGAGGGGAGGTGGCAGCTCGAAGACTCACTAGGAATCACCGCTGAGTCCCTGTAGGTGACTGATCCGGGTATAGATGTAGAACCGATCCCATACTCATCGAGCGAGTCCAATCGCCTCTTACTCATAAGAGAACGACAACGAGCTTGCACAAGACACATGCAGACTCTCAAACTACACACAAACCATGCAAACAAACCACACAAAACAAACCACACAAAGAAGAGACAATAACGACTCATATATGACCCTAGACATACCTAATGTTAGTCCGACCCGTACATAGATGACGGCGGACCAGGACACCCGAACGTGTGCCATGCATGCATTTGACGTAACTGGAGGTTGACGTCATAGGGAACGCCTAGACACCCTACTGTTGACACCTGAAATATAGTCAAGGGTAAAGATGAAATCGAAGAGAAGATGAAATCAGACATGAAGATCCCAGGAATTCCTGCAAAGCTAGAACTACAGAAGAGTCGTCACTGAAGCTATCACCCAGCCGAAGCCCTTCCCGGCCAAGCCGATGTCCGGTATTGTCATCACTCAGATGGCAGTACTGATGAAGAATTGCAGTCTGTTGACTGATGAAAATCTCCAGAAATATGCTGATAAGACTATGTCAACCCATCAACTAAGGGACATTCGCGTGTCCTGACAGATTCGAAGGACTGGCAAATGAAAAGGCAGATTAGGCATCTCTAACAGATGAGGTCTCCTGATGATAAGAAATTAAAGCATTAAAGCCCTAAACGGGCTCACCAATTTGGCGCCGGGAGCCCAAAGCCCATGTGGGGGAGGGGCACCGGGAAGCTACATCAGTTGGCGCCGAGAAGCCTAGCAGCTTTCTACTGAGGCGCGCCGGGAGCATCCTGTCATCGTGCCGGAGTGATCATGCCGAGAAGAGGGAGGGTTCTGCTATAAAAAGGCCCTTTTCTCTCGAAAGTGGGGGGATCGAAGGGGAGGATAGAACAGAGCAAGAAAAAAATAGAGAGAGCCTCCTCCACTGATAAAAAGAGAAAAGAAGAGACCAACACACAGAGAGAGAGAGCCTCCTCCGCTGGGAAAAGAAAGAAGAAGAGAAAGAAGGAGAGGAAGCTCCAGGTGGGCAGCCGGGGAGGGAGAGGAGTCAATGCTCCGCCCTCCCCCATGGTTTTGTTTTCTTCTTCATGTAATCCTGCCGAGTTTATCTCGATTTTCTTTTGGATGTAACCGGGATATCCTGATGTATATTCATCTCCCTTTCCCTCATTCCCTCCGTGTGATTGGTGTGAGTTCTGGGGTGATCCAATGAAATGAAATGCTCCAGTGGCCCGTTTGGGCGCTGGGTGATTGAAGTATCTGCCAGCTATCTCTCCGTCTGCTGCTATTTCTTTCCCTTATATGTTTTTATTTTAAGCTCAACTGAAGTGCGCCTGATTCTCTGGTGGGTCTTCAGGCTCAGTTGTCTTCAGTAGAATAAATGTAGCTCTAGATGAACCGATGTCCCTCGCAGTCTTCGTCGTTTGCATAAAGCCTCCCAGGCTTGCCCCAGGGCCAGAGACAGACCATCTCTTGGCTTCTGGGGCAGTCTGCTACCGATATCGGCAATAACTCCGACAGCCTGCTCGAGATCCCCTTTCCACGTGAATAAGTAAGTTGCTTCAATAAATTGATACTGAGGGTTTCTAATCCGATTCCAGTACGGACAATTCCATCAGGATCGTCCCTGGGGCCAGAGATGGCCATCTCTTGGCTCCCAGGCGACCAAAGATGCCAGCAGATAATCTCCTGAGGGTCCATAGTACATGACGACTCAAAACCCCCTCCAGTAATTGGTTTCTTCGACTCCCTTCGAACCCAACCCATCCTTGATGAATTAAACCCATGTCCATGCAAATCCAAGCGACTGGCAGGTCTGGAATCCCCAAAACTCCCTCTGAAATCTCAGGAAACCCCTAAACAGAGTATCGTTGTGAGCTCTGAAAACCCCCGACCCTTCAACCTTCCCGGCGTGCAAATTTGCACGCCGAGAACTATGCTGCCGAGAGGCCCTCCTCTCTTTCCTATTCAGCTAAACGACAAAAAAACCACACATGGCCCTGGCATTCAAACCCCTTCATACACACCTCCCAGCCCACAAGCTCTCGGCGCCAAGCTCCCGGCGCGGCGAGGAGCGCGCCGGGAAGCTCCACGCCGAGATCCCCCTTTGGCCAAGAAGCCACTTCCACGTGAACCCCCCAGCCCTTAGCTTCCCGGCGCCACCTTCCCGGCGCGGTAATGGGCGCGTCGGGAAGTCCCACGCCGGGAGCTTCTTCAGGCCAACTCAATCCATGCCGAGAGCCCCCCCCCCCTTGGCCAACCTGTAAACCCATGCCGAGAGCCATCTTCTTGCCAATGAAAACCATGCCGAGAGCCCCTCCTTCGTCCACCCCTTTGGCCTCTTCGTCCACTTATCTTGGGGCGTTCTTGAGGGAGCTTCTTCAGGCTAACTCAATCCATGCCGAGAGCCCCCCCCCCCCCCCCCCCCCCCCCCCTTGGCCAACCTGTAAACCCATGCCGAGAGCCATCTTCTTGCCAATGAAAACCATGCCGAGAGCCCCTCCTTCGTCCACCCCTTTGGCCTCTTCGTCCACTTATCCTGGGGCGTTCTTGAGTCGTCATATGTGCCCCAGGAGATAAATTAACTGGGGATTGACCTCCCCTACATTCTGAGATCCCTAACTGGATTCACATGCAACCCCGTGAGTCTGACGAACCCTGTCTCTACATGAGTTTCGTCAGTCTCCGAGAAGGGGAATAGTGACCGATGCCAGAGACATGGATAGTCTCTTCGAGCCTTAGTGCTCACTCATTTTCCGGCTTTCATCCCGGCACTCCGTGGATGTCAGCCTATACCACTTTCTGGCAAATGCTCGGTCCAGGGGAGGTGCTGCCAAAATTCTCTCAGGAAGATGAAAGTCGACATCAAGTTGTCCCCCGGGCTCTGCATGATAATGGTGACAGGGTTTCCCTCGACCCTAGACTTCCCAAATTCCTCTTCTATCCTGATGCTCCTGTAAAGCCCAAATCTAATCCAGCTCAGATTTGATGCACTGATCCACTTTGATCCCAAAAGAACCCATTCACCATGGCCCGGATAGTCGAGAAACCCAAAAGCAGGGTTCCGTAAACCCTTAGAGACCATCTCGGCATCATCTTGGCTCCCGGTGCCACGAATAGTAAAAGGCATGAGCAGCTCTCGGCGCATGATTTCTTGCGCCGAGAACCCCATCCCTTGGCGCGTCGGGAAGCCCCCTTGCCCATTTTGCCAAGCCGAGAACCCTATCTCTCGGGTGCGCCGAGAACCCCATCCCTTAGCGCGCCGGGAACCCTCCTTCCTGCGCCGGGAGCCTTGGCCATCTTGCCTTCGCGCCGGGAACCTATGCACGCTTGAACTGCACTGATAACCTACTCAAATATTGTTACTGAGTCTTCAATCCAAATTTTGTTCCGGGGGCTCCACCCCCGGAAACCCCCGCAAGGGGCGCTGCCCCCTTGACCCCCTCGACCTGACCGCGCAGGTCGATCCGCGTGCGAGGGCGCAACATTAAGCGTTCGCTTACATTCCGTCGTCCCGCAGCGGGTTCACGAATAACCCCTTTAGCTCGGGAGGGCTCTGCCATTGCACGAGTGCCGCCGTCTATAGGGAATATCAAACATTGCCCCATGGCAGATATGCGGTTCGGGAAGTTGAACACTTCTCTCTCTTGGCTTTCATCCCGGCACTCTGTGGGTGATAGCCTATTTTTCCCTGGGCATGATCCAGATAAAGGGGAAATGCTGCCGAAATATCGATCGATGTTTTGAAACCCCCATCATGGCCACGGCCCAGTCTGCCTGTGACTGAAATTTTCCCTTCCCCCCTAAGCCCGATCGTTGAACCACTAACTTAACGATATCATCTGTTTCTATGGTTGATGTTATTATCTTGCCCGCCTTCCTGGCTCCGGTATGAAGTTCCATCTGCGCACATGAATATATGTTTGCCTCTCGAGGCCTCCTATTTTGGCGTTTAATCAAGGGTTGTCCTTCCTTGGAAGGGCATAATTAACGTCATAGCCTTTATGGTATGGTGGACTTCTGGTCCCGACTCGGACTTCACAATCGACTGACCAAGTCAGATCGAGCGCAAAATAAGATCGTCACTCCGGTGACTGGCACGCCTAATAAATCAAAAATCCAAATAAAATAAAATCTATAAATAAATAAAAAGTTCGCGTTCCCACACCTACGATGCACCAATCATGGACATTGGGCTTGGATGTGGGAAGTTCGGGAGGTGCGGGTGGTTTGGGAGGTAAAGGGCTATACAAATGGGCCCGGGAGGACCGAATTCGGGTTGACGGGTAGCTTCGTGTGTTGATTCGGCTACACGCGTGTTCACGACCGTGGGGCCCACGTGCTGTCCGGAGGGGCCGTGTGGGACCCGGTGGTACCGCTGTAGTGGAGACACTTGGAGAAGCGCTCTCCGGGCTGGCGGCATGCTGGTTCGCCGGTCGGACGCCGGGCTGCTCCGTTCGACACCGGTCGAAAAAACCGATCAGAAATCTGCCGGTTCTGTATTCCAGCGCGCGCTCCGGTGAGAACGGACGCTGTGATCAGCATCGGTGTCGGAATGCGACGAGATCAGAGCCGTTGGAAAGCTGCTTCGAAGTACTACAATCTAGTGGCCTTCAGAAAAATTCACCAGATTTGTACTTTATGTTGGCAAATTTTATATGTTGCTGTTGTACAGTAATCGAAGACTCAGATCTGCAGAGAACTTTCCTGTTGATTGCCTTTGACCGTGAAGTAGATGTCCGAATTTGTAAGATATGTTCTTCAGCAAGGTTGTAGGAAATCAAACAAGGAAAACATGACTATTTTTGGATCTGGATTTGGAGGTGGTGGTGATTTGTTCTGATTTTGTAAGTGGAGGGTGGTCGGATCTAGGATCTGACTAAAAACACTAAAAACACTGTACCAGAGGAAGAACACGAATTTCTAAAAATATATAGAAGGCTGATAAAACATTAAGAAAATTTTTGGAGGTAGGGGGTGAGGGACAAAACTCCCAGTAAAATTGGGAGGGTTTGGATAAATCAAAAAGATGATCGGAGGGGAAGAACTCAGAGGTTCTGTCACTGTAGATAGAAACCTGGCAGATCTGGGATGACAGGTTGGACGAAAATGTAAAAATACTAAACGAAGGAATTTTGGCGTGGAAATTTACGTGGATCTTGGAATGCAAGGGATGAACACACCATAAAAAATTCAGATCAATTTCAAGCTCGTGGCTGAGACAGACAATGCATGGAAGCTGATGTGGTCGGACAAAGATAGAACTGCAGAGGCGGCTCGATGGCGGCACGAACGGCGGCGGCGGCGGCACGGACGATCACCGGAGGTTGAGAGAGGATGATAGAAGGTAGAAACACTCTAGATCTGGAGTTGGGGAGGGAAGAACAGCAGGGGAGGAGAGAGGGGCGCACCAAACTCCTTGCTTACACACAAAAATTTTGATTTTTCCTTGAATTTCACATGAAAATACAAGCTTATATATGGTTTACATCAAATGCAATGTGGACCCTTGGATCTAGGGAAGGGGAATCAAGGGCTAGGATTACATGCCACAAACATAAAAAAAAGAATATAATATGCAAGGGGGGGTGCGCCCTATTGACCAAGGGGTAGAAGTTGAATGGGTGGTTGAATGGTAGGTGGCCTTCCTTGGACAAAATGGGCCACTTGTCTACCCATGTGGCATATGACAAGTCCAACCTCCTAGATGTCCACCTAGGATGGTTGACTAGTCCCACAAGATGACATGGACCAATGGGAAATGGCTGAGGGCCCCCTTGCTGGTCCTACTGACAAATTACAAAGAAACCCAAACAACCCGTGGGAATGACGCATTGGCTTACAAAGTCGTACAATTGCGTACATACTCTCCCAAGGATATAAATACAAACTAAAAGGACATAAATGCAAAAGAAAAAGTACATGCTCGGCGTCGATTCCCATCAATGGTCCTTGCACCCGCCTCTTTACACAAAAAAAAGAAAAGAAAAGAGAAAGAGTCACGAGGCGAACATGGTCTCTGCACCTGCCTCTCTACAAAAGAAGAAAAGAAGAAAAAAGGAGAGTCACGAGGCAGACACGGTCTTTGCACCTGCCTCTCCATAAAACAAGAAGAGAAGAAGAAAAAGAGTAGTGGTGGGGCGAACATGGTCCTTGCACCTGCCTCTCCATAAAAGAAGAGAAGAAGAGAAAGAACAGTCACGAGGCGAACATGGTCCTTGCACCTGCTGTAGACACGCCAAAATTGACGTTATGTTGATCAAGTCTCATGTCATTATGTAAACGCCCCAAGTGGACTTCAATATTCCTATAAAATGAAGCTTTTCTATTTTTGTGAGGTTTATGCATTTTTCCTGCATTTTCGTGATTCACGACCTGAAGAAGGGCGTTATTTTCAAAGTAGCGACCTGTCATAGGGCGTTTTCAAAAGAAGAGACGACCATGGGTAAGGGCGTCAATTCCTGGTATTATCCGTTAATTTTTGGAATTATCTATTTTCAAAATAAAAAACATTTTGTTAGTAACGTCCTTCCTCAGGGCGTGTTTTTGATAAACGCGTTACCTCAGGCGTGTTCCCTTATTTTTTTAAATAAAGAAAGTTTTATTTCCAAAATTAAATCCAGGAAGAAACGCCCTTTTCTAGGTCGTGTTTCAAGAAACGTCTCTGTGAAGGTCGTCAATTCATGATTTGACGCCCTGTCCTAAGTCGTGTTTTACTCCAGAGTCCTTCCTTTTTCCATCTTTCCCTCATAGTTCCCTACTATCATTCGGTCTCTTACTCGATCTCGATCCTTCCTTGGATGCCTCATTGCCCATTCTTATCTTTCCTTAGTTTGATCACATCCGCTTGAGGCACTATAAAATGAGGTCTTGATCGATCGTGTTAAAGGTTAAGCACTCAGAAGGCTGAACGCCTTGAACCCAGAACATCACGATTGCAAGCAGAGCGTTCTTTCTTCCGTGCTACATCCTGCTGCTACTGCTTCCACTCCATCCCTCCGCATCCTGGTGTCCTCTGCATCCAATCGGGCTTCATCCGTTCCTCTACATCCGTTCAACACCTTCAGAGTTTCCCTCTACTCTCGTCAGGGAGAGCAGGGCTATATTGTGCTTATCTTGTTTGTGTTCTAAGCATATCATCATCACTGTCATCCCATCTTTAGTTTTCTTATTGCATTAAGTATCAACATATCATATCCTTTCCCTAGCTCTCTTCTAGGGGTTTTAAAAAAAAACCAAAAAAAGAGGTGCGCACGTTGAAGTCTTTTCATCGTTTCATGTTAGTTTTGGATTGATACTATAGCACTTTGGCTGATCCCTCTCTCTTCTGCTTGTTTTCATTGTCTTTTTACAAGGTAATCAACTAAGAAGACCCACTTCATCGGCCGTCCGATTGAAGTTGGAGGAGGAAATCCACATCCATCCCGCATCCCAATTTTCCACAAGGTACACGCGATCTCCTTTTCTTCTTATTAAGGTAACCCCTCTGGCGATCACATCATCTCCACATTAGCACCTCGTGCTATTTTTATTGCATCTTATGCATTTTATTTATTCATTGTTACATTTTAATTCCTAAGTGTGGATTTTAATCCAATCTACAAATTGGCGATCAGGGTGGGACTTCCATTGTTTTCTTTTTGATTACCATCTCCATTGGCACCCTCGCGTGCCCTTTTCCCTTGGCACCCTCGTGTGCCCTTTCCCCTTGGCACCCTCGTGTGCCCCTTCCCCTTGGTACCCTCGGTACCCTTTCCTTTGTGCCCCTCGGGCACCCCCCACCGTGCACACTGCACACTCCGGGATCAGCCAGTTAGTGTTTGAATATCTCCCAGAATTAACGCCTTCCACGAGGGCGTGTTTTGATTTCACGCCCTTCTGAAGGGCGTGTTTTAGTTGGTTAACACCTCTTCCAGTGGGCGTCTTTTGCATATCTCCTGTTGCTTTGTTGCTTAATCATTTTATCTGAGAATTCATGCCTACCCCCAGGGCGTGTTATTTATTTTTAGCGCCTGTCATTAGGGCGCGTTATTCATTTCTCCTGCTTTATTCATATCTTGTTGCACTGTCTGAGAATTCACGCCCATTTTCAGGGCGTATTATTTGTTATTAACGCCTTCAGTCAAGGCGTGTTCTTTTCATTTGACGCCCTCCTGTGGAGGCGTCCTTTCAGGACAGCGCCTAACTCCAAGGCGTGATTTCCTTCTCCCTGTGAGCCCCTCACAGAATTTCACGATAGCTACGCTGCCGTTGCTTGTTTTGGTAGCGACCACCCCTCAGGTCGTGTTTTTTATGCTGAGTTGGTAACGGCCTGTTCCAGGTCGTGTCTTTTCTGAGCTTCTCACAGCAAGCTGCTTACTGCCTTATTTGTGATTCACTGCTTGTCATATTGATCTGTCTTGATATATTGCTGTGATTTATATTGGCTTCATTATATTTGTTGGTTTTTTGGTTGAGAGACCTCCTCTCTCTAGCCTAGGATTCCACACACCTTTCTTGGAATCGGGACAACCCTCCATTGAGCATTCCGTCTCTTTGGACCGGAAATCCCTTTTCCAAGACCTCCATAAGTCCCCGCACCCGTGGATTCCCTCACGGACGCCGGGCTGGTTGTACCCTCGAAGTACCCGGAGTTTAGAGATCCTATGCGTTGGTGAGGAGAGAGAAAAACCTAGTTGACCCGGAGGTCACTTGGATCAAACTAGGTTTCATTTGACAAAAGAGTGAACTATTCACAAATAATCCACTTTAATCTCAAACATCCAAACATTAAAATCTTCCGTGCTTTCCAACATTGGTTGCATAACTTGGTTGGGTTGACTTGGTTGAATTGTTTTGATTAAAGTGCTTTTTTGGAAATTCCTTCATTAAACATCCTCTCTCTTAAGTATGAAACTCCGTTCAGGTAAAATCATCAACATGTCAGGCAACGGGTACTCTTATGATGATGAGGATGAGAATGTATTTGGTCAATATGGTGACCCTTTCCAAGATTCGGTTTATTATGAGGGAAACTATCTCCCTCCTCATCCTCATTACTCACAAGTTCATGTGGTTGATACCACTATTCATGAGGCGGACCCTTCGTCTCAAGTTCCATCTTCCAACACCTCGGGGAACCCTTCCCCATCCATTAATGTCACAGATTTGATCCAAGCTCTCTCCCAGTTGGATGACTCCCAGCGGCAAGCCATTCAGGCCGCCTTGAAAGGGAAATCCGTCCCTTCGTCTTCCTCTAATCCCCCTCTGGCCGTGAGTGGCCATCAGATTGTTAATGACCAGGCGGTCTTGCATCCCCCCTTCTCTCGTCCACAAACGCCTACTGCGGCCATGCTGGCCCAGCAGGCGAGCTATTCAGCGGTTAGGCACCAGTCTTCCCAACCTCCTCGGATTCTACGAACGCCCATACCGCATTCTTTTGTTCAGAATCAGGCCCCAATCGAGCCCGATACCAACACTCTCTTGCTTCAGAAGCTGGCCAGCATGGAGGAGCAGCTCAAGAAGGTTACAGCGACTAAGAATGCTCCGGAAATTTCTCTTCCTACGTTGCCGGTGTTCCATTTACCACCTTCTGAAATGCCGAATTTTCGGCGATACAATGGGACAGGCAACCCATTCATTCATTTAAAGGATTTCTGATATGAGACTTCCTTCTGGCAAGACAATAAAGCCTCCCTGGCCTACTTATTCAGGAGATCTCTTGAGGGGCCAGCCCTCGAATGGTTTTATTCTCTGGAGCCAGCTGATGCCGGCGATTTTGATGTTATTCAAAGAAAATTCTTGCAAAAGTACAGAGACCGTGTGGGACCTTCCCTTTCTGTTACAGATCTAGTCGCTGAGAAAATTCAGCCCGAGGAGGACTTCATAGTATTTGCTGATAGGTGGCGGTCTATGGCCGAGAAATTGAAGGACACATTGTCGGAACAGGAGCAAGTGAAAATGGTTATTTCTAACGCAACTCCTCAATTCCGGCATATATTGGCCATGAATCGGCTGACAACTATGGAAGAGCTCGTTATATACAAACGCAAATGAAGGACTCGCCCATCATGGGCATGTTTGAGCCGAAGCCTCGGCTATTTAAAAAGAATACAAATGTCAACAGCGGGCCCACGACTGAGGGCACTATCACAAATGAGCAGGTTGGCGTAGTTGGCCACCCCCACCACCAATCAAACCCACGACCTCCGCCACCTCCACAGCAAAACCCCCATTTTGCCTCCGCTCCACAACACCACTTCGCACCCCAACCTTCTTTTGCTCCATCACCAAGCCAAGCGCCCCGCACCGACCCTCCAGCACCACCACAATACCATCAAGTCCCTCCGCCTACCAACTATGGCCAACAACAACGGAGACCACCGCTTGGCCCCAAGAGGGCCCATTATCCGCCGCTCCCAGAGAGTCTCCCTGATATTTTTAATGCTTTGATGGCCGCCAACCTGCTCGTCCTACCAAAAGAAAGAACGGTGTGGCCCGCCAATGCTGACACATCCCGTTACTGTGCTTTTCACCGCGCCCCTGGTCACAACCTTGATCGTTGTTTCCACTTCAGAGATCATATTTATGATTTGAATGACCAGGGTGACATTAATTGGGATGAAATGAGGCAATTCATCGCCACCATGAAAGAAAGAAGGCCTCCTCGGCAACAGCAAAATCAGCAACAACAGCAGCCAGCTCCGCAGCAAGTTCAGCCACAGCAAGCTCCAGCACCCCAGTAGGATATGGGGATCGTCCGTAATCCATTGCCGGAGCACGCTCCTAATCAACACGTGAACCCTGTCACGTCTCTCTACGAGGTGGAGAGAGGGCAGGGATGGCACGAAGAAAACGCCTCTGTCGGGGCATTTCACCATGATCCAACTCAAAATCAAACTCCGCGCCTTTTGCGCACCCCTCCTTCTTCTTCTGTCAATCTTCAATCAGGACGTTCTCTTTTACGCCCCGTCAACCCATCTACCCCCATCAATTCCACGGCCTTGCCGGCTCGCTCTCTTCTTACCCGCTTGCCACCCCCGCAACCTGCCACTTCTTCATCCATCACCAATCCACACCCGCGCCGTCCAGGTCGCTCTTGCTTCGCTCACCGTCGGCACCGGTAACACCCGCCACCACTACTCCCCCACCGACAAGGGTACCTCCACCATCAGTACAACCACCTTTTGTGCCCCGATCTCTCCTTATTCCACCACCCACTAACGCTCCTCGCATTCGGGTATCCCTCTCTTCTCCCACACCTTCCGCGCGGGCGTCTTCGTCAAATACTTCTCCCATGCCTCCCGCGGGGGCATTAGTGTTAAATGCCACTACCACGTCTCCTACGGGGGCATCCCTTTCATTGAATTCCCCTTTGATATCCCCTAGCAGGGTTTCTGCTACCAACATTCCTTCTTCTTCTTCTAACCCTCCTCCTATTTCTGCCCCGACAGAGGCGCGTCAAGGCGTGGCGCCGCTCCACAGTGGACGGACATTCCACCGTATTTTCCCACAGAGAGAACTAGAGCCCGTACAGGGGCCGCAAGGGCAGGAACAGGAACAAGAATCAGTGCCAGGGACTCAGTATGATCTGTTAAAGCACTTGGACCGCACTCCCGCCAGGATTTCTATTCTTGAATTGATCAAACGGTCCACCACTCATCAGCTGGCTTTAAAAGAATATTTGCAGAAAGTCATGGTCAACGAAGACATTCCGGTCGAGCAAATAGTTACAGTCTTGACACCTGCTAGCAGTCAGCCGGCAATCACCTTTCATGAGCATGAACTAGCACCTCTTCAGGCAAGAAAATATGCTCTTTGTATCACAGTCGACATCAACAAAGTGGCTGTCAAGCAGTGTTTGGTGGATACTGGGGCATCCATCAATGTTTTACCACCAAGCACTTTAAGGCTGTGCGGCATTTCGGAAGATCAAATTCGGCCATCCACTATAACGGTCACTGCCTATGATAATACCAAGAAGCCCCCTCTAGGCATGATCACTTTAAAAGTAAGTTTGGGTCCAGTTTCCATAACAGCAGATTTTCACATCTTGGACATGGATCCAACATTTAACGGCATTCTGGGCCGCCCCTACATACAGCAGCTTGATGCGGTGCCATCTACAAATCATCTGTGTATTAAATTCCCCCACAAGGGCCGCATTATCAAGGTGACCAGTATGCCGATCCTGCCAGAGGAAGATATTCATGCAGCTTCATCAGTTCCTTCCATTTGGCCAGCCAACAAGCCACTTTTGTCTGTGCTGGACGTCCCTCGTCTGCAACCAAGGCCGTCTGAGACCGTCACCGCAGTTGCTATGACGCCCCTGCCTTCTAAAGGGAAGAAGAAAAAGAATATGATTAACACCCCTGGTTGGAACATTCTGTTGAAAATGGGGTATCAAGACGGCAAGGGCCTGGGCGCCAATTGTCAGGGCAGGATTAGGCCCATTAAGCCGCAGAAATTATTTGCACGAGGCGGCTTGGGCTATAAAGGGCCCGGTAAAAATAAAGAAGAGCCATGGGCTTTTATGACTTCTACTTTAAAGCCAGATCGCCAGCCACTCACCTGGACATTAAAGACATATTTTGTCACGGGCGGCATTCATAATGATGAGCAGACGACTATGATTACTTCATTGCTGGATTGTCAGGATGTTCACGCCAGACAGTTTGCTCGTCACATTGCACCACTGGCTACCTACAAGGCCCTGGAGTCTTTAAGGCCGGACAAAAGAAGGAAAATGGATGATCCGGAATGTGATTGGTACAGGTGGTTCGACCTGAATGACATCACTATTTCTTTAAGCCGCCTGTTCATGCCGACAGATCCGGAATGGCCGCCACTCATACAAGAATTGATTGAAATGCCAGCCGCAATCACGGACAAGAGACAGTTACTAAGTGACTACACAGATACTGGAGAGCCAGATGTCCCCTTTGAAGAAGGTTTTACCGTGGATAGGCTGTGGGCCGGCCTCTTCTCCCTCACTTCTGTGCATCCGTCTGTGTTAGCTTCTCTCTGTTCCCGTTGGTTTGGTCACGTGCCGCGACCGCCACCGATTACCATCAACTTGTCTTCCGATTCAATTCAGATTTCCCTCCCGACTGCTCCTTCGCTCCTCGAGCGATTTTCTAAAATCTCCATCTCGCCCCCGCGTGGGCCATCACTGATTAAAGCTTTCTCTGATCTTTCAATTCCCACTCCCCCTGCTACTCCCCCTTCACATTGCTTCCTACTGGAAAAAGAAAATAAAAATAAAGGAAAAGATAAAAACGAAAAAAAAATGCCAAATCTCCAACATTCCAATCCTCCATTTCTATTGAGGAGACCTCCTATTTTTCTCCCGAGTGCGTCCCGACCCAGGGGCCGCTCCTTCAGGATTCCTTGATCAATCTTTTTTTCCCCTCTGGTGAGGGGCCTTCCTCTGTATCACCTCCTGTATCCGCTTTTTCATCTCCTTCCCCTGATCAAGCTAGTTGTTCCTATTCTTCCTCCTCTCCCTCTAATAATAAAAAGCAGGGGATAGTTCCACATAAGAAGGCCAAGGGTAGGCAGATTCCCCGAAGAATTTTGTTGGAGTTGGCCATCAGATGCCAAGCTTGTTTAACAATCCCGGAGTTTGTGGAAGATCCAATTATCCTGCCAGAGTTAGAATATGAAGATGTTGTTGCTTCTTATGAGGGTTTGGGCGTTTATGAAATCATGAATGATGAAGACCCTATTGAAGAGGGGGATGAAAATTATGAAGAATATGAGGACGAGGCTAATGCTTTTGCTAGTGGAATGAGAAGATTCGACGAACCATCAGCCTCTGTAGAAGAGCCTACCAAAGAAATTAATCTGGGCACCGAGGAAGACCCTAGGATTGTCCTCATTAGCAAAAATTTGCCGCCCTCCGAAGAGGAGGCGCTCATTTTAGTTCTTCAAGAATACAAGGACACGTTTGCTTGGAGTTATGAAGATATGCCTGGATTAGACCCTGCGCTCGTTGAACATCGTCTTACACTTAAGCTAGGGTCTGTCCCGGTCAAACAACGGTTGAGGCGTTTCCACCCTAACATGGCTTTGAAGATGAAAGAAGAGGTCAATAAGCTCCACAAAGCTAGATTTGTTAGAGTTGTCCTTTACCCCAATTGGGTGGCTAACATCGTCCCGGTTATGAAGAAAGACGGGAAGGTTCGGATCTGCATAGACTTCCGGGACCTCAATCGGGCGTGTCCTAAAGACGACTTCCCCCTCCCTCATATTGATGTTCTAATCGATAACACGGCAGGATTTGAGACTCTCTCTTTTATGGATGGCTTTTCAGGTTATAATCAAATTCGACTGGCTGAGGAAGATCAAGAGAAGACTTCATTCACAACACCATAGGGCACTTATTGTTATGTGGTCATGCCCTTTGGACTTAAGAATGCTGGAGCCACTTATCAGAGGGCTATGATGGCTATTTTTCATGACATGATTCACATCTATATTGAGGTGTATGTGGATGACCTGGTAGTGAAATCAAGGACAAGGATTGAGCATCCTGGGGTTCTAGCTAAGGTTTTACAAAGGTCGCGGGAATATCAATTGAAAATGAACCCCAAGAAGTGCGTATTTGGCGTTTCTTCAGGGAAATTGCTTGGTTTCATAGTCAGTAAGAGGGGAATTGAAGTTGATCCCAACAAGGCAAAGGCCATTAGAGACATGCCTCCTCCCAAGAATTTGAAGGAAGTTCGAGGATTAATCGGGAGGTTGTAATTTATTCGCCGCTTTGTCTCCCAGCATTCACAGAGATGTAGGCCGTTTTACGAGCTCACTAAGCCGGGAGTCAAATTTGAATGGGATGACAAGTGTCAGGTAGCCTTTGATGGATTAAAGGATTATTTGGCCAATCCTCCTATCCTGAGGCCGCCAGTTCCAGGCAAACCACTTGTTCTTTATGTTTCAGTCCTGTATGACTCTGTAGGTGCTGTTCTAGCCCAAGTGGATGAGGAAGGTAAGGAGAGGGCAGCATACTACTTGTCTAAACTCCTTAACCCCTGTGAGCAGAGGTACTCAGCCATGGAGAAGACTTGTGCAGCTTTGGTTTGGGTAGTTCAGAAATTAAAACACTATTTCCTAGCTCACGAGGTTCACCTCATTGCACGCATGAACCCAATTAAATTCCTCCTTGAAAAATCTGTCCTCACTGATCGATTAGCACACTGGCAAAGCTTCCTTTCTCAATTTGACATCACTTACATCCAGCAGAAAGCTATCAAAGGCTACGCCATCGCCGAATCATCACCCTCTCCCCCGTTTTGATCCGGTCAATTCAGAGTTCCCAGATGAAGAACTAATGTCCATCAATCAACCCCACGATCCTATGTGGACATTACATTTTGATGGAGCTCTAAATTCTCAAGGAAGAGGGATCGGCATGGTTCTTTTAACACCTGAAGGGGTCACCATTCCATTTGCTGCTCGGCTCACTTTCCCCGTCACCAACAATATAGCTGAGTATGAAGCTCTTTTGGCCGATCTTCAAACCGCTCATCGATATGGCGTCACCCATTTGAGGATTGTCGGTGATAGTCAGCTCATCCTGCGCCAGGTGTTGGTCAAGTGCCGCACTATTAATCCTAAGCTCAAGCCCTACCAGGAACTCGCTTCAGCTTACGCCAAACTCTTCACTAAATTGATCTTCGTTCATGTCCCGCGTAGCCAGAACATCTTGGCTGACGCTCTCGCCTCTTTGGCTTCCGCTTTAGTTTTCCCTCCTGAGCGTGATTTTCATGTTCCCCTGATTCATCAGCGTGACACTCCAGCTATTAGGGATCGCGCATTCCTTGATATTAGGGATCAAGTGCTTGAGAAGGTTGAGCAGAAAGAAGCTCTCAAAGGCAAAGAGGTCATGCTTTTGGACTGGGAAGAAGAGTTGCCTGACGAAGAGAAGCCGTGGTATTATGAGATTGCCAGATACTGTAATGATCAGTCCTATCCTGAGGAAGCCACCGCAGAAGAAAAGAAAGCAATTAGAAGAGTGGCTCAACGTTATACTTTGGTTGGAGGTGTGCTCTACAGAAGAAGGCTCACCGGTGTTCTATTAAGATGCCTCGATGATGATGAATCCTGAAAAGTTGTGGAAGAGGCGCATTCTGGTGTGTGTGGTGGTCATGTGAACAGCCAGATGCTAGCTAAGAAGATTCTTAGACTAGGGTTCTATTGGCCCACTCTAGAAGAGGATTGCTCTATCTACGTTCGTAGGTGTGTTAAGTGCCAACTGCACGCCGACAAGATTCATTCTCCTGCTTCTTCACTCCATCCTACGTCCTCCCCATGGCCTTTTTCCATGTGGGCTTTTGACATCATTGGGCCTCTTGGTGACTCGAATCTCCTCACGAAGCAAAAGTCGTTCATCCTGACGGCAACAGAGTACTTCACCAAGTGGGCGGAAGCAGAAGCTTACGTGGAAATTAAAGCGTCAACTGTCTGCAAATTCATCATGAAGAACATCATCACGAGGTTCGGCATCCCGAATACCATCATCACCGACAATGGACCTCAATTTATCTCTCAAGATCTCAAGGATCTCTGCAACAGGTACGACATTGCATTGCATCATTCTTCTCCCTATTATCCGCAGGGCAATGGCCAAGCAGAGGCCACTAATAAAACCTTAATCAAAATTGTTAAGAAGACGTGTGAGGCTAATAAATTTACGGACTGGCCAGACAAGCTGGTTGAAGCTCTTTGGGCCTACCGCACTTCCATTCGAACTCCCACTAGGCAAACTCCTTTCGCCCTTACTTATGGAATGGAGGCAGTAGTCCCTTATGAGATTCTTATTCCCTCTCTGCGAGTACAATTGGACAAAGAGCTCTCTATTGATGAGCGTCGTGATTCACTCCTTGCCCAGTTGGAACTCCTTGACGAGAAGCGTCTGGTCGCCGCTGAGCATGCGCGCGTTTATCAAAACAGGCTCTCACGTTTTTATCAAAAGAAGGTAATTGAGAGAAAATTTAAGGTCGGTGAAATGGTAATCAAAAGAATTTTTGTAAAACCCGGTGGCCCTCGTTCAAAGCTCCAACCAAATTGGGAAGGGCCGTTCGTCATAAAAAATGTTTATCCTGGCAATGCTTATAAACTGGTTAATGCTGAAGGAGAGGAATTGACTCACCCATGGAATGGTTTGTATATCAAGAAATATTACCCCTGAACAAAAATCCAAACAAAAATTGAAAACTTCATAAAAATCCAAAGAAAGTAGAAATTTCCCAAAAAAAAAAATCGAATATTTTCAAAATCAAAACAAAAAAGTTTTCTTTCATGGTTTTCCTTTTGGGTTGACATGGCATACAAGGGTCCACGGTCCGAAAGGTCAAAATTCAGAATCCATTCATCAGTCTTGCTAATCTAAAATGGGAGTTGACCCCGCACACACTACACACTTTACTCTTGAGCTCAAGCAGTGCAAAATCTGATGGAAAGTCAAAACCGGACTAAAGGCGAAAGATGATATCCATTCTTTTCTTCTTCGGCCCACAAGGGAGGAAGGGAGGTCTCGAGGTAGACACGCCAAGCCTATCCGCCGCCCTAGTAGGAGGAAGTCAGGGCCCAAAAGGGAACAAATGCCACAAAAAGCCCAGGTACAATTAGGTTTATTTTCATCAATGCAAATCAATTCCAAAGTGAAAGTCAAGTTATGAAAAGAAAAGCATGTCAAGAGGGCAAAGTCCCCGCAAGGAAAACCTTGAGCGTATGAATGCAATATAACAAGGGCATAAAGGCAACAAAACGTCCCTACGCCAAAAATCGAACCCCAACAGGCATAGGGTAGGGGAGTTAGCTTTGCCTCAGGCATCTCTGAATCTTTTGTGGGCTTCCTTATATCTTCTCTTTTATTTTTGGAAAAGTCATGAACCAGCAGAATGGTCGAGACAAACCAAAGAGAATGCACTGCACGAAATCTTGTGTATAAGTTTAATTGTATGCACGCCAATCCCCCTTTTTAATTATTCAAGAAAGGTTAATGGATCTTAGATGATGACCAAGTAGGGCCCACCACCTTAATGGCTTTATCAGCCCAATTTGGGAAGAATAAAATTAACGCCTTTGTTCAAGGCGCGTTCATGTTAATTCACGCATTAAAAAAAAATAACGCCTCTGGGAAGGTCGTGTTTTCAACAAAATTCAAAAATCTTTTCAAATTCGCGCCGCCTCCGAGGGCGTCTTTTACTAGAGTAACGACCTAATCTAAGGCGTGTTTTTCAGAAAAATCCCAAAAAATATATATATAGATAATGAAAAGAACAAAAATAAATTCTTCATGTTGCATGAATTGCACTCTTGCCTGGATATCTTTTAATTATTGTTTACATATGTGTGATTGCATGAGGCATCTCCGAGTTTTGGTTATTTCATTTTGCCTTATTTAATTAAAGGCTTGGCCCCTTGACCCATTATTAAGGTCAGAATATTGACACCCCTTGCTCGCCGGGCAAGGGGCCAAGTCGAACAGATGAATTAACCTGTTTGTTCAAGTGAAAACCGCAGCTGCAGATACAGGGCAAAGTAAAGCAAACACGAGGAACGTGGAAAGAAAAAGTACACAAACACAAGTCCACAACCACACAAGTGCTCAGGTAACAAAAAGCTCAAATCTCATATATATATATATATATATTATCATGTCTATCATGTACAGGTGTGAGGGTGGAGGAATACAAGTACAAAACTCTCAGCTCTCGCCTCCACCCTCCTCTACTCTCCTACTCTCAACCTCCTCCTCACCGTCCCGAGCTGGCGCTAGTGGAGGAGGCATAGGCCCCCGTGAAAAAGCCGGAATCCGAACGTGTCCCCCTGTCTCGCTCCTCTCTCGGAGGGAAGAACCCGCCACGAAGGTGGAGCTGGTGAAGGAGTACCCCGCTGCCCGTGCTCGCTCACGGCCTCGCTGCAACCACTCCTCGGACACTCGCAGCCGCTCCTGAGAAAGGATCAACTGGGTCCTCGAGTCGGCTAGCTCTTGCTCCCGCGCTGCCACCTGCTCCTGGAACCGGGCACGCTCCGCCTGCTGAAGCTCAAGGAACTGGGTACGCTCCGTCTGGTGCTCCTCTCGCTCTCGGGCATGCTCCCGCCTCTCCAACTCAAGAGCCACCCGCAACTCGGCCACGTCCTGAGGAAGCTCCTCCCGCCGCCTCACAGAGCGCTCCAACTCAGTGATACGCTGCTCACGGATCGCCAACTCGGTACGTGCCGCCCGTAGCTGAGCAGCCTGCAAACAGGTAAACAAATCATCAGTTCCACAGTTCAATAATTCATGAAATGAAACAACAACATATGGCTGAAGGTAGATCACACACCTGAGAGTTCGTCATGCGGAAGCCCTCATCCACACAAGTCAGGGCTGCTCGGAGCTCCTCGACCTGCAAAACAAATTTCATCAGTACATAATTTATATCTAATCATTATTTGAATGAGGTTTTGAGTTCAGAATTTACCCGTGAAGCAAGGTCGCACTCTGCCGCCTCGGCTCGCGCTATCGCGCCGGCCAGCTGCTCTGT
Source organism: Amorphophallus konjac (assembly GCA_022559845.1). Classification (NCBI taxonomy): domain Eukaryota; kingdom Viridiplantae; phylum Streptophyta; class Magnoliopsida; order Alismatales; family Araceae; genus Amorphophallus; species Amorphophallus konjac. The sequence goes on along the minus strand of CM040123.1, from coordinate 17,157,099 downwards.
TAGTGCAGTCACCTCTGCACTAGGCCCCCTCGAGCTGGAGGTCTCCCCCGGATCTCTCCTCACTACTCTCTGCTGGGCACGCTGCATTCATTAAGACCGTCAGTGGCTAATCATTAATTCAACAAAAATTCATTAGCATATAGAAGTAATTTAAACACTCACCAGGGTCTCCAGGTCTACCCGTGTGGCGGCTAGCTGGTCCTCCAGGCCGTGTAGATGGGCCTGGGCATCCATAGCCGCTATATCTAGCGCATCCTGCATTCATCACATATTAGTTGCATAATAGACATGTATAAGCATCGGCATTTAGAAATAATTGCATTCATACATACCCCTAAGACCTTCATCTGAGGTCTGTCGGCGTAAACCTCCCAGTAGCGCCGGAGGTACTCGGAGCTGTCTGTCGCCTGGGAGGTGACTCGGGTCCCGCCTCGCTGCCAATCTCCGTACTGCTCCGCGAATCGAACCCTCCAGTCGATCGCTTTTGTGCGACCGCGGGTCTTCCTACCAATCCCTTGAGGCTCCCCGACCTCGATCCATTCCTGGGGCAGGCCCAGGGTCCTCATCACCAACCTGAGCCGTAACAGCTCGATCTCACTCAGGCAGTGCAGCCACAGCTCATGCCCAAAGCGAGGTCGCCCCGATACGACCCAAGGTTGGCCCTCATCCGTCATATCCTCGTAAGGCCTCCACTGCACCTGCATTCATACATATCATTATCATTTCATCATAATCAGTTCAAATCAACTCAAAAGAAATGCATATCATTTATTCATACATACCAGCGAGGGAGGGAAGTCGCGGAACTCTCTCCGTAGAACCCACAACTCGTAGTCGAGTGGGGCACCGAAGATGACTGGTAGCCAGCGTCGCGCCAGAGGGAAGGATCCCTCAGCTCCTGGCCGTGGGTCGACGCGCCCCATCGGCATGTACAAGTGGCTCCACACCTGCATCCATGCATTGCATTAGTAAGGCATTCATTTGCATGAAAAGAAAAGAAAAAAAAGGGGGAAAATAAATACCTGAAGAAAAGGTGAGAAGCCACTGACGGTCGTCTCACGTCCTGTCCCCGTGGACAGGTCCGCCAGCAGGTGTGCCAGCAGCGCTGCACCCCAAGCGTAAGTGCCAACTGTCTCCAGGTCCTCAAGGATGCCCAAGAAGCGGCAGTTGATGACGTCGGCTTTCGTCCCCAGCAATAATCTCCCAAGCAGCAACAGCAGGAACCTCCTCAGGTCTCGATCCGCTCTCTCATGGTCAGTTGGGTCCTGGCAGCATACCCCTCTCACCCCGTCGGTCAGCCTCTGTGCAAACTCACCTAAGGTCTCCCCTGACCTGTGCCTGGCATCTCCTAAACCCATCACCGTAGTCAGGTCTGTACGGAAGATGGTCCTACACTCGCTCGGTACCTCATAGACCATATCCAGCCCTAGTAACCTCTGGGCCATCTCCGTGTAGTCAGGATAGGTGAACCCACTCACAGCCTCACCATCCACCCTCAACCCCGTAATCCTAGTCACATCCTCTAGGGTAGGAACCATGTGCCCCCAGGGCATCAGGAAAGCACGACTAGCCCTATCCCATCTCTCCGGTAAAACCTGAATAAGTGCTAGGTCAGGCCTAAACGGCTCGATAGATAGGAAAGCCCCGAACCCCATAGCATCTACCCTAACCCTCTGGAAGTCGGGGAGACCCTGATATGCTGCCCAGACCATGACCCATGAGATACGGGTCCTCATCAGCCCCTGCACGCATTAAAAGAGAAGAATTTTGCTTAATTGTTTGGTTAATCATGTGTAATTGCATTTGGCTTTGCCTGGGCATTGATTTTAATGTTTTGGAAGTCACGACCCTCCTCAGGTCGTTTCTTAGTAAATTCACGCCCCTAAAGGGGGTGTTCTTCTAAATGTGGTTTTAAGTAACGTCCTGGGTGAGGGCGTTTCCCATCTTTGAAACGCCTCTGTGAAGGGCGTGAACATGTTGTTAATTTCTAAAATCCTAAAATGTTTTTCACATCACGCCCTCGGATGGGGCGTTTTCCACTTGGGACCGTTCAGTTTAAATAGAGAAGTAATGAAGAGACGCCCTCTGGTTTGGGCGTTTCTTGTTAAAAATCACGCCCTGGTGAGGGGCGTGGCCTTCATATTTTTCAGATAATTCAAATAAGAATGACAGCATGCGAAATAATTAATGAAAAAAAAACATTTAATGGGCATGGAATTAATGAAAAATCTTAATTTTGAAGAAACGACCTACTGCAGGGTGTTTTCATGAGGTTTAATTATAAATTAAAAGAATTTACGCCCTGGGGCAGGGCGTTTTATGTTCAAATCACGCCCTGGTGGGGGGCGTTTCTTTCCTGGGTTGCAGGTTTCAACCCGACGGCTATGGAAATTCAAATAAAAATGAAATAAAAATAAAAAAAATGGAAAAAGGGTTCGGGGCTTACCTTCTTGTGTCTCTGAATCTGAGGGCGTGGCCGTGGCTGCCGTGGTCGCCGGAGCTGGCCACGGGGAGCGAGCGCCGCCGTGGGCGGTGGCTCCTGGCCGTATTCTTCTTCTTCTCCTCCTCCTTGTTCTCCTCCTTGTCCTCCTTCTTCTTCTTCACCTTCGTCTTCTTCTCCTTCTTCTGTTGCTTCACCTGCTGCTTCTCCGGCCTCGTCGCCGGCCACCGCTGCGGGAGCTTCTTCGGCCTCGTCGCCGGCCACCGCCACGATGGCGAGTTCCTCCTCGGCGTGGGCAGTCTCCAGATCAACGACCTCCGGGGCATTGATGCGCTGCCGTTTGTGGGCTCCTCCGGCCATGGCTAGGGCTAGGGGAATGGGAGAGAGAATGAGAGAGATTGAGAGAGGATGAGAAATGGGGTTTTTCGTTTCGGTTAGGGTTTCAGAAAGAGGGAATGAGACGAGAGGAGGAAGAAGAAGGGGGGCTGATGACTTTTGGGTTTCGAAAAGAAGACACGCCCTAAGGGAAGGCGTTTCTAATGGAATTCACGACCATGCCTTGGGCGTTTTATAGAGATAGACGACGTTTATTAGGGCGTTAATTTGTTTTGCATGGGGAACGATAACCGTCGTCAGACGCATTGAATGGGCGTTGATTGATGTAATGAAAGTCATCATTGCTGGCTTAGAGTAACGCCTCTACGGAGGGCGTGTTATTCTTGAGAAGTGACTAAGGAAAAGGCGTTATTTTTGATGATTCAACGATTATATTCTTTGAGATTTGAATAGGTTAACGCCTTGTCTGAAGGTTTTATTTAATTAACGCCCTTTGCTGCGGGCGTCAAATTTAAAAGGAGACGCCCTAGGATACGGCGCCTTTCAGTTGAATTTACGCCCTTTCTGGAGGCGTTATTTTCAACAGAGCGACAGGTTTTGAAGGATTTAATCTAAAGCACTGAAATTGGCTCAATCAAGGAACAATCTTTATTATTGAATTGACAGAAAGAATTACATTGTCTAATGAGCCACCTTGGGCCTGAGCTTTCTCAAAGCTGTTACATAAATTTTCCACTCTTCTTTGTCTTCATCCAGATTCTCTACAGGTTGATGTAGTTTATTGATTTTCCACAAGGCTTGGATCGTTGCGCATTCTTCGCCATCCTCGTTGCCGCCGAGATCCCGTGTCTTGATTGGAGGAAGGTGAGATGGGTCTTCAAGGATTTGCCGTGGAAGTCCGAGTTGAGGAAGGCATCGATGTGAGTTGTACAAGACAAATTCCGAAGCACCTATGAGACGAAGGTCCGTCCCGGTGGAGAATTGTGCACGAAGTTCCTGCATTTTAAGTATTCCCGGGGCGCAAGTAAAGAGTTTTCTTGGCATTACCTTTAGGTGTTCCCTCCATTCCACTCTCTTCTTGATTTGAGGAATTCGGTTCGTCACCCGATTGCTTATTCCTAGCGAGCCGGTAATATAGGAGAGTGGGCTCTTTGAGAAAATCCTAGATGGTTGTTGGGCCTCATCACATGGATCGAACTTGAAGTGGAGATCTACCCAACTAGAAAGGGCTAGCATGCATCCGTATATGGGCCTTCCCATTGCCGCCGAAGTGAGCCCGCTATAGAGGTAGGCTAGGATCGCCGGTCCAACTCTTTCACCTTCCCATAAGCTCACTACCGCGCTTACTTGGGTTTCTTCGAGGAAGTCCTCCGTGGATGGGAATAGGAGTGCTCCTGCTAAGCACACCACGAAGGCCTTTGTGACTCTTTCTATCTCTACCTCCTCTTTAGCATGATCCGCTCTCTTGTATACCCACGAGGCGAGCTTCAAGAGGTTGATTCCTTTGTTGACCTTGATCTGATTCACTAAGTTTGGGTTAGGTATCAATGAGATAAGTAACTCTTGTGAGGAGATTGGCCTTGGCATGATGGCCATCTTTTCTTCTTCTCCTTGTTTCATCCTCTTCAAGCCTAAGATCAACTCTATTTCTTCCAATAAGATGGTGGCTTCAAAAGTGGAGAAGAGAAAGGTGTGGGTGGAAGGATGCCATATTTCTATAAGAGCTCCTATGGCAGCCCAATCTAAGTGGATTTGATCATAATGCTTGGCATGGGTAATTAAGCCTAGAAGATGCCACCTTGCTACAAAGACCCTCATGTCAGAAGAGAATTTAGAGAGGAGGAGGGGCAGCCACTTTATCTTTGTGAACCTCCTAGCTCCGGGCATATTTGGATAGTCCTGTGGAAAGCAAAAGTAAGAACAAACAGAGCAGAAGAGATGAGAAGAAAGAACAGTGATCATATAAGGATGAAAGAACGAACAGAAGCAGTTGGTTTACCTGGTTTAAAGCTATTTGGCTGCTTATGTGCCCGTTGATCTCGGTAAGTCCGGGAGTAGAAGCCTTCGACCTCTTGATAGCTCTGTCCATAGCCGCTGCGGAAGAAGTTCGAACGGCAGAACCTGCAGGCAGAAGCAATAGCAGAAGAATTCAGAGGATTTGATTTGATTAATTCTTGAAGGAAAGCTTGCCTTTAATATAGAAGGTTGAACCCTAAGCTTGTTCGGAATTGCAGTGTTTAATTGGCATTAGAACTGTGTTTTGCTCTCGATTTGGAAACGGAAGTTTGTGGTTAATTAACGCCGTTGGTAGGGGCATCAATTTATTAAATTGACGACCTTTCTTAGGTCGTGTTTTATGTAACGCCCTCTCATGGGACGTTTTCTTCTTGATCTATGGTTGCTGTTAATGCCTTTGTGAAGGGCGTGTTTTAAAATGGACGCCCTAACGTCGGGCGCTTTTCATGATTTTGACGCCGTGAGGTGCAGGCGTGTTCTTATGAACTTATGGTTTGGTTTTCCTATATATGCTTTGATGAACTTAAGTGCTGTTATTTTATTAAAATTATTTTATTTGAGCACTTATGATCATTTTTTGGAGAATCAAGATTATTTATGATCATGAAAGGACTGATGAGTATTGAGTACAGAAGTTTTGCAGGTTTCGAGGTGCTTGGATATGTGGGAGTACCATTATGATGTTCTTGTATCATTTTCCTGTAAGCATTGGTACTATATGATATCTACATTATTATAGTATGTCAAGGACCTTGTGGTTCTGATGAACCTGAAATTCGAGTTCCCCTTCATCAAAAATGATGACGATTTCGAGAAAGTCTTGATCACACGGATAGGCCGTTGAGTTGTTAAAGGTTTGGGACGATGGTTCCACTTTCTGAGTTAATGTGCGGACAAACGGGCTTCGGCTTAGTGTTAGCTCAGAGATGTGGATTCTTGACCAAATCTAAATGGCTTAGCAATATTATCCTTGATTATTTTCTATTTTAGTTTGTTTTAATCTTTTCTTTTAGCCCAGCATGCATCATGTAGGACTTTGAGTTTCATGCTGAAAATCTTCATATTATGGCAATAATGAAGTTCACTCGCTCTTGATTGAGTTGACATGAGATATTTCACTTCAAATCAAGTACTTCGTTCTATTTGAAGCCGTTCAGGCTGATTCCTTGAAAGTATCCCTTTTGTTGGATCTCTATCCCAATTCTCTTTACTTTTCTGTGAAATTTACCTTGGTTGTAGCACGTCCACGTTGGCTGGTAATCGCTCTCCAATGGTCTTTCCCTGTTGTGCCCACGCGCACACCCTTTATTTACTTAGTTTAATCTCCTTTTATCCAACAAATCGATGTTTCCTTGGAACCATTCAGAGTTGTTTCACTCAGAATCTTGGAAAGATTTCAAATGCTTGGTGTCTGAGGCGTGTCACATCACACCTTGGCGTCTCCTTATCAGTTCATTCCACTTCATTCCTTTCATTACACTTCATTCCATTTTCTGTCTCACTCCCTTGCAAAGCAGACGCCAAGGCGGGGCAGCTGTAGACACGCCAAAATTGACGTTATGTTGATCAAGTCTCATGTCATTATGTAAACGCCCCAAGTGGACTTCAATATTCCTATAAAATGAAGTTTTTCTATTTTTGTGAGGTTTATGCATTTTTCTTGTATTTTCGTGATTCACGACCTGAAGAAGGGCGTTATTTTCAAAGTAGCGACCTGTCATAGGGCGTTTTCAAAAGAAGAGACGACCATGGGTAAGGGCGTCAATTTCTGGTATTATCCGTTAATTTCTGGAATTATCTATTTTCAAAATAAAAAGTATTTTGTTAGTAACGTCCTTCCTCAGGGCATGTTTTTGATAAACGCCGTTACCTCAGGCGTGTTCCCTTATTTTTTTAAATAAAGAAAGTTTTATTTCCAAAATTAAATCCAGGAAGAAACGCCCTTTTCTAGGTCGTGTTTCAAGAAACGTCTCTGTGAAGGTCGTCAATTCATGATTTGACGCCCTGTCCTAAGTCGTGTTTTACTCCAGAGTCCTTCCTTTTTCCATCTTTCCCTCACAGTTCCCTACTATCATTCGGTCTCTTACTCGATCTCGATCCTTCCTTGGATGCCTCATTACCCGTTCTTATCTTTCCTTAGTTTGATCACATCCGCTTGAGGCACTATAAAATGAGGTCTTGATCGATCGTGTTAAAGGTTAAGCACTCAGAAGGTTGAACGCCTTGAACCCAGAACATCACGATTGCAAGCAGAGCGTTCTTTCTTCCGTGCTGCATCCTGCTGCTACTGCTTCCACTCCATCCCTCCGCATCCTGGTGTCCTCTGCATCCAATCGGGCTTCATCCGTTCCTCTACATCCGTTCAACACCTTCACAGTTTCCCTCTACTCTCGTCAGGGAGAGCAGGGCTATATTGTGCTTATCTTGTTTGTGTTCTAAGCATATCATCATCACTGTCATCCCATCATTAGTTTTCTTATCGCATTAAGTATCAACATATCATATCCTTTCCCTAGCTCTCTTCTAGGGGTTTTAAAAAAAACCAAAAAAAGAGATGCGCACGTTGATGTCTTTTCATCGTTTCATGTTAGTTTTGGATTGATACTATAGCACTTTGGCTGATCCCTCTCTCTTCTGCTTGTTTTCATTGTCTTTTTACAAGGTAATCAACTAAGAAGACCCACTTCATCGGCCGACCGATTGAAGTTGGAGGAGGAAATCCACATCCATCCCGCATCCCAATTTTCCACAAGGTACACGCGATCTCCTTTTCTTCTTATTGAGGTAACCCCTCTGGCGATCACATCATCTCCACATTAGCACCTCGTGCTATTTTTATTGCATCTTATGCATTTTATTTATTCATTGTTACATTTTAATTCCTAAGTGTGGATTTTAATCCAATCTACACCTGCCTCTCCATAAAAGAAGAAGAGAAGAAAAGAAAGAAGTGATCACGAGGCAAACATGGTCTTTGCACCAGCCTCTCCATAAAAGAAGAAGAGAAGAAGAGAAAGAACAGTCACGGGGCTTTGCACCTGCCTCTCTACAAAAGAAGAAGAGAAGAGAAAAAAAGAGACACGAGGCAAACATGGTCTTCGCGCCTGCCTCTCCACAAAAGAAGAAGAGAAAAAAAAAAGACACGAGGCAGAAGTGGTCTTCGAACCCGTCGCCTCACACAAAAGAAGAAGAAAAAAAAAGGGACATGAGACAGACGTGGTCTTCGAACCCGCCGCTTCACGAATCCTTCTCCTCGGCTCTCGTACCCCGCTACCCGACGCCCTTCGGCTCAGCCGTGTCGGCCAAGGCCCACTATCAGGATTGATCCACCAGTCCCACCGCGCTCTCTAATATCTTTTCGGCTCTTGCAGCCCGCTTCCCACTATCTTTGGCTCTTGCAGCCTGCTTCTCAGAATTCGGCCTTTACGGCCTGCTTCCGAGAATTAGGCTCTTGCAGCCCGCTTCCCAACTTTGGCTCTCGCAGCCTACTTACCTTCGACCCTCGTGGCCTGCTTCCCAACCTTGGCTCTTGCAGCCTGCTTCCCAATTCTGGCTCTCGTAGCCTGCTTCCCCTTGGCTTTTATGGCCTGCTCCCCAACTTTGGCTCTCGCAGCCTGCTTACCTTTGGCCCTTGTGGCCTGCTTCCCAACCTTGGCTCTTGCAGCCTGCTTCCCTTTGGCTTTTATAGCCCGCTTCCCAATTCTGGCTCTCGTATCCTGCTTCCCCTTGGCTTTTATGGCCTGCTCCCCAACTTTGGCTCTCGCAGCCTGTTTACCTTTGGCCCTTGTGGCCTGCTTCCCAACCTTGGCTCTTGCATCCTGCTTTCCTTTGGCTTTTATAGCATGCTTCCCACTTCTGGCTCTCGTAGCCTGCTTGCCCTTGGCTTTTGTGGCCTGCTCCCCAACTTTGGCTCTCGCAGCCTGCTTACCTTTGGCCCTCGTGGCATGCTTCCCAACCTTGGCACTTGCAGCCTGCTTCCCTTTGGCTTTTATAGCCTGCTTCCCAATTCTGGCTCTCGTAGCCTGCTTCCCCTTGGCTTTTATGGCCTGCTCGCCAACTCTGGCTCTCGTAGCATGCTTCCCTTTGGCCTTCGTGGCCTGCTTCCCAAGTCCGGCTCTCGTAGCCTGATTCCCAGGATTCGGCCTTCGCGGCCCGCTTCCCATAACTTCGGCTCTTGCAACCCGCTTCCCAATTTCGGCCCTTATGGCCCGCTCCCCTAATGTTCCTCAGGTTCTATAGCCTGCTGCCCTAATACCCTTTCAGCCGTTCATGGTCTGCTTCTCTAATATCTTTACTACCACTACACTTATACGTAACAACAATATTTTCTTATGCAAAAACAAACACAAAAAAAATAAACAATAAAACAGACACACAAAAGAGGAAAAAAAATAAAAAAAGAGAATGCATGATTGCCCTGCTTGTATGTTTACTTAATATAGAATAATACACCTCCTTGGAATTTTCTAGGACCGCATTTCCTTGCTAAATAATGCTGCCCCGATTCCGGATGCACGGGCGTCACGGCACGCACTCGAAGGGAACCCAATTATGGCAGGTGCACACGTCAAGGGGAAGAGTCATGGCTGAATCGCTAAGCCCAACTCACAAAATAAACCTGAGACAATGCTTCCACACTTAGCACTTAATGTGTTCAATAGCTTTCAACCATAGGGATTGCCCGAATTCCTTCTTAGCACTCTACGGAGACTTGAATTTCTGCACTCGCGTGAAAGGTAATCGTGAGGAAAAAGCTGCCTACCCCCACTGTAAAATAAAAAAAATAAAAAAAAAGAGCAAAAAAAAAAAAGAGAGAAACGTGCATCCGAGTAGCCGGGAATCTCCATTGAGACACATGAGGAGACTCGCGTGAAATGGTGAAGCGAATCACAATAAGGATGAAACCTATTAGCCGTGAATCTCCATTGAGACATATGAGGAAACTCGCGTCAAACGGTGGAATCCGCAATAGAATCACAATAAGGACGAATCTTAGTAGTCGGGAATCCCCATTAAGACACATGAGGAGACTCGTGCCGAACCGTGAAATCCGCTACCAAAATAAACAAGTGGGGGCTGTGTGAAGCTACCGAAAGTCGAAAGTTTGGAACTAATGTGTAGGCGCTAGAGTGATCCTCGAGTGTCCCCAGGAAAACCTGCATATCCCTATGGTTAGGGCTCTTTGTTCACACATTTGCACTGCCACGCCACAGAGAATTGCCTCGGGTGCACGGTCCCAGGGCCCTAGCGGCACGCCCATCTGGGCCTTCAGCGGCACGCCCATTGGGTGCTCCCGCGGCACGCTTAGGCAGCCCTCCATCGGCGCGCCCTTTTGGCCTTCCAGCGACACACCTGTTTGGCCTGCCAGCGGCACGCCATTAAGGCTCTTCAACGGCACATTCCGGCAGACGAGATCTTGCGCCCATGCCTTATGGATCCTTGGCGCGTAGTGGGCTGTCCGAGGTGTCGCCCGGGGATTGGGACACGCTGCCTACTCCCGCTGTCACCCAGGACAAGGGAGTCAACTCCCATTAAATGCTCGTCGGACGCTTCCCGCCTTCAGACGCTCCCGCCACTGGGGTATAAAACCCCTCTTCTTCATTGCGAACGGGGGGGGGGGGGGGGGAGGCAGACGGAGAAGAGAAGAAGAAGAAGAAGAGGAGAAGAGGGAAGAGAGGGGAGAGGCCCCGCCGCTCCGCCCACCGTCGCCGTCTATACGAAAAGAGAAGAAGAGAGAAGAGAGGAAGAGAGGGGAGAGTGCTGCTGCTCCATCCACCGCCATCGCCGGAATAGAAGAAGAAAAGGAAGAGAAAGAAGAGAAGAAGAAAAGGGGGGGAGGGCCTGCTGCCCTTCCCCTCCCCGCTGCTACTCCGGCTCTCGACGTCCGTGTGAAGAGAAGAAGAATGAGTGGAGAGAGGGAGTGAGGTCCGGGAGGGGAGGAGTCCACGCTCCGTTCCCCTCCCCACTGTATTTCCTTTTCTTCTTTCTTTTCCTTCATTTCCTTTTTGCTATCATCGTTGCGATGTATTAGCCCCCCCCCCCCCCCCCCCCCCGGGGGGGGGCACTCCTTTAGTGAGAATAAAAGTGAAAGGCTTGCAAGTATCTTTCTTGGACGTCTTTCTAAAGCATCTTTTCCGTATTTGCATCCTTCGGTGTTTCACGCCCCTTTCATTTTCTCCTTTTGTTAGGGCTTGCTTCCTCCCGGGCATTTTTGCCTTCGCTCACCCCTGGGTTCCCTCAGCGGCACACCCAAACCGTGCCTCCAACGGCACACCCTCCATATGCCTTCAACGGCACACCCTTGGGCACCTTCAGCGGTATGCCCATGGGTCCCTTCGCCGACGCGCTCCTGCCTCCTTCAGCGGCACGCCCTTGCCCCCTTCAACAGCACAGCCCCTCAGCGGCACACCTGGGCTCCTCCCTTTCCGGCACGCCATCTCGTGCCTTCCTTGCCTGGCACACTCGCCCCTCCTTCTTGCCCGGTGCTTCCCCCCCTTTTTTTTGGCCAGTCCTAGAGTAGTCTTCCACTCGCCGTTCCGAGTTTTCTGAGGTTTATTAAGGTGTTGCCGCCTCCGGGCGCCCACCTCCAATTGTCGGGTCCCGCCACTCCATGTGGGCGCGTTCCCTGTATCTCCCTTACGCTCGGGTCAAGGGGAGGTGCTGCCGAATTTTTGTTAGAAATGACAACATGTTAACAAGATAAAAGAAAACAATAAACAAACGAAAAGAACGACCGTAAAACACTTCAGCCGGGGCAAGGGAACCACAATCAACACAAAGAGAGTCGATTCGAACAACACATAAGCAACTTAAACATCCGCTCTCACGAGAGAAAGAATGATAGTTAATCAAGAGGAAGAAAGAAGAAACTCGTGCAAACTTAATAAAAATCAGAAAAGAAGAAAAGAAAAGCCTCAAGAGAACGGAAGAGAAGTGGGCTCCCCATGCCCTTCGCCGGCGCGCCCTTCTCCGGCACGCTTCCGCGTCCCTTCACCGGCACGCTTCCCTCGCCCTTCGCCGGTACCCCTTTCAGCCGCTCTTCGCCGGCACGCCACCATCCAGCTTCTTCCCCGCCAGCCTTCCTTCGCCGGCACGCTCCCGCGACCCCTTTGCCGGCACGCTCTCCCCACGCTCAATGGCACACCCTTTCTGGCCCTTCGCCGGTACACCCTGCATCGCCCTTCGTCGGCACGCCCCCAGCCACCTTCACCGACGCACCCTTCATGGCCCCTCGCTGGTACACCCTGCAGCCCCTCCGTCGGCACGCCTCCTCTTCCTTCCCCAGCACACGATCAACATGGCCTTCGCCGGTACGCGTTTCCAGCCTCCTCACCGGTACACCCGCTTGGCCCTTCGCCGACACGCCCCCTATACCCTTCGCTGGCACGCTCAACGCGCGCCCACGCCACCACAGCTCCTACGCCTCTTCGCCGGCACACACACCACGGCCCCTGCGCCTCTTCGCCGGTACACCCCTTTTTTGTCCTCGAGTGGCCCACTCTCTCTCCAGAAAATATGTATAATGCAACAATAATGATAATAATAATAAATTAATAAAAACTATGATGAATAAATAAACATGAATATATATATATATATGAAATAAATAAACAAAAAATGTGAAATAATAATAATAATAAATAGAAAAAGAGAGAAAATATAATAGTAATAACAATAAACGATAATGGAGAAGTCATCTGGAATAAACACATAAAAGGGCAATAAGCAATAATATATATATATAATTTGAAACCCAGATAAAAAGATGGTAAAATCCACATTGCAGCCCCGTCTCTCCCGTGACCCGATGCTCAAGGAACAATCATGTCGCCCTTCCAGGCTGGGCTTGAGTCTTGGGAATTATCCTGAAATGGCCATGGCCTAACCTCGTCTCGGGCTGACATTCTGATTAAGCCGGACTCGTCTCTCAGGCCGGATCCCTTCCGAGCCACTACTAAAATTGCCGCACGCTCGGCAGACATTTGAACGGGTTCACCTCAGTTTTCGCCGCGTTTCTATTATGGACCTGTGTCTGAACATGAAAAGACCCGTGAGCAACCAATATGGCCGACAGCTCCCTCCCCGACATGGTCGTGAGCCGGCATTGCTCCGGGCCGATAGCCCGTTAAATCGGATTCATTCTAATGGGATTCGTTCCCGTTCTTTCATTGAAACTGCCGTAAACTCGGCATACATTTGTACAGGGTCGTTTCCATCCCCTAGACATGAACATGAACACGTCGTACTTTCAAAATGGGCCCTTGCCTGAACATGAAAAGGTCCGTGAGTGACCGACAAAATCGGAATAGAACGAGACGGTCCTCGTCACCCCTGGACCCCTTCCATGGGAATATTAATAAGACCTCCGTGGGCCACGCTTAGACCTCGGGTCCATCCCAATTACGGTCGCCGTTCGGCTCATATCTTCGGTCTACATCCCGCTCCCTTCGAACACGTTTTCGGTTTTGGAGTCGAGTCCTGGGACTCTCTCCCGTTGCCCTCCGGCATCGAAAATATTAATGATGCCCGCGCAAGCCTCGTTCGGACCACGGGAGGCACCCCCGATATGGTCTTGACTCGATCTCGCACCAGGCCAATAGATTTACTGGTTTCCTGCTACACTAATCGAGATTTAACCGAATGTTTTTAGTGTCTCGGAATAATGTATTTGCCGTATCACAGCATACATATGTTCCAGGCCCTCCTGCGACGATTATGATACTCTCAAGCCGGACACCCGTTTGAATATTAAACGGTCTCCCGAATGACCGACACGTTTCAAACGTCCGCTTCCCTAGACACAGGGCCTTTCAGTCGATTCAAGGGATATTCCCTCGTTGTCCCTTGGCACCGGAAATATCAATGACGCTCATGCAAGTCTTGTTTCGACCGCGGGGGCCTCACCGTGATATGGTCGCAGCTTGCTCTTGCACCGGGCCAACAGATTTACTAGTTTTTGACCGCTCCAACCGAGGCTCAGCTGAACGTTTTCCGCTCTTCCGAACAATAAATTTGCCGTACCTCGGCATACATGCGTTCTGGTTTTCCCGCGACAACCGTGATTTTCTCGAGCCGGACATTCGTCGGAACATTAAATGGTCAGTACACGACCGACATGATCGCGAATGTTTTCTTCTTATCCTCATACGGGGGTTTCGATACTTCCTAATAGACCTTTCGTGCAATCAATTTCTTGGCCATGAGGCCCTGAATCTTGGCGATTAATCAAGGGTGTTCCCTCGTATGGGGGATGTAAATGACGTCGTGACCTTTATGGTGCGACAGGTTTTGGTCCTGACACGAACCACACAATCGTCTGACGAAGTCAGATCGAGCGCACCATGGGCTCTTCAGAGCCCGAATAAATTGTCACTTCGGTGACTGGCACGCCCACGCACTTAACAGACGAACTACCTGAATGAGCGAATTTTAGTGCGTCCACACATCCCCGGACCCATCGGCCGACCCTCGCCGAGCAAACAAGTTAAAACGGTGCGTGAAGGGTCATCGGCGCCGCTTAATACGGCGCCACCAAATCCGGCGCGCCCATCCAATCGGGGACTTGTTCCCGACGCCGTTTAATCCGGGGCACCCCCTTCCCAGGGTGCCGGATTAACGAGGTATACATATACCCTGCCTTCGAACAGAAAAAGGAGGAGGGGAGGAATCAGAAAGAAAAAAAAAGATAGAAGATAGCCAATACGAGGGGAAGGGTTGTTGGTTCGAGAGAAAAACCTTGGGGGAGAAGTAGGGTTTCCCATTGAGGTTTCTCGCCTCCGTCTTCCTCGTCTGCTCGTCTGAATATCTCTGGAGCCGGAGAAGAGAAGCCGGTGATCCGATACCCTGTTCTGGAGAAAGAGTCTAGGTGGGTCTACGTGGTTTTCTTTCGGTCGATTCCACTTTTTCTTCTTTGGTTTTCTCCCCCTGATACAATGTAAGTGAGAGAGGGGAGGGGTGATGATACAAGCCTGACCTCCCCTCCCTCACCATCGCCTCTGCCTCTTCTCTTCATCTGGGATGATCTTCTTCTATTAATGTAAACGGCGGCCGAGCGACAACGCCGGCGTCGGAATATATGCTGTGTGTATATATCTGCCTGTATCGTTCATCGAATGAATGGAATGCGTTGATGCCCGATGCTGTATCCATCTTTCATGCTTTCTCTCTAATTTCTCTTCAGATGTGCATTCAATGTTTCCCGGCGTGCATAGTTCCCGGATCCCTTTTTCCCTATGCTGGATATGCCCCTGGGCTATATGAATCGTTCCCCCCTCCCCGGGGTTCTCTCTCTATTCCAATGTGATGGTCGGGCTCTGCACCATGTGTGCCACGGGTTTTGTGATCGGAGACGCACTCTTGTGCGTATCTCTGCTCATCTCCGTCTAGGGAGCAGACCCTTCGCCACCCCTGTGCCTTTCCTATAGGCTAGATGGGAGGGGAAGATCGCTTCTGTCATTCCTTCTTCATCCTGGGATGAGCCCCTGTCGGTTTTTCGAAACATGATGTATATATATATCCCGTCCCCAAATCTTTACGCTAATCATATAGCATGCCAGTATTAATTTATCTAGCCTGCGAGCTGCACTGTTCTAATATGTGTCTAGCAATTCGGTTGCCCACTTGTCGTCAGACGATGTCTTGCTCCGCCCTTTCCACTTCGCATCTTAACAGGAGTCTGCTCTGTAGCATAGCTCCAGTACCCGGGGAGGGGGATATTCCCCCAATCTTCTATGTTAGTCACTCGGTCGACAGGGGAGGCTCATCCGTTGATGACGAGTATCCCTCCCAGCCATTGAGTGCACAGTGATGGGGCTAAGCCCTACAGTTCAAATCCACGGTTCTTAATGGACCTCGTGGTGGCCGCGGGTTGTGTGCCCCTTGTAGGTTAGCCCTTGGGGTTTCCTTCCCTCTGTCGGTTGTCCCGATTCGAGTGTTGTGGTGACTCGGGTCGCGTGCCCCTCGCAGGCTAGCCCTCGGGGTTTTCGCTCCCATAATGAGTCGCCTCATTCGCTCACTGTCGCCCACGGATTCGATGCCCCTAGTAGGCTAGGCCTCGAGATTTTCCTCTCCGTTCGGGTTTGCCGGCCGCCGTTGCGCCACCCGGCCCTCAGGGGTTGCTCCGCCACGTGAGTACTCCCCGCTTCTCCCTGACAATCCTCCGGGATGGGGAGATGCTGCCGAAATTTTGGCTCGAACGAGTCTGACTCGGAACAATCGTCGCACTCCAGTATGAACCTCGCGCGAGCCTGTGACTCGGCTCCCGAATGCCCCGGGGTCGATCCTTTGAATAAATGAATTAAGTAAACTTTTAAAGTTTCCTAAAGTATTTTAATAAACCCAAGAAAATTGAATAAAATCTTGATTTTTGCTAGATCGGGCTAAACCGGCGCCGTTTATATACGACGCGCCTTAAAACGGCGCGCCCTTTCCGGCGCGCTTCTTCCCGGCGCGCCCCAATCAAGCCACGACGTTTTAACTTCCCTCTTGCACCTACGGTTTCCCACGCCGTTTTAAGTCATATACTTACGTTTCCTGGCACCGTTTCTGATCGTTTTGCTGTCTAAATCCCTGGATTGCCCCCGGGGCAATCCTGGTCTCCTGTGGTCGAGATTGGCAGCCCGAATTAGCAGTAGATTGAATAAGGTAAGGGCTGTTTATGCCCTGAATAACCTTTCTATCATGTTCGCTATCATACGTATTAGCACTTTGCTTTCGTCATCACCTTTTGTGTTACCATTTTTCCCGATGGCGGGGCTTAATAAATATGACTGAGCTCTGCTTACCTTCATAATTCTGTCATCATGCTTAGCATAGTTATCATCATCATGCATGCATGCTTGCATTGACCCTCGGGTATATCAAACGGCGTCGACAGAGGGTCGGGTTACGCCCGATCGGAAGTCTCTGCTATGCGCGATGGTGGTCTCCGGGCCTACGTCCTCCGCCACGTACCAAGGGTCTCCAGTTCAACGAACCATGTCTCTCCTGCATGATAGATAGATGCATCTCGCATGATTCCGTCATGTTCATAAACATCGCATCCTTTAATCTGGCCTCGACAGCCCATTATCTCGGCAATTAATCAAAGGTGTTCCCTCATCGTGGGGGATGTAATTAACGTCATAGCCTTTATGGTATGGCGGACTGCTGGTCCCGACCAAACCTCACTTTCGCCCAACACGGGTCAGAATGAGCGCATAATAAACTCGTCACTCACGTGACTGGCACGCCCGCGTCGTCAATCAGTCAGTTAATTACTAGTTAGTTAATTGGTTGATCGACACGTGAAATAAGATGTATGTATATATGTATACACACACACACACACACACACACACACACACACACACACACATATATATATATATATATATATATATATATATATATATATATATATATATATAAAATAAAATAATAAGAAGATAAAAAAGATCACGAACAGAAGCGGAAAAGCTACACTAATGGGGTTTCACCCCTACATTTATTTCAATTCGGGTTTCCGATTTCCTTCTTTCACCCCGTCGGGCCACGGAGTTCTGTCACTGGATGTTCTCCGCTGGTCCCTTTAGGAGAATATTAATGAGGCACCGCAATGTGTGGACACTGTCCCGCTGAATTCTGATCCTCTTGGATCTCGGGCTACGCCCATCTTTCCTTTGGCTTCCATCTCGGCACTCGTAGATGGATGTCCTATACTCCCCTTTTGGCATAGTCCAAAATAAGGGGAGATGCTGCCAAAATTCATTCACGATCTTTGCTTTATCATATCGTGTGATGTTTTCGTTAAGCTTTGATGAATTAACCCCCTACTGCGTGGCAGAGGCCTGAGACAGACTATCTCATGGCCCTTTGCCCACTGTGAAAGGGGGATATGATCATTACCAGATTTCCTGCTGATTGTCACATGGTCTCCCTAGACCTTCTGTGGATGAATTTCTTCTTCCCTTTTAGCTTGTCTAAACATCATCACCAGAGCCCATGAAGCCCTGATTAAACACAAGAGACCCCCTCAATAGAACCCCCTCAAAACCCACAATCTCACAAAGCCCTCAAAGTCCCTAGAGCAGCCGCTCCTATCGGCGCCAGATAGCCTCTCGCCGCGGCCCCCTCTCGGCGCTAGTTCCACACCGAGTGATGGGCGCGCTGAGTGCCAGCCAGCACTAGGCGCGCCGACCATCTCACTATGCCGATTCCCTCCTTTATGCTCACTTCCGTGCCGAAGCTGTCGCGTCGAGGCTCCACCGCGCCGGTTGGCCTTCGCGCCGGTTCCCATCCGTGCCGGTTCATCGCAGCGCCAACTATTATTCGAACACTCAACTTCCCAGCAACCTTAATGAGCCCTAAACGCAGTCTAAACCCAATGTCCCAACCTCATTAGCCTTCATGCCAACCTTCCATCATATCACGGGGAATCATGGTTCTTCATCCAAGTCTAATGGAGCTAAATTAATGAGGTTCTACCCCCACATTATACCGTTTGACCGTGATATTTTCTTCTAACCCTGCTGACCCATGGAGTTCTGCCACTGCATGTCCTCCAATGGTTTCTTAAGGGGATATCAATAAATACCACGATAAGGGACATTGTCCCGTTCCATCTAGATCATGTTGGATCTCGGGCTACGCCCATCTTTCTTTTGGCATCTATCTCGGCACTCTGTTGATGGATGTCCTATATTCCTACTTGGCATAGTCCAAGATAAGGGGATATGCTGCCGAATTTATTCCGTATATTAGTATCATATCTTATTTTACATAATCACATGCATCTCCTATCCTGCAAATGAATGAGCATACCTATCATATTGGTTTTGCCCCTAGGACCCTTCTACTTTGGCGATTAATCAAGGGTTGTCCTTCTTTGGAAGGGCGTAATTAACGTCATAGCCTTTATGGTATGACGGACTTCTGGTCCCGACTCGGACTTCACAATCGACTAACCAAGTCAGATCGAGCGCATAATAAATTGTCACTCCGGTGACTGGCATGCCTAATAAACTAATCAATAAATAAAATAAATAATAAATTAAAATAAATAAAATCCATTTTCCACAAGCTGGAACGCCCGGTGGGACTGAGTCTCCCTTCATCTCTTCGCCAAAGTAGAAGGCCTGGAGGCCTTCCCCAAAATACTGATTGTTTGCTCATTCTGATTTGCAGTGATCTCAATGGCTGGCGAATTTGCCACGCTTGCATTCGGCCCTCAAGTGGTCGCTACCCACGCGGAGCACGGGTACCTGGCGGTGCCCACTGCTGTCGGAACTCTGCCACCAGTGGTGGGGTTCCCTAATTTTCTCGGAGTCGCCTTCATCGGCCTGCTAAGGATCGAGGAAGAGGAAGCTAACAAGACTGTTGCGGCCAAGGCCGTAGCCCCTGCAATGGCGAGCTATCCACGGGGAACCACTCCGTCTTGCCATACTATCTCATGCTTTGTCCACCACGTGGACTACCACGCTGTCCCCGCCAGTGACAAGGCGTTTGGGGGGAAGAAGAGGAAGAATCAAAGAAGAAGTGTTGTTGTTGTTTCCCGAGGCCGACTCTCGACTTCCGGGAAATCTGTTCTAATTGGTGGCGTTCGTGTTTATCTGAACGGCCGCCATGCTGAAGCTTTGCCGGATCATATCATCCCGGCAGTTCCCGTTCACAACCCCTTTCAGGTGCTAGCAAGTCAGAAGGCCGATTTAGACATGGATGTCCGGGGGAAGCTAGCTACCAAGTTTCTAGCAAGTGTGGGTTCCCAAGAGGACCCAAGGTTCTGCTTCGACCACACAAGATTCAACATCAACTATCAAGGACCCCAGGAATGAGGGCAATAAAGCTGCACCAAAGGAAGAAGAGGTCATACCAGTAGCCTCTTTGCCTGCTCATAGGGTCTGTGCCAGGAAGACCAATGTTCTCCGATGTTCGACAAGATCGAATGGAGCTACTAGACTATCGCGGCCCTCCTACATGCCGTCGATGCAAGACCAACTGTTAATTCCTGCCCCCTCTCCAGGGCGCAGTCAAGAGGGAATGACCAAGGTGGCCAGGGATTACTTCTATGACTTAGAAAGTTCTTTCCTAAGTCGGCAAAGGCTACTCCACACCATCAGTGCCAAAAGAAAAGAAGAAGGCAAAGAAAGAAGAATGGCGTCATTCATGCACGAAGATGGCTTGCAAGCCGAGTACTCTGAAGCTTCTCCACAGCATGAGGAGAATAAAAGGATGTCAATGTTTGAAAAGTCAACCTTCCCTAGTCAAGCCAAGAAGACAGTCCGGGGGCAAAGAAAAAGAACCCAAGTCCTCACTTGCAACATGGCAGGGGTGGCTAGCAGATATGGGGCCCTACCCGAAGAACCAGAAGAGTTGGCCAAGTTGGCTGAAAGGCCCGGGCTAATGACAAGAAGAGGCAAAGCTGCAAGAGAAGTGCTCGAAGCAGCCAAAGAGAAGCAAACTATCACTACTTCAACTGCCAACATGTTGACTTCTGAAGAAGAAGAGATTACTCTGCCAGCCTCGTTTGAAGATGTTTCGGGCGAAGTATTCAAGGGTGCTTCCGCTATGGCAGTGCAAGACCCAACCATCTTACTGATGTTACACAATTACCAGCAAGAGATCGAAGCCTTGAAGAGGCAACTGAATGAAAGAAATGAACGAGACCCTTTTCCCTGGCAACAGGACATTCATGCTGAATCATCCTGGGAAGTTCCTAACCCGGTCAATGTTACACCCCAGACTACTTCTCAAAAAATAGGCTATGGCAGGGCCACTCTTCAGCCACATTCCCTACAGCCACCCTTGGTGCAACCAACTCTTCCACCAATGCAGCGGTTGCCACCAACGGAGCAGTCGGCACCTCATGTCGAAGCTCTACTCACTCCCTCTATAAAGCATCCTGCACATTGCCACCTGGTGCCGGTGGACCCAGCCGTGGTAAATAAATCAGTGGTGGAACAACTAATTGAAATAAAGCTAGCCGAGAGGACAGATGGTGATATCAGCACTTTTGATGTTTACAAGGTGCCATATCCGCCACACTATGCCGCAAAGAGGCTCCCGCCTGGCATCAACAAGCCACCCAAATTTGAAAAGTTTGGCGGGCAGGGCTCTCCTAAAGAGCATATTGCTTACTATATGACAGTAATGGGTGATCTGGCCACAGATGAAGCCTACCTGCTAAAATTCTTCGGGTCCTCACTGACATGCCTGGCTTTCGAATGGTATTCCAATCTGTCGGCCAGCTCTATAAGTGACTGGGTAGCTATGCAACGGAAGTTCCGGGAGCGGTTCTATATTGCTGAAAGAGAGGTCACACTGGCCGAGCTGTATGCATCCAGGCAAAGACATGATAAGTCAGCCCTGGAGTACATCAAAAGATGGCAGAATCTCAGTATGAGATGCAAGTGGCCGCCACATCCAGAGGATGTGGTGCAAATATGCAAGCAGAATCTGAGCCGGGAAATCCTCGGCAAGATGATCGAAATTGAAATACGGTCTTTCGACCAGCTAAATAATGTGGTCACGGAGATTGAAGCCTTCATCTCCAACTCTCCTTCTACTCCAACCGCTACAAGACAAAAGGGCAAGTCTATTGACAAATGGTCATCACCCAAGGAAGTTCACACAATCGATTTCAAAGTGTTCGCTCAACAAAAAGAAAAGGAGGAAAAAATTGCCAACCCGCCTCCTGCTAAGCCAGCTGAGCAGCAAGAAGTCCCGTCCTTGCGGGCCAAGATGAAAAAGCTCTACTCTTTCCCCAAGGAGAGGACTCGGATCTTCTTCGAATGGGCTGTCGCAAACAACAAGGTTACTCTACCAGAGCCGAAGAGACCAGAAGATGCTAGAAAGAAAGATCATCCTCGCTTCTACCCATATCACCAGATGGTTGGGCACCATATTGAAGATTGTTATATCTTTAAAGACGCTATTGAAAAGCTAATCACAAGAGGGGAGCTACAACTGGGCGACTATAAGGTTGATCCTCCTCGCCCGCATGAGCTACTTGCTATGGAAAGAGCAATCAATATAGTGTCTCTATGCCAGCTGTCGTCTCAGGAGACAACCAGAGTTCGCATCACACACCAGGTGCCAACTACAAAAAAGCAAGAGAAGAATAAGCCAAGAGACAGAGGGAGCGGCGTTGTCCTCTCCTGCAATACCCTATCGACCTTGCCCAGTGCGAGCCGAGCTGCTGAAGAAGACGACGAAGAGATATGCTATACACCAGCAAGGGCAGGTCAAGTTGCAACATTTATTTCTCGCCGTCAACCCCAGGAAGGGTGGGGGCATCCTCCGCCACCTGCTGAAGGAGCATGCTATTATACCCCTCCTCAACATGAGGGCATGAGGGCAAGAACATCTATTCATGTAGAACCGTACGTGTCCCACACCGATAATAAAATGCTGCTAGTCCCACCTGGAATTAGCACGAGAAACAACACTCCCAGCTCCTACCAAGCTAACTCCGCTCTGATGATAGAGCTCTATCAGAAAATACAGGAAGTGGAGGCACTAAGAAAAAGATTGACTGAGATGGGATTACTCCCAGTCACACTCGGACAGGCAAGACCTTCATCCGAAGCCCTACAAGGTGGCGCTAAATCATTTGAAGCCTCACTACAACCAGCTATGCCCCAGTCAACACAAGGCCACGACGGGAACACCCTCCCGCGGCAGCTATACCACGCGGTCCACGCGTACCCCTCAGCTCTCCATGCACGTCAGAGGGCAGCTTTCGCACCTCATGCAATGCCGCCTCTACAATCAACTGGCTTGCGCCGGAATCTAGCGACGACAGCCATAACAAACAAGCCAGTAATAGAACAAGCAACTAAGATAAAATCTGCTGAGGAAGAAGTCACCGAGGCAGAATTATATATTATCAAACAGGGAGATGATGAGTCTGCTTCAAACTACATTCAACGCTGGAAGAACCTCCACTCCGGATGCAAACATCCGCCAAGCTGCAAGGACGCTGTCCAGCTATGCAAGCACAATCTGAGGAAAGAGATCCTGCAAAGGGTAATTGGCCTCGAAGTCAAATCCTTGGACCAATTAGAAGATGTGGCAATTGAAATTGAAGCCTTTCTGGCCAAATATTGCCCGGATTTTACTCCTCCAATTCAAGAGCACAAGCTAATTAAAGAACAGCCGGCACCAGAAGGAATAGAAGCAGTTAACTTTGTAGCCTTCGAGCGTCAGTGGAGGAAAGCACATGTGGCAACTAGTTCCTCCTCTACCAAGGTTGCTGAGCAAAAACCCCCTTCACTAAGGGCAAGAATGAAAAGACCATACTCCTTTCCGCAAGACAAGACCCAGCGGCTGTTCGAGTGGGCCCTTGAGTACAAAAAGGTCATCCTCCCGGAGCTCAAGAGACCAAATGACATCGAAAGAAAAGACGACCCTCGGTTTTGCCCCTACCATCGGAAGAGGGGACATCTCATCGAGGACTGCTATATGTTCAAAGACATCATGGAAGACTTAGTCCAAAGTGGTGAATTACAACTTGGAGAATATAGGGTGGATCCACCTTGCCCTCACCTGATGCCCATTTTCAAGATGACGGCTAACACAGTTTCTGTACATCAATCGGGACGGTACACCTTCTGAGATGCATCCCGAGCTCCCTCCATTGTGGCAAGAAGCTGAACAAATGCAATTGTTGCACTGTCTCCGGGGCAACTGCTGAAGACTAAAACAGAAATAAACCCAAGAATAAAAGAAAAGATGATGCTTTACCGCTCGATGTGCTGCCCTCTTTATTCAAGCCATCAGCTCAAGAATGGAGTTCACTCATATAAGGGCCAACTGCAAAATGATAAAGATGCAAGGAAGAATCTCCTTCCAAATGAAATGACCCGGCACAACGTAGCCGCTGCTCTACATGCTCCAGCACACAATAATGGAGGCTCAACTCTCTCCGAGCAAGGGGGGGCAAGAATGAAAATATGCTCAGCCGCAATCAAGCTCTGAGGTGCCGCTGGGCACAGCAAGACTCTATTCCCCGCTCAGGGGCTGCCAACAAAAGAGAAGAGGGTGGAGTCCAACGGCCGGATTTCCCTACTATTGTCTGCCTACACAACTGCTCGAGAAGCGAACAAGCTACCCAATGGAAAGATGTGCTTTGAACAACTTGTCTATCCACCCTAGCTTGGGGGCATTAAAAGAAGAATGAACTCTCCAACTATCCACCCCAGCATGGGGGCATCTAAAGCTAAAAGAAGAGAAAATGAGATTATTCAGGACACACCAACATCCCACCGTGAATTGGACAACCCGCTGCAGATGCTAACTGTTCGACAAGCTCGACTGCTAAAGATTTCGAGCTCCTCGCTTAGAGGACCCATCTGCTACATTTCATTTAATGTTAGAACGAGATTCCTCCTTATCCTGTGAAATGCTCCCCATTAGTCCCACCGGGATTGACTCTCTACCCCCAGTGTGGAACCCACATTCATAACTAATACATCCTTGCCATCCTTCGGCATTCCACAGCAAACAGCTACACAAACACGCTAAGAGATACCAAACTTGTCCCACTGGGCTCATAAAACATGTCCCTTGGCCTGTGGCACTCCGCCCTTGCCAAGCTCTAGACGTTGCCCATCAGTCCCATCGGACCGGGCCCATAAAACATCTCCCTTGGCTTGTGGTATTCCGCCCTCGTCGAGCTCTCATCGCCCATTAGTTCCATTGGACCGGGCCCATAAAACCTTTCCCTTGGCTTGTGGCACTCCGCCCTTGTCAAGCTCTCATCACCTTAGTTCCACTGGACTGGGCTCATAAAATCTGTACCTTAGTTTAGTGGCACTCTGCCCTAGCTAAGTTCTACCTGCCTTAGTCTAGTAGCGTTCCGCCCTAGCTAAGTCCCACCTACCTTGGTCTAGTGGCATTCCGCCCTGACCGAGCTCTATATGCCTTAGTCTAGTGGCACCCTGCCCTAGCTTAGTTATACCTACCTTGGTCTAGTGGCATTCCGCCCTGACCGAGCTCTATATGCCTTAGTCTAGTGGCACCCTGCCCTAGCAAAGTTTTACCTACCTTGGTCTAGTGGCATTCCGCCCTGGCCGAGCTCTACCCACCTTGGTCTAGTGGCATTCCACCCTAACTGAGCTTTATCTGCCTTAGTCTAGTGACATTCCTCCCTAGCTAAGTTTTACCTGTCTTAGTCTAGTGGCACTCCGCCCTAGCTAAGTTCCACCTACCTTAGTCTAGTGGCACGCTGCCCTAGCTAAGTTTTATCTGCCTTAGTCTAGTGGCACTCCGCCCTAGCTAAGTTCTACCTGCCTTGGTTTAGTGGCATTACGCCCTGGCCGAGCTCTACCTACCTTGGTCTGGTGGCATTCCGCCCTGGCTGAGCTCTACCTACCTTGGTCTGGTGGCATTCCGCCCTGGCCGAGCTCTACCTACCTTGGTCTAGTGGCATTCCGCCCTGGCCGTGTTCTGCCTGCCTTGGTATTTTGCCCTGGCCGAGTTCTACCTGCCTTCGTCTAGTGGCATTCCGCCCTGGCCGAGCTCTACCTACCTTGGTCTGGTGGCATTCCACCCTGGCCGAGTTCTACCTGCCTTGGTCTAGTGGCACTCCGCCCTCGCCGAGCTCTTAGACTTTGCCCATCAAGCCCCATCGAGCTGAGTCCATAAGCTTTTTCCTCGGCGCAAGGCACTCCATCCGCGTCGAGCTCTTAAGTATTGCCACCAGGCTAGGCCCATAAACCTTTTCCCTCTGGCTCAAGGCACCCCGCCTTGGCCGAGCTCTCAGATGTTAATCCCTAGCCCCACCGGCGCTATAACAACATAGTCAAATCCATTAATAGTCCCACCGGACAACACAGCCCGCACAATGGACTGGTCTGTACCAAGAGTACTTTTGGAAGGTACCATTCTTAGCCCTAGTTAGCCGGCTAGGTTTTACCCTTGGCCTAGACCCCACGTCTTCGCTGAGTTGTTTGATTTTGACGTTCTGTCAAGTCAATGCCCATGTATATACCCTGCCCTTGTTTCAGACCTCCCGTCTAAGCAAGGTTTGTTGATTCTGACATCTCGTCGGGTCGAGGTCTGTATGCTGCCCTTGTCCCAGACACGCCATCCGAGCAAGGTTTGTTGATTCTGACATCTCGTCGGGTCAACGTCTATATTCTGCCCTTGCCCCAGACACGACGTCCGAGCAAGGTTTGTTGATTCCGATATCTCGTCAGGTCGACATCTACATTCTACCCTTGTCCCGGACCTACCGTCTGAGCAAGGTTTTTCAGCTCCGACATATTGTCAAGTTGGCATCTAGATTCTATCTTTGACACAGATCTCCCATCTGGGTCAGATGCATGGGTTGTCTTCGACAGTCCGTCAAGGCAACGTCAATTCTAGATTGCTTCCAAGTCCGACATCCTACCAGGATCCGCTATTCTATCTTCTGGCCTTTGACATCCAGTCGAAGCCAGCTATCCTTGTTGGCAAGCCCAACACCCTATCATGTATTTCAAGTATCTCATTTTTTGGCTCATCCACCTCGACTGAAGCCCACTACCATATATCGCACAACTTCCAGCTATTTTATTCCCCGACTCAGCCATGACAGCCGAAGTCGCTATTATACATTTTCAGCCATTCCATCATCCGGCTAAAACCGCTATCGTAATTTGTTAATTGTCTCGCCCTCCGGCTCAGCCATCCCGGCCAAAGCCGCTATTACAATTCTTCAACTATCTCCTCTTTCGGTTTAGCCATTCTTGCCAAAGCCGCTATCACAATTTGTTGATTGTCTCACCCTCCGGCTCAGCCATCCCAGCCAAAGACGCTATTACAATTCTTCAACTATCTCCTATTTCGGTTTAGCCATTCTGGCCAAAGATGCTATCACAATTTGTTGATTGTCTCGTCCTCCGGCTCAGCCATCCCGACCGAAGCCGCTACCACAATTTTTCAGCTATCTCCTCTTTCGGTTTATCCATTCTGGCCAAAGCTGCTATCACAATTTGTTGGTTATCTCGTCCCCCGGCTCAGCCATTCCGACCGAAGCTGCTCTCATGATTTTCAACAACTCTATCTATCGGCTTAGCCATTCTGGCCGAAGCTTCTATCATAATTTTTGACCATTCTATCTTTCGGCTTAGCCATTCCAGCCAAAGCTGCTATCATAATTTTCAGCTATTCTAGCTTTCGGCTTAGCCATTCCAGCCGAAGCTGCTCTCATGATTTTCAACTACTCTATCTATCGGCTTAGCCATTCTGGCCAAAGCTTCTATCATAATTTTTGACCATTTTATCTTTCGGCTTAGCCATTCCGGCCAAAGCTGCTATTACAATTTCCAACTACTTCATCCGTCGGCTTAGCCATCTTTGGCCAAAGCTTGCTATCAGGACTCATCCACCCGTCCCATTGAAATAATCAATGCAATGCAACGGCCTAGACCTGTCGTCGAAGCCCACTTCCCTTGATTATGACTATTCAGTCCCTCTCTCCTCAATCTCAACTCACATTCCATCCTCCTGGATGTCGGCTTGGAAGCCCGCTTCCCCACAGCATGTGACCACTATCCTATCTTTCGGCTTAGCCAATCCGGCCAAAAGCTGCTACCTCACACCTCAGCTATCTTATCTCTTGGCTTAGCCAAAGCCCGCTATCATGACTCTCAGCTATCTCGTCCCTTAGCTTGGTAATTTCGACTGAAGCTTGCTATCCCACGTTTCAGCTATCTTACATTCTGGCTTAACCTCTTCGGCTAAGACCCGCTGTGAGCGACGTCACGCAGTTTGAGAAATGAAAATGCAGAGCGCGCGGGCTCGTTTTGTTTGCTGCAACACAGAAATAAGAGAAAAGAGAAGGGGTCACCACGGGAGATTGCTCTGGCGGGGCGAGCGGGACAAATGCAATATAGCAAGATATGGGGGTTAAACGGCCATAGCGGGAAGTGACTCGCCGCGGCCTCCGGGGGATGGGAATGGTGCAGAAATCAAATAGCAAGAATTGAAATGGCCATTGCGGGAAGTGACTCACCGCGGTCTTGAGAGTATAGCAGATATAGCAGTAATTCAAGATATACAAGAGAAAGGACATAATTCAAACGGCCATTGCGGGAAGTGACTCGCCGCGGCCTCGAGAATATGAGCAGATAAGAATATAACAGGATATAAAGAGAATATAAAGAACGGGAGTTTAAACGGTAATTGGGGAAGTGACTCGCCGCGGCCTCGAGAATATGAGCAAATAAGAATATAACAGAATATAAGGAGAATATAAAGAACGGGAATTTAAACGGCCATTGGGGAAGTGACTCGCCGCGGCCTCGAGAATATGATGTGATCGCTAGGGGCCAAAGACCCCAAAATACGGAAATAATCGCACCTACCTCACTAGCAGGACGTGGCGGGTTGCTTCTTCCTCCCCCTTCGGCCGGCCGACGGAGAGGGCCTTCTTTAGTTACCCTTGCAAAACAACAGACAGTAAATAAATGGAATTAGAAAATGGTAGTGCAGTAGCAATCCCTTGCAATGAAAGTGATGAAATTGTAGCAGGGCACACACCTGGTTGGTGTGGTTTTAAACCCCTCTCGGACACGAGTAGGAGGGAAATGTAATGATGAATGGAGTTATGCAAAAGTATAAGATTCCCTTATGGAGGGAGACGAAGAATGGAAGATGATGAATGCAAAAGAACTACGAAGAAAAGCAGAGAGTTGGCTTATTGGATGTGCCGATGGCGAGATCCGGCGGAGCTTCGACAGCGTAGGGACGACGTGGAAGCACGGTGGACGAAGACGGCCTTCCTCCTGCGAGTGCGGGCACCCGAGAATCCGACAAAACCTCCCCCTGTAAAAGACCCACGGGTTAGAAAGGAGATCCGGCAGCCTGTCGGACCTCTTAGAAGCTCCCTTCGGACTGAGGGGGGGGGGGCCTCTATTTATAGATCTCCGAGGGATGGAGGCGTCCATGACCCTGGACGCCTTCATCAGGGCAAAAATAATATTTTATGTTATTTTTATTTTTTTATTTCAAATATTTTCAGGGAGGCGTCTAGGCAAGTGGACGCCTCCATAAAAGCCCACCGAACCCCCGCCGAAAGGCGCACGGGGTTTTGCACAACGCGTGATTTTGGTCGGCGCCCGTGATTCATGAATGGGTGCGTCTAGTTGGCAGGACGTCTTCACAATTTGGATTTTTTCTCAAACGACAAACCGACCGGTGGACGGGGGGCGCCCGTGGGCAAGTTGATGGAGGCGTCCAGGGGCCTGGACGCCGCCATAAAATTATTTTTTTATTTTTTTATTTTTTACCATTATTAATATTTTTTATGTTTTATTATTTGTATTGATGGAGGCGTCCAGGGGCCTAGACGCCTCCATGATTTTACTATTTTTTATACATTTTTTTGTGTTTTGTAAATGTGGAAATTATGGAGGCGTCCAGGGGCCTGAACGCCTCCATGAAGACCCCCCCGGGTTCCCCGAAAAGGCGTCGGTAGCCGCCTGCCAGACACTCCCCTGGTCCCGAAAACTTTCGATGCGTCCGATTGGGGGTGATGCCGTCCGAATGCCGTATGACTTATGCAACGAGGCGGTTTCCGGATGCCGAAAAGGCAGAAGAAGACTCAAGAATAGGAAGCATTCAAGCGATTCAAAATGCGAAAGCCGCTGCGGGGCGTTGCATAGTAATATGAGATTTTCTCAGGGGACGTCAGGAATAGCGTGTCTACAGCTGCCCCGCCTTGGCATCTGCTTTGCAAGGGTGTGACACGTAATGGAGTGGTATCGAAGTGGAGTGAAATGGAGTGGGAATGGACTGATAAGTTGATGCCAAGGTGTGATGAGACACGCTTTTGACATTACTGTTTGGAATCTTTCCTGTAGTTTCAGTGAGGCGACCTTGAAGAAGGTCTTTCAAATTTTGACGATTGCTTAGACAGAGATCAAATAAGGGAGGGTGAGATATGCGCTCAGGCACGAAAATAAAGGAGACCAACTTCTCGGTGTCGAAGTACCTGGGTCATAAACCTGCAGGTTTCACATTTGGGCAGCGGTTACCAGCCAATGTGGAAGTGCTGCGGCCAAGGTGGGTCAGACAAGGTAAAAAGTAAAGGAATATCTGAGGGTCTGTCCAAACAAGGGTCTCCTTTGGAAGAGAAGCGTAGGGCTATCTCAAGGAAACTCAGTATTTCATTCGGAATGGAATATCTCATATTGTAAGAATTGAAGCACAACGGCTTTCACAATCGAATCGCCTTGAATAATCTTCCGCAATAAGATCAAAGTCCTACATGAATGCATGCTGGGTTTAAAAAAAAATTTAAAACAAACTAAAATAGAAAATAGCCAAGGATAATATTATCAATTTGTTAAGAATGGGTCAGGATACCGATCCGGTGAGCTGATACTGAGCTGGGGCCCGTTTATCCACGCACCAACTCACTGAATGGAACCGTCGTCCCCATGCTACCACAAATTAACGGCCTATCCATATAACCCAAATTCTTCCGGAATCATCACCGTTTTTGTTGAAGGGAAACTCAAATCCCAGATTCGTTTGGGTCACATGGTCCTTGACATGTTCTAGTAGCGTAGGTATCATATAATATGATGCATGACACGGGGGGAACAAACACCGAAGGACGGTACACAAGATAGGACAAAGACGTCCGTTAGTAAAATCTGCACAGACCAACATAGATTAAATACATCAGAAAGCAGCAGAATTATAACAGAATCGCACCACAGTACAAGGAGATCCAGACAAAACCTTGACGACCGACCACTGATGTGACGTGTTCATCCTGTAGCGCCTCTCCTTTCCTATAAGTACCTCCCTTAGGCTAGTTCATCCAAATGCACCAAGGAGAGTTTTGAAAGCTCAGGAGGAGAAGGAGATGAGGATCTAGGGATTTCAGGATGGAAGGAGAGTCTTCCCGCGTTACGAAGAGGAGCAGGCCTAGCAGTGAGATCAGGCGACTTTCCGACCTCGAGGGTCATCTGAGTGGGACGATTCAGTCGCATATGGTAAGTTGATTCATTTCAAATTCTCTACGTGAACCCTCTTTTCACTTCTTTTCCTTTCCTTTCTTCTTTCCAGCTGTATCCACTCTTCCCAGGCCCGAGGAAGTTTTCCAAACTGCCGTGGCTCTCAAAGTTGACTTCCAACATATCCATTGGCATGAGGGCCATACTCTCGAGGTGGCATCTTCAGGGGCTCCTTATTCATGCCAAGCACTATGAGAGGATTCGCATGGACTGGGCGGCTACGGGCGTACTAGTGGAGATCTGGCATCCCCAGACCCACACTTTCATTTTCCCGACCTTCGAGGCGACCATCCTCCTCGAGGAGGTGGAACTTCTGCTCGGACTGAAGAAATTCAAGAGTGACGGGAAGGTAAAGGCTATGCGGATGCTGACAAAGGGAACTTTCGAGAGTGTCCTTGGAAGCTTCATGCCGCCCGACGCAGCCAGAAAGGTCCACACTCAAAAGGGAATTGTGATGCGGGACGGGACCACGGGCACGACAAGCTCGCGATCGTCCCTTGATGAGGGAAGCGTCGGACGTGCACGGTTGAGAAACCAGCAAGAGCTAGGGTGGTCGATTTGCACTCTCGTGCCCGGATCGGGTCACGGGGACGGTCTCGCTCTCTCTCGCAGCAGCGGTGAATGATAATATAGCGAGCTAACGGACCTAAATCATGCTCTCTAGCAGCGGCATAAACAAGTATATATGAAAATAAGCAAATGCCGAGTGTAGGGAGCGAGAACGATACCTCCACGTGCTCGACGTGGGGAAGACGGGCCCGGCCGAAAATCATACTCTCAGAACAATATTACACAATATTACAGAAATGCAAGCCGCTGCCCACTCCACGCAGGGAGGTAAAGGGCTACACAATGGGGTCCGGGAGGACCGAATTCAGGTTGACGGGCGGCTTCTTGCGTTGATTCGGCAACACCCGAACACGTGACGGTGGGGTCCACGTGCTGTCCGGAGGGGCCGTGTGGGACCCGGTGGCACCGCTGTAGTGGTGGATGCCCGAAGGGTCGCTCCTTGGGATGGCGGCACGCTGGTTCGCCGGCCGGAGGCCCGACGGCTCCGTTCGGCACCGGTCGGTACCCGATCGGAAATCTGCCGGTTGTGTATTTCGGCGCGTGCTCCGGCGAGAATGGGCGCTGCGATTATCCCCGATGTCGGATCGACACGAGACTGGCGCCGTTGGAAAGATAGCTTGAATCTCTTCAACCTAGGCCCAAAGATCTGGCCTGGATCTGCTCGGATCTTGACTTATGGAATTTTCAATCTCCTGTTGTATAGTAATCGAAGACTCAGACCTGCAGAGAACTTGACTGTGGATTACCTTTGACCGCGAGGTAGACGTTCGAATCTGGGGTTGGGTTCTTCAGAAAAGTTATGGGAAATTGAGTTGGGAAGACAGAAAAATTGGCTTGGACACGTTTGGATGTGTCTATGATTTTCTGTGATTTGTGTACTGGACGAAGGTCGGATCTGAGATCTGACTGAAAGTACTGTAGCTCCGGTAGAACATGAATTATTAAAAATAGGTAGAAGGATGATAAAAATTTAAGAAAAATTGTGGTGGTAGGGGACGATGGACAGAACACCCAGTTAAATTGGGAGGTCTAACATAAATCAAAAGGGTGGTCGAAGGTGGAGAACGCAAGGCTACTATCACTGTAGATAGTGACAGAATAGATCTGAGATTGAGAGTTGAATGAAATGGTAAAGATATGAAACGGTGGCTTTTGAACCTGGATTTTTTTGTGGAGAAGGGGATAGAAGATAGGAACCAACTATCAAAATTTCAAATCGATCTGAGCTCGTGGCTGGCTTCAGGAATTCACGAACTGCACCTCTATCTAGCAGGACAGAAAACCGAAGACGATCCCGTGGCGGCTCGAAGGCGGCACGAACGGCGGCGGCAGCGGCACAAATGATCACCGGAGGTTGAGAGGGGATGATAGAAGGGGGATAAACTCTAGATCTGGGGTTGGGGAAGAGGAAACCAGGGGGAGAGAGGAAGGGGGCGCACCAATCTCCAAGAACACTCACAAATTTTCTTATTTTTCCATTGATTTTCTCATGAAAATACAACATTATATATGACTCCAATCAAATCTATTGTGGACCCTTGGATCAAGGGTTGAGGATTGAATGGCTGAGATGAAGTGTGAATAACACACCAAATATAATTTTTTAATCTAACTTGACCATCTCCATTCAACCTTAGACTAATTCCATTCCACTTCACCTAAATCACACCTAACAAGCCTAATAAGGCCAAAAGAGAGGGCGCCCCCCTTCATGGGCCAAGGGCCATTCATGGGCCAAGAGCCACCCAATATATCATGCTAGTCATGGGCCACTCCCACTTAGATGGCCCATGGGAGAGTGGAACCCAATTTGGGCCTTAACTGCCTTAATGACCCATTTAAAACCAAATGACCCAATATGAAGTAGCACCCTTAAGTGGACCTAAACCATGATACCTAGTAATGGACTCTTCCTAGAAATGTGGCCCAATGGCTTAATTAATCCTTACAAAGAGAGCCCAAATGAAAGAAATCAAAAATTACACACTTTCAAGCCAATACATCATATACTACACACCTATACAAGCCAATACATACAATACAACCCATAAGCTCTTGATGTCCTCATCAATTCTCCCCGGGTGGGAGGAACTCGACCCCGTCGAGTAGGGGTAGGGATGCTCGAGTACTCCGGCGGATCCGTCACCCTGCCAAGTAGTGCGGGTATGCTCCGCTCCAAGTGATCGTCACCTGCTCATTCCATATATACTTGATATACGAACTGCTATGGGCTAAAGGTGGTCACTCCGAAGGGGCACTCTCAAAAGGGAAGAAAACAGCTCGAAGACTCACTAGGAATCACCGCTGAGTCCCTATAGGTGACTGATCCGGGTATAGATGTGGAACCGATCCCATACTCATCAAGTGAGTCCACTCGCCTCTTACTCATAAGAGACCGACAACGAGCTTGCACAAGACTCATGCAGACTTACCATGCAATACACACAACAATCGACTCGAAACACACCACACAAACAAACCACACAAGAAAACACACTGACTCATGCACGACTCGAGACTAAGGCGGTAGCATCGAGCCCACTAGGTGGGGGCATCCTGGGCGGCAGGAGAGCCGTCCTGCTCTTCTCCTCCCAAGGCATAGTACTCCTCGGCTAGTGCCTCATCGGCCTCGTAATCAACACAATCAGGCTCGGGAGGTACAGATCCTCCAACACCTAAGGCTGGGGTGGTGCGAGCGGGACACTCGCTGGCAATGTGACCAAACCCGTGACAGTGGAAACACTGCACTCTCGACCGACTACTCTCTCCTATAAAAGGGGCCTTACCCTTATCATCCCGTCGGGTAGGGGGTGTAGGCAGTAATGGGGGAGATGTAGGTGCTTTGGACAGTAGTGGAGGGGGTGCCGGTGCCAGAGGACGGGCTATAGGAGCCGGGGAACGGGCAACGGGCGCCGGTGGTTGGGGTGGAAATAGATCCCGGGGTGGAGGAGGACGAGGCCGTGGAGCGAAGTGCTCCTGACGGGTGGACTCCTGAGGTCGAGCCATGGGAGGCCGCTGATGTGGGCCTATGGAGTGACGGGGCTCAGCACTACGGAGAGGGGTGGGGCCCAACCGATGGCTAGACTCGAACTCTCCTTCAAATTGCTCCATCTCGAGAGCAACCTGGTATGCCTCTTCCAACGTCTTGGCATTGTGGCGGAAAAGCTCATACTGGTAGTGTGGCCGCAAACCACGTCGAAAGCGGGACACGGGCATGGTACTCTCCTCCGTGACACCACATCGTAGAAAGTACTCATCAAACTCTGCGATGTATTCGAAGATGGACCGGTCTCCCTGGCTAAGACTTTGCCATCTATCGATGAGTCGCTGGCGGTATGTGGGAGGAAGGTACTTTTGCCGAAGTTTATTCTTCATCTCGGCCCATGTGTCGATCGGGGGTTCTAACCGCTGAAGTAGCAGGCTCTCCACATTCTTCCAATAGGTTTGTGCCTGCCCCATGAGTTTCATGGTGGCGAATCGGACCCTTCGACGCTCCGACATATCATACCACTCAAAGTAACGGTCCTTGCCGAACTCCCAATCTAGGTAGACTTTCGGATCCAAAGACCCGTAAAAAGCGGGAGGGTCCACTCGCACGGTCTTAAGGACCCGGTCATCATCCTCATCTCGTTGTGGCTGAAAACCACGACGGCGTTGACAATATCCCTCATAGGCATTGTCAGAACCATAGTCCTCGAGACCAAGGTCACGGTGCGGTAGTTGGGGAACCCGAGGAAGGGCGGGTGGAGGAGCCTGTGGTGGCTGGTTTTGGGCCGCGGGAGCGGCCTGGACTTGGGCCATGGGAGCGGGTTGGACTTGGGCCACCGCGGGAGGAGGTGCGGGTGGGCCTTGGGCTGCCCCTGGAGGGTCCCCGTGTGACATCCTATCTAACCGCCCAACGAGGTCTTGGACCGACCTGTCGGAGGTCTCCAAGCGCCCCTCCATGGCTCTAAGGCGACCATCCATATTATCGGAGAAAGTCCGAAAGTTAGCATCGGATTGGTCCAACCTAGTCATAATGGCCATCATCGCCTCTTGTAGGGAGTGGAAGTCTCCCGAGGTATCCCGTGGGTTGGCCATAGGTGGTGGTGGGGGTGAGTACTGAGTACCCCGACGAGTGGGCATGCAAACACACCGACTAGAAGACGCCGACTAAAGCAAAACACACTAATGCTAAATGATGCGCCTAGACTTAACCAAAACGCGGTACACGGCGGAGGTAATCGACCCGAAGGTCACTCGCGCAAGTGTGCGGCCTTCCCGATAGGCGTAGCCTAACGTTCGGACAACACCTTTTGATATACCGAGTAAAGGGATGCAATGCAAAAAAGACACTTTTTTTTGTTTTAAAACAATGATGACCCTAAACACGACTTAGATCGACTAATGACTCGATGTAAATGACACTCTTTTTTTTTCTTTTTGACACCCTAGACTCAACCTGGCTCTGATACCAAATTGATAGGGGACGGGACCACGGGCACGACAAGCTCGCGATCGTCCCTTGATGAGGGAAGCGTCGGACGTGCACGGTTGATAAACCGGCAAGAGCTAGGGTGGTCGATTTGCACTCTCGTGCCCGGATCGGGTCACGGGGACGGTCTCGCTCTCTCTCGCAGCAGCGGTGAATGATAATATAGCGAGCTAACGGACCTAAAGCATGCTCTCTAGCAACGGCATAAACAAGTATATATGAAAATAAGCAAATGCCGAGTGTAGGGAGCGAGAACAATACCTCCACGCGCTAGGCGTGGGGAAGACGGGCCCGGCCGAAAATCGTACTCCCGGAACAATATTACACAATATTACAGAAATGCAAGCCGCTGCCCACTCCACGCAGGGAGGTAAAGGGCTACACAATGGGGTCCGGGAGGACCGAATTCGGGTTGACGGGCGGCTTCTTGCGTTGATTCGGCAACACCCGAACACGTGACGGTGGGGTCCACGTGCTGTCCGGAGGGGCCGTATGGGACCCGGTGGCACCGCTGTAGTGGTGGATGCCCGGAGGGTCGCTCCTTGGGATGGCGGCACGCTGGTTCGCAAGCCGGAGGCCCGGCGGCTCCGTTCGGCACCGGTCGGTACCCGATCGGAAATCTGTCGGTTGTGTATTTCGGCGCGCGCTCCGACGAGAATGGGCGCTGCGATTATCCCCGATGTCGGATCAACACGAAACTGGCGCCGTTGGAAAGCTAGCTTGAAGCTCTTCAACGTAGGCCCAAAGATCTGGCCTGGATCTGCTCGGATCTTGACGTATGGAATTTTCAATCTCCTGTTGTACAGTAACCGAAGACTCAGACCTGCAGAGAACTTGACTGTGGATTACCTTTGACCGTGAGGTCGACGTTCGAATCTGGGGTTGGGTTCTTCAGAAAAGTTGTGGGAAATTGAGTTGGGAAGACATAAAAATTGGTTTGGACACATTTGGATGTGTCTATGATTTTCTGTGATTTGTTTACTGGACGAAGGTCGGATCTGGGATCTGACTGAAAGTACTGTAGCTCCGGTAGAACATGAATTATTAAAAATAGGTAGATGGATGATAAAAATTTAATAAAAATTGTGGTGGTAGGGGACGATGGAAAGAACACCCCGTTAAATTGGGAGGTCTAACATAAATTAAAAGGGTGGTCGAAGGTGGAGAACCCAAGGCTACTGTCACTGTGGACAGTGACAGAACAGATCTGAGATTGAGAGTTGAATGAAATGGTAAAGATATGAAACGGTGGCGTTTGAACCTGGATTTTTTTGTGTAGAATGGTATAAAATATAGAAACCAACCCTCAAAATTTTAAATCGATCTGAGCTCGTAGCTGGCTTCAGGAATTCACGAACTGCACCTCTGTCTAGCAGGATAGAAAACCGAAGATGATCCCGTGGCGGCTCGAAGGCGGCACGAACGGCGGCGACGGCGGCACAAACGATCATCGGAGGTTGAGAGTGGATGATAGAAGGGGGATACACTCTAGATCTGGGGTTGGGGAAGAGGAAACCAGGGGGAGAGAGGAAGGGGGCGCACCAATCTCCAAGAACACTCACAAATTTTCTGATTTTTTCATTGATTTTCTCATGAAAATACAACATTATATATGACTCCAATCAAATCTATTGTGGACCCTTGGATCAAGGGTTGAGGATTGAATGGCTGAGATGAAGTGTGAATAACACACCAAATATAATTTTTTAATCTAACTTGACCATCTCCATTCAACCTTAGACTAATTCCATTCCACTTCACCTAAATCACACCTAACTAGCCTAATAAGGCCAAAAGAGAGGGCACCCCCCTTCATGGGCCAAGGGCCATTCATGGGCCAAGAGCCACCCAATATATCATGCTAGTCATGGGCCACTCCCACTTAGATGGCCCATGGGAGAGTGGAACCCAATTTGGGCCTTAAGTGCCTTAATGACCCATTTAAAACCAAATGACCCAATATGAAGTAGCACCCTTAAGTGGACCTAAACCATGATACCTAGTAATGGACTCTTCCTAGAAATGTGGCCCAATGGCTTAATTAAGCCTTACAAAGAGAGCCCAAATGAAAGAAATCAAAAATTACACACTTTCAAGCCAATACATCCTATACTACACACATATACAAGCCAATACATACAATACAACCCATAAGCTCTTGATGTCCTCATCAAATTGATTTGCAAAGGCTCGCGGAATGGGTCATGGATGCCCTGAGAGGGTCACCCGACGATGACCACTTGGAAGGAATTATGAAAGGGTTCACCGTTTGTCTGGCGGGTGCACTCTTGTTTCCTTATACCGACAACATAGTGGAGGAGGACCAACTGAGTGCCATCCGCTGGATTTGGAGTGGAAAGAGGGTGGGGCCCGCCGTCCTTGCCTACCTTTACAGTGGTCTTACTGCCTCGAGTATGGGTAAGCCTCCTTTCGGTTGCGCACTTGTTCTGAATTGTTGGATTGATTTACACTTCAAATTTGACCACCGTGAGGGGATGCCGACTGCTTCGAAGCTCTTCCAACAAAGCCCCCTTTATCACATAGCCGATGTGTTAGGCTTCGGTGGCACCGTGGCGAACCGTGTTCCGTGGCTGAAGAAACGTGAAGACTGGCGGTCTCACTTTCGAACCGTGACACAAAGCTTCTTCACTTGCGCACCGGCATGTCTACTCTCACTTGAACTCCTCATGAGGTCTTCTCCCGAAGTTGAACTCCAACTGATCGGCGCGACTGAGTTTGTCCTTTACAACGCGCATCGGTGCTGCCTCCAGATCGGCATTCCACGCCACGCGTTCCCACTGCCAACCGGCATCGTTCCTTTGAAGAAGAGGGAGTTGGGCGCGGAAGCGGACGCGAAGGAAGCGAAGGCCATTAAAGCGCCCTGGAAGACAAGTGTCGTGGGAAAGGCGTTAGCGCACGTGGAGAAAGAATGTGAGCTGTGGAGGGCTTATGTAACCAAACTGGGGAAGTTAAGGCCTAGAGTGCCTAAGCCCCTGATGTAGCTCACTCTGCTTTCTGATGGAATAAAATCTGGAATTGACATTTTGGACCACTGTTTCCCTTTGTTATCATTTTTATGATTTTTATTTTTCTCTTTTGTTTTTCCTTATTTATTCATATTATGGTCGTATATATATATATATATATTTTTAATGGGAGCGTCCAGGGGCATGGACGCCCCAATCCTTTCAAAAATTTTAATTTTTTTTTTTGTTTTGGGGGCGTCCAGGGGCCTGGACGCCCCAATCTTTTCTTTTTTTTTATTTTGCATTTTCTTGATATGGGGGCATCCAAGCGCCTGGACGCCACTATGTTTTTTTTTTGAATTTTTTTTTAAAAAAATGTGGGAGCGTCCAGGCGCCTGGACGCCCTAAATCTTTGATGATTTTTATAAAAAGGGGGCATCACCCCTTGTTCTCATCTACTGTTCATTCTGACGACCCAATCTACTCTGAACGACCCATTCTCAGTTCCTAATGGAGCAAGGAGGCTTGAGCCAGGGTGGAGAGAGGCGGAAACGACTTGCTCGTCGTCCAAAGAAATCGAGGGATTACGCAGATCAGGCTGTCGTGGAGGAGGAGGTTGTCGCGGAAGAGGAGGCACCTCCCTTGGCCGTAGAGGGTCCTGCGGGCGCTGGCGACGCGGGAGAGGATGAGCACGACCCGGTAAGCCCCTTAGACTTCCATTCTGTTGGTTTATTAGGCTAAACAGGCGGGCGAGAGACGGTGTGGAAAAGGCCGGGGAGTGAGGGAAGGAGGCGTCCAGGGGCCTGGACGCCTCCATCCTTTCTTTTTATTTCTTTTGCCTTTTATTATTATTTTATTATTTATTATTTATTATTTTTTTATTTATTAAATTGCAAAAAACAAAATATGGAGGCGTCCAAGAGGTTGGACGCCTCCTTATAAAATTATTTATATTATATACATATTTATATATATAATAGATAAATAAATAAGAAAGCGTCCAGAGGACTGGACGCCTGTAAAAAGCATTTTTTTGAGAAAATAAATAGAAAATAAGAATGTGCAGTCTTTGTTATTTATCATTCATGATTCTGATGTTCCTCTTTTTTGCGTGTTTTGTGGTGTGCAGAGCGTGATGAAGAGCCGGATCAGCTGGTCCCTGGTGGTGGCAGCGTACCGTGGGCTGCTGGACTTTCAGAGGGCGCGGGTGGACGCCATGGGTTTTGGAGCCTTCCTCAGGATCGAGCCCTTCCGGCTTGACCTTCCTCTCATCCAGGCATTGAGGGAGCGGTGGCATGCGCCGAGCCGAGCGTTCCTGATGCCCTGGGGGAACATGGTGCCGACACTGTAGGACGTAGCTCGGATCACCGGGCTACGAGTTGACGGAGAGGCAGTCAGCAGGGTCACTTACCCCGATTACCAAGAGAGTGCCTTGGACCTGCTATGGCTAGAGACGAGCGCGACTGATAGAGACATCAGGGTAGTCGGCCGAGTGGAGATTATGGAGGCGCTCGGATTTGGTGACCCGCGCCAGCGGGTCAGCGAGACTGGAGCTGAGTTTTTGGCACGACTGGAGGGAGACGCTCAGGCAGCTTTCACCCAGGACCCGAGCGAGCGAGAGCTGGTGGATCTAGACCTCCGACGGTTCCTTTTCTTTTTCCTGGGCCGCCTTCTGCTGGGGATGAAGGGGGACGGCATCCACTGCCGCTTCCTTGGGATCCTGGCGGACCTGGACAGAGTGGGGAACTATGCGTGGGGAGCGGCTCTGCTTGCCCATTTGATCGCCGATCTCTTCCAGACTTCAGAGAGGGAGACGACAGTCAGCGGCTTTGCACCTTTTCTCCAGGTAAACATTTTATTTATGCATTTTACCGTAGTTAAATGTGTAATGGTTCGTGCTAATGATGTATGATGGATGCAGGTGTGGAGCTACTACTACTTCCCAATGGGAAGAGCCAGATAGGGGAAAAGGAGAGGCGTGCCTCTGGCACGACGGTGGAGGCCGGTCATGGTCGCGACACCCCACGGCTACCAACTGGCGTCACTTCGTCGGGAGCTGAGCGAGTACCCCGAGGCTATGGTATGATGCGTATGATTTTTGTGTTTTTATGCATGTGACTTAATTGAGTAAAATGGCAACTAACATGACGCATGTATGGTGATGCAGGTGGTGTGGAGGCCCGACCTGGGCATG
This sequence comes from Amorphophallus konjac, assembly GCA_022559845.1. NCBI lineage: Eukaryota > Viridiplantae > Streptophyta > Magnoliopsida > Alismatales > Araceae > Amorphophallus > Amorphophallus konjac. Next base: position 17,116,115 of record CM040123.1, on the reverse strand, counting down.
GCCAACGCTGGCCAGCCTTGGGTTGTAACGGGTCATCCTCGTTTTGGGCGGGATGTGTGGGTCCATTGCCTGAACGAGATCGAGCCGCTGCGGCTCAGGCTGGTCATGAGGATGCTGGGGTTCGCCCAAGAGTGGGTCGACGTAGATGAGCCGGTCCGCGTCGGGCGGAAGACCAAGGGGAAGGCGAAGATCGTGGACTGGCGTACGCGCTTCCCTGCACAGTACCAGGACTGGCAGCAGGGCGGGGTCACAGTGGTGTCCCATGTACCAGACAGCACCGACTACCTGAGACGGTATCGAGCCACGTACGGGGAGCGTCTCTTCCTTAGTGGTGCGGCAGGGGTAAGCGTGAAATGAAAAATGTTTCCCTTTTCTATATGTATACGTATGTGATACTAACTTATATGCAATGCAGGACGCTCGTGATAACATGATTGCCGACCTGCGGGCCCAGCTGGCAGACGCCAGGCGACAGTTGGTGGCCATCCGACAGGAGTTGGAGATCCTGGTGAGTCTATGCAATGCATTTTTTTTGTGACCTGGATTTTTGATACTTAGCCTCTGATTGTCGTTTACTCTGTGTTCAGCGGGCCCATCAGGCAGCGGCAACCGGGATGGCTGGTGGAGCGGGCTCCAGTTCGTGGGGCCCTCCTCCGGAGGTTTCTGCCCTTCAGGAGCAGCTGGCGTACGCGGTGGCCCGGGCTGAGGAGGCCGAGCGTGACCGCGAGGCTCGAGTGAGTGTCTGCCTGACCCCGACTCTCTTCTAGTTGCTCTTCTTCCTTCACTGTCTCTTATGGGGTACGTGGCCTTGGCAGGTGGCGGAGATTCGGGATGCCCTGGCCCGTGCGGTCCATGCCGAGCAGGAGCGCGACGCCTGGGTGGCAGAGCGTGACGCGCGGATATCAGGGCTAGAGGAGGAGCGGCGGCGGGAGTCTGAGGAGCTCCCTCGCGACGTGCTGGATCTGCGGATTGCCCTTGACCTGTCGAGGAGAGAGGCGATGAGAGAGAGAGAGAGGAGTGGGAGAGAGATAGGGAGAGCATAGAGAGAGAGAGAGGGAGTAAAGGAGGGCAGAGTGACATCGAGATTGGGACGAGAGGAGGGCTCTGGAGGCCCAGGTGATGGAGCTCCGACTGAGCCTTGGCACGGCGGAGGGGAGGCTTAGGGAGAGCAAGGAGCGGTATCAGAGGGCGAAGGAGCACGGCGCGTGGCTTTGTCAGTCTGGTTCATTCTCCATGGGCAGATTCCTAGTTTCTTCTACTGAGGAGCGTCGTCGCGCCTTGGAGGCTGGCATGGTGCCACCTGGTGAGGCGAGCATGGCCTCTCAGGGTTCGTAGAGGCCCCCTAGGGATCCCCGTCAGAGGAGGGAGGAGAGAGATGAGCAGGAGGGTGGTAGCGAGAGTTAGAGAGTTGCTTGTACACCCCACCTTTCTCACTATATGATGTACTTTGACTATTTGCTTATGTGAAATGAAATGGTTCCTTGTGTTGTGTGTACTTTCTCTCTCCCATGCTTCTTTCCTTGCACTTGTTCTTTCGAGGCACGCTTCACGAGACCTTGTCCTAAGAAGTAGGGAATTACGCTTTGCATGGAGGAACATATTTCTTTCTTCTTCTCTCTCTCTTTTTTGGGCGCGTCTAGGCACGGGGACGCGTCTTAACTTTTGAATTCAAATTTAAAGCGCCAGGGGGCTTCTCTTCTCCCGTGCCTTGCCCGCAAACGAGCCTGCCTCCCGTCAAGATTCGCTCGCCCCTCCTTGTCTTCTTCCACTCTCGATTGATGGAGTTTGGTGGGCCGGACCATGGTGAAGGGCGAGAGGGATGAGGGACTCCTCGCCCGAGGAGGGACGCGTAAGAGCACGGAGAGGTGTCCATGGAAGAGGAAGGACCCCTTCGGGTACTTGAGGGATCCGAGGGGCCTGATGGTACGAGGGAGGTGAACACGGCCTGGTATGTTTTTCGATCTTCTCCTTTTTGATCTATTTTGAGTTTTGAGCGAGCCACGCGAGAGGGAAAAGGGTTCGGCGAGTGTTGCACTCAAATGATGGACGCGTCCTTGACAGGAGACGCGTTCTCGTGTTTTGACGTAAGACCCTTCTTTCTTGATGCAGGGCATGGCGAGGGCCCCGGGCTTGGCCGATGAATGGGCGAGTGCAGACGAGCCGAGCCGTGTCAGGAAGGAGAGTCGCGGCAAGGCGAAGCTCGAGGACTGGCGTATACGTCTCCCTGGGCAGCAAGGGAGCGTATTGGTGCAGGACAGTGCCGACTTCCTGCGGTAGCAGAGAGAGAGTTATGTGGGACTTCCCCAAGCCGGGGATGCTCGCGACATCAACGGCTTGCGTGCCCAACTGGCAGAGGCCAGGCGGCAGCTGGCCGTCACTCAACAGGAACTGTCGATCCTGGTAAGTTAAGTACTGCATTCCTTTTTTTTTGATTTGGAGCTTAGCTGACGGCCGTTCTTTGTTTGTTCCAGCGTGCCCAGCAGACAGCGATGGTGGGAATGGCCGGCGGTGCATCTTCCAGCTTGTCGGCCCCTTTTCTTGAGATTGCCTCCCTCCGGGAGCAACTCACCGGTGCGGTGGCCCGTGCGGCCCGGGTGGAAGAGGAACGTGATGCCTGGGTAGCGACTGTGGCGGAGCTACGGCGTCGTGGTGAGGAGAGGCCTTCTCCAGACATCTTGGAGTTAAGGGTCCTTCTCCAGGTGACGAGGAGAGAGGCAGAGAGAGAGAGAGAGAGAGAGAGAGAGAGAGAGAAGGGCCGAGCGACAGCGAGATCAGGCCGAGAGGAAGGCCTTGGAGGCCCAGGTGAGGGAGCTCCAGCTAGGCCTTCAGGTCGTGGTTCAGAGGCTAGGAGCGATGGAGAGGCTCTACGAGAGAGCGCGAGAGTTCAGGGAGTGACTCCGCCAGTCTGGCCGCTTTTCTGTTGGTGGTTTCTTCGCCACGCCAGGGGAGGAGCAGCGAGCCATTGCCGTAGAGAAGGTGCCACGAGGCGAGGCAGATTCTGCTGCACGGGGATCCAGAAGGCTTCTGAGGGACCCTCACCTCAGGGGAGAGGAGAGGGACACCTAGATGGATGAGCATGATGATAATGGCTAGAGTTGGCGAGCCAGTGGACCCGCCTCCTCTCTATGATTGTGGTGTCTATGACAGCTCATGTAGAATTATGAATGGAGTGATTTGATTTTCTGCTGCTTGTTTGTTCTCTTGTGCGTTCCTTCTTCCCTACACTTCTTCTCCTTTGCACTGTTCCCATGTGATGTGTCTGCTGAAACCCCGCCCTAAAAAGGAGGATCGCGTTTTGCTGTGACTATTTTCCACGGGAATCTGCCGTCAAAGTCAATAATGACGGCTCCAGTCCCTTTTCCCAGATGATGTTTCAAACTTTGAGGACGACTTCCAAAGCATGATAGGGCATCCCTAGATAACATAGGGAGCGGGTCGTCATATTACACCGTCTAAATAGTCACCCTGTGCGAGCGGTGAAGTGACACATAGGACCACAGGGTAGGCGCCCTATCGCGAGGGCTATCGTTAAAGGTGACGGAGGAAATCTTGGCCCGCACTTCTCCCATTTCTATAAATACCTGCCTCTTTCGTTACTCCAGGGACATCGAGAGCCAACTTGGAGAGTACAAATTCTTACAAAAGAGAAGGAACTCAGAGTTCTGAGATCGGGATGGAGGGTGAATCTTCCCATTCCTCGAAGAGGAGCAGGTCCAGTGGTAGCAGTTCTAGGAAGCTTTCGGACCTTGAAGGGCACTTCAGTGAAAGGACCCAATCGCAACTCGTAAGCTGAGCTCACCTACCCTTTTTCTCATTCTTCCTTTCTCCCTTTCTTCTGACAAAACCCTTCTCCACTCCTTGTGCATGCGCAGAGTGTGATGAAATCGCACATTTCATGGGAGTTAGTAGCGGCAGCATACAGGGGTCTCCCGGATTTTCAGAAGGCCAGGCTAGACGTGATGGGATTTGGCATCTTTCTCCGGATCGAGCCGATCAAGCTCGACCTGGTCCTCATCCAAGCCTTGCGTGAAAGATGGGACCCAGTGAGTCGGGCATTCTTGATGCCCTGGGGGCACATGGTGCCCAGTCTGGAAGATGTGGTCCGAATCACGAGCCTCAAGGTAGATGGTGAGGCAGTGACCGGAGTCACCTACGCGACTACCGAGAAGGTGCCCAGAAGCTACTGGGTTTGGACCTAGATGGTCGGAAGAACAGGTCAGTAGCCAGGGCATCTATCATGGAGGCATTAGGGCTCACTGATACTCGTCGATGGGACGATGAGTCCTCAGAAGAATTCATGGAAAGGATGGAAAGAGGATGTCGTGCTGTGTATTGCACAGATTTTGGCAATCGGGAGAGATCCAACATGGATTTGAGGAGATTTCTCCTCTTTTTACTGGAAGATTGATACTGAGCTCGAAAGGGGACGGTATCCATTGTCGTTTCCTGGAGCTGCTATCAGACCTCGAAAGAGTAGGGCACTACGCCTGGGGAGCTGCCATGCTGGCGCATTTGTTTACAGGTCTGTTCCAAGAGGCAGACCGTGAGATGACTGCGAGTGGTTTCACACCATTCATCCAGGTATTTTTTTTTAGTTTTGTATGTTTTTGTTTGTTTTTGTAATAGTCCACTTAAGGTACTGATGACATGTGCTAATGCAGCTGTGGAGCTATTATTACCTCCCGATGGGGAGAGCTCGACATTGGCGACCAGTGATGGTGCCGTTAGCCAGGCGGTGGCAACCCATCATGAGTGCGGCACCCTAACCTACCAACTGATGGTGCTAAGGCGGGAGCTACAGGAGTTCCCTACAGCGATGGTGGGATTTTTTTTCTTTTATTTTTATTTTTATTTTTGTTTTTGATTTGACCAGCTAAACAGGTATGTACAACCTAACCTAGGTAAACTGGAGACCCTACTCAGGCATGGTCGATGTCGACCAATCATGGGTTCTAACAAGTCATGCCCGGTTCGGACGGGAACTGTGGATGCACTGCCTGAATGAAATCGAGCCGCTTCGGCTACGATTGGTTATGAGGACTTTAGGACTGGCTCAGGAATGGGTGGATACGACTGCGCCACCTCGCGTCGGGAGAAAGACACGGGGACCGGCAACCTGCATTGATTGGCGTGTGCGGTTCCCCGAACAGTATGAAGATTGGCAACGGGGTGGCACAATTGTGGAATCGCATGCGCAGGATAGCGAGGATTACCTGTGTCTGTATAAGACAATGTACGCAGAGCGGCTCCAACCCCGGGGACTTGTGGAGGTAGATCTCCCCCTTTCCTCTTTTGCTCTTTTGGTTTTTTTGTGGAAATGCTGACTCCTATGGCTGCAGGATGTTCGTGATACCATGATAGCGAACTTGCGATCTCGCCTGGCAGAGACGGAGCAACAATTGGGTGACACACGTGAAGCCTTGAGTGCCTCGGTAGGTGTACAGTGCACGCTCCGAATCACGGCCCTAGATTCATGGTGTTCGACCACTAATTATCATCATGATTACAGCGCGCCCAGATTGACGCGGCCTCATCAGCGATGGGGCCGGTGGAGTCTCTTCAGCTTATGGATCCCTACCTCAGAACTTGACTTGCTTCACGAGCAACTTGCTCGTGCCACGCAGCGTGCCGCAGAGGCAGAAGGAATGCTCTCTATACAGGTAAGAGTCTCAGTGTTGAGTTCTCCTTATTTATGTCTTGCCGCATATCTGAGATGGTATATCTGGCAGGAAAAGGAGACGCAAGAGTCACTTGCCCAAGCTACGCAGAGGGAGGCTAGAATAGTAGAGCTGGAGGAGGAACTGCGACGTCGTCCAGATGACTACTCTTCTAGGGATGCCATAGAGCTGAGGATCACTCTCCAGTTGGAGAGGGAAGACCGTGAGAGAGAACGGGCAGAGAGAGAAAGAGACAGAGAGAGAGAAAGAGCCGACAGATTGGCTGAAATGGAGGAACGAAGAGCCATGGAGGCCCAGTTGTTCGAACTCCGAATCAGCCTTGGTCTTGCTGAACAGTGGCTGAGAGATGGTGAGGAGCGCTACCGAAGAGCACGAGAGCGTGGCTTTCATGTTGGTAGCTTCTTTGCTGCTCCTATGGATCAACGCCGGGGTGTGGTGATGGGAAGAGGAGTACAGAGCGGTAGGAGTACCGCTTTTCGTAGCTGGGTAGCACCCTTGAGAGCGTTTTACCCGGAGAGTAGTGGGACGAATAATGCAGAGAGAGAGGTGGAACTTAATGTACAACTTCTTATTTTGGAATGGAATAAATGGTTCGATTTTGTTTGGTTTTCACCTTTGCTCTTGTTGCCTCGAATCCCTGCACACATCACTGAAACAAACAAATCAGAATTTCTGCTCTGACTTGGCCCCTTGCTCAATAAGCAGATGGTCACTTTGACTGTCCTTGATAACGGGTCAAGGGGCCAAGCCTTTATTAACGAAGGCAAGGGAAAGATGTGGTGATGATGAATGCGACAGACAAGCACACGAATGCAAGCGAGATTAAAAAGTGAAATGCTGCATACAAATGCAATCATGCAAAATTGATTTGTTTTTCTTTTTATATTTGGCATTTTTTTGTTGTTTTGTTATATTCAAAATTTTGTTTGCAAATATGTACATTTTCTCTTTTCCTTTTTTGTTGTTATTTTTATCATTTCATTTTTTTGTTGCTAACGCCTGGCAAGCACCCAAATGGCACCTAACCTATATGAGAACAGGGGTTTCTTACTAACCTCCCAGGTATCCTAAGTGCACATCTAGGTTGATTTGGGCCTCTAGACCCCTCGAATGATAATCCGCCGGCTAAGACTTACCCTGATGACAATACCGTCATGCCATGCTTAGGCTCCCAGTCGCTTCCGACCACAAGGATTCACCCAAAAGGTTTTCGAGGTAAATGATTTACTCGACCCGGGTCTATTTCCTCACAACTCTATATGGTATATGATGGAACACCCTGGAACCCTAACGACCAACGGCGCGACGCTGACCCGGAATCAGACGCCGTCGCACCCATAGGTGACGCGCTTGCATTGGCCTAAGCCCAAGGTTAAATAAGAAGACATCAAGGTGGTAAACAGGGGTCTTGACCGGCCAGAAACACAGAGACTCCTTCGCAGCGATAGCTTTTGCTTTTCAAAGTAGGCAACCATACGTGTGTATTAAAATAAGGTCGCAAACCTTGGCGGGTTTACCCTTCAGAAACTCCATCTAGCTTTCATCTTCAAAGGAAGAAGGAAGAGTGTATGGGGTAAACCTCCTGAGAGGACCGGCAAAACCGTTAACCCGGCGAGCCAATAAGGGCCCATTAACTCTCCTCTTTCGACAACTTCGGACCAAATCTCGAGCATTTACATTCCATGACTCCTTTTGTGGATTTAGACTTTTACCTTGAGGGATTCATTTATCGCATCAGGCACGGTCACGACCAGGCTTTTCTCTTGATTTTGATTTTGTGTTTCTTTTTACGAGGGAGATATAGTTTGACGTTGTGGGCTCCCTTTTGTATGCCTGCGGGGACACTGCCCTCTTCTCGTGCTCTGATCGATGCTCGAGGAAATGGATCCTACTCTTGTCTTAAGGGGTTTGAGTTTTGGTTTCTCATGCTCAGCGTTTTAAGGGCGCCGACTGTCTCATTTGGTCGAAGAGAAAAGAATAAAGATTACAGCTTCCGGAGATCTTCTGGGTGAGGCCCCACTGTCGGTGATGCTACCAACTTTTTTTGGATAAAATACGTGAGTACATGTTGGCTTCCTTTGAGCGAGCATAGGCTGATGTGGCCGGACAGGGATCTCCACGGTTCTGGCAAACCAAGACTCGGTGCCTACCAAGCCTTAATGGGCCCTATCCTAACATGAAGGTTGGATGCAGGGACTTAACTACATGGTGACCACTAGGCATCGGCATTTTGAATTTTCCATATTTTTAGTGATTTTAATATTTTTATTTTTTTTCCTTTTCTTTTCATCATTTTTTTGACGTTTGACACTATGCTAAGGGTAGTACTTTTTAAGATAAAGCCCATTCCAAGGGTGGGATAACTCGGTCCCTTCGGCGTTGACCAGCTTGTAGGCATTGCCAGGGTACACGGCTTGAATTACGTAAGGTCCTTCCCAATTGAGTTGGAACTTAGAACGCGGCCCTCCAGGTTTTACAAAAATTCTTTTTAAGACCATCTCACCGACTTTGAATTTTCTCTCAATGACTTTCTTTTGGTAAAAGCGAGCGAGTCTGTATTGATACACACGCGCATGCTCGGCAGCGGCCAGCCGCTTCTCGTCTAAGAGTTCCAATTGGGCAAGGAGTGAATTGCGACGTTTGTCGAGGGGAAATTCCTCATCCAATTGTACTCTAAGAGAAGGGATCAGAGACTCGTACGGGACTACCGCTTCCATACCATAAGTAAGGGCAAACGGAGTCTACCCGGTGGGGGTACGGATTGAAGTGCGATAGGCCCATAGAGCTTCGATAAGCTTTTCTGGCCAGTCTGAAAACTTACTGGACTCGCAGGTTTTCTTGATGATTTTGATCAATGTTTTATTGGTGGCCTCCGCTTGGCCATTACCTTGTGGGTAATAAGGTGATGAATGATGTAATGCAATTGCGTACATTTTGCAGAGGTCTTGAAGGTCCTGAGAAATGAACTGTGGCCCATTGTCAGTGACGATTGTGCTTGGGACGCCGAACCTGACGAGGATGTTCTTCATGATGAATTTGCAGACTGTTGACGCCTTGATTTCTGCGTAAGCTTCGGCTTCGGCCCATTTGGTGAAGTATTCCGTCGCAGTAAGGATGAAAGATGTCTACTTGGTGAGGGAATTGGGATCACCTAGGGGACCGATGATGTCGAATGCCCACATGGAGAAAGGCCATGGGGAGGATATTGGGTGAAGTGTGGAAGAGGGTGAATGTATTTTATCGGCGTAAGTTGACACTTGACACACCTACGGACATAGACGGCACAATCCTCTTCCATAGTGGGCCAGTAAAAGCCTTGCCTAATGATCTTCTTGGCGAGCATCTGGCTATTCACGTGGCCACCGCACACACCCGAGTGTGCATCCTCCATGCATTTCCAAACCTCATTGTCGTCAAGACACCTTAACAGAATGCCAGTAAGGCTCCTCCTATAGAGTAGACCTCCAACCAATGTGTATTTCTGAGCCACCCTTCTTATGGCTTTCTTATCTTCTGTGGTGGCTCCTTCAGGATAAGACTGATCTTTACAGTATTTGACAATTTCATAGAACCATGGTTTCTCCTCGTCAGCCAGCTCTTCTTCGACTTCTGCCAGCATGATCTCCATCTTCTCAAGAATTTCTCCCTTCTGGATCTTCTGTAGGACTCATTCCTTGATCTTTAGGAGGTAAGGGTCCTGAACGGCAGGGACAAGACGCTTGTAGAGAATGATGGATCTAAATCATGCACCTAAATGGAATTTGAAGGATGACGCCAAGGAGGCGAGGGCATCGGCCAGAATGTTCTATTCGCGAGGAACATGGACAAAGATCAGCTTGGTGAACAATTTGGCATAGGCGGAGACCAGCTCCTGATAGGGTTTGAGCTTGGGATCGAGGGTGCGATATTTGGTAAGCACCTGGCGGAGAACAAGTTGACTGTCACCCACGACTCGCAACTCAGTGATATAGAAAGAACGGGCTAGTTCCAGACCAGCTATAAGAGCCTCGTATTCAGTGATGTTGTTGGTGACTGGGAATGCGAGCTGAAATGCCTCTGGGATGGTAACGCCTTCAGGCGTTAGAAGGACAATGCCGATACCCTTACCTTGGGAATTCAGAGCTCCATCAAAATATAACGTCCACATTGGCTCATCAGATTGGGTGATGAACATTAGTTCCTCATCTGGAAACTCTGATTGGACAAGATCAAACTTGGGAAGAGGATGGTGGGCGAGATGCTCGGCTATGGCATAGCCTTTAATTACCTTTTGCTGGATGTAGGTGATGTCAAATTGAGAGAGGATACTCTGCCAGCGTGCTAGCCTATCAGTAAGGACGGATTTCTCTAGAAGAAACTTGATAGGGTTCATGCGAGCAATCAAGTGGACCTCATGAGCCAAGAAGTAGTGCTTCAATTTCTGCACTACCCAAACGAGGGCAGCACATGTTTTCTCCATGACTGTGTACTTCTGCTCATAGGGATTGAGAAGTTTGGACAAGTAATAGGTTGCCCGTTCCTTGCCTTCTTCATCAGCTTGTGCGAGGACAGCTCCCACGGAGTCGTCCAAGACTGAGATGTAGAGGATCAGAGGTTTTTCTGGTTTGGGTGGAATGAGAACGGGTGGACTAGCCAGATATTCCTTTAACCCTTCAAAAGCTTTTTGGCATTTAGAATCCAAGTGGAATTCTACTCCTAGCTTGGTCAACTCATAGAAAGGTCTACACCTTTATGAGTGCTGAGACACAAACCGAAGAATAAACTGCAACCTCCCGATTAAACCTCGGACTTCCCTCAAATTCTTGGGAGGCGGCATATCCCTGATGGCCTTAACTTTGTCGGGGTCTATCTCAATCCCCCTTTTACTCATAATGAAGCCCAGTAATTTGCCCGATGATACACCAAACACACACTTCTTCGGGTTCATTTTCAATTGGAACTCCCTTGATCTCTGCAAGACCTTAGCCAAAACCCTTGGATGTTCCATCATGGTCCTTGATTTCACCAATAGATCATCCACATACACCTCCAGATATATGTTCATCATGTCGTGAAATATGGCCATCATAGCTCTTTGGTAAGTAGCTCCAGCATTCTTTAACCCAAACGGTATGACCACGTAACAATATGTTCCCCAAGGTGTAGTGAATGATGTCTTCTCTTGATCCTCTTCTGTCAAACGAATTTGATTATATCCTGAAAATCCATCCATGAATGAGAGGGTCTCATATCCTGCTGTGTTGTCGATTAACACATCAATGTGAGGCAAGGGAAAATCATCCTTTGGACACGAGCGGTTAAGGTCCCAGAAGTCGATGCAAATCCTGACTTTCCCATCTTTCTTCATGACCGGGACAATGTTTGCCACCCATTGAGGATAAAGGACGACTCTAATAAACCTGGCTTTATGGAGCTTGTCGACTTCTTCTTTCATTTTCAAAGCCATTTGAGGGTGGAAACGCCTTAACCTTTATTTTACCGAGACAGACCCTGGTTTTAGGGTTAAACGGTGTTCGACCAGGGTTGAATCCAGCCCCGGCATATCCTCGTAGCTCCATGCAAACGTGTCCTTATATTCCTTGAGAACTTCAATTAATGCCTCTTCTTCAGAGGGATGAGGATGATCCTAGGGTCTTCCTCAGTTCCCAAGTTGACTTCTTTGGTGGACTCTTCTACGGCGGTTGACAGCTCGTCGAATCTCCTTATTCCACTAGCATATGCGCCAGCCGCATCCTCATATTCTTCACCCTCATCTTTAGTAGGGTATTCTTCATCCGTGATCTCGTAGACTCCATACCCCTTATCACTTGCACAGTTGCCCTCACATTCTATTTCCGGTAGCTGGATGGGATTTTCTAGCAACTGAGGGATGGCAAGAAGGGCCTGACACCTGGCGGCTAAATCCAGAAGGAATCGACGAGGGATCTGCCTACTCTTGGATTTCTTCCTAGGTACTACCTTTGACTTATTATTCCTAGATTGACTGACATTATTTACAGAAGAAGAACAAGATGAAGAGGATGGTGAAGAATGTACAGGGAAAGACCCCTCAGAGGAGGGGTAGAAAAGGTCGCTCATCGGACCTTGGACGGGTGGTCCGCAGGCCGGGACGCACCCGTGGGAGATGTAGGAGATTTCCTCAACGAAGATGTGTTGTTGAGGAGTTTGGAAATTGAAGTTTTTTTTTCGTTTTCATTTTTGATGACAAAACAGTGAAAAGAGATCAGAGGAGAGAGAAAAGTGGTTATGGCTAGCGGATTGGGAGGCTCGTAGAGTAGATCATGATTGAAGACCTGGCGCGGGTTGAGAAACCCGCGCAAGTATGTTAGTAGAGAGGGGGATCTGGGAAGGTCATCAGACAACCGTCTGGCCCAGGAAGATGACAGTAACAAAGGCTGTGACGAGTGAATGGAGAAGATGACGATTAATGAGTCGTCGGTGGTGATGGTGATGGGGGATGAAGATCCGCTGGTGACAGGGTCCTTCTGGCAAGGACGAGGATAGTTTGGAATCTTGGCAACGGTGGTGATATTCTCTGGCATTCCGGAGATCAATGGCGGTCCTTCAAGCTGTGGAGGCGAGAACATCCTTTCCAGTGCAACGGAAATGTCCCGTATATCAAACCATTTGTCCCATTCGCATTCCGGGTCTTTGATCTTGCCTCTTTTGGTGACCCTCGGATATTTTTCGACTGAATACACAACATGCGACCCCCCATGTGCTTCTTGAGGATAATCATCCATCTGAATAACGGGCCCTTTGTTGAAGTGGTTTGATAGGGTCCATGTGAGGGGCTTCCAATCCGCCTTGAATGGTCCTTTGAAGCCTAGGCCAAACCTACAGTTCGGCCTAATCTCGTTTGGTGGTTTCAACCTACCTTGTAGCTGTGCACCCAGACCTTTGCCCTGTTGATAGCCGATGTTCCTCATAATCTCCCAACCTTTGAAGTGAAAAGGGAGATATGGCGTTGTTGCCTTGATCGGCTTCTTTGATGCTAGCGGAATGTGAGACGAATCACACATGTCCAGCAATGACAATATGGGCCGATGAGACGGCCAAACAGAGGGCAGAGAGGTGTTGATGGCATCCACCGTGTGAAGGACAGGTGTGCTGACCACTTTAATAATTCTTCCATTGTAAGGAAACTTCAAGCACTGATGGTTGGTGGAAGGCACATCATCCATGGCTTCAATGTAGGGGTGACCCAGTATGGCCTTGAATGTGGGGTCCATGTTGAGGACATGGAATTCCGTGGGGACTGACATAGGGCCTAGCTCTGCCCTCAGAATAATCATCCCTTGCGGCGGCCTTTTTCTATTGTCATAAGCCGTGACTGTGATCGAGGAAGGTCTTATTTATTCCTCGTCGACCCCACACAACTGAAGGGTGCTCATGGAGATCACATTTATGGACGCACCCGTGTCTACAAGGCACGGGTTTATGGATACCCCATTAATTTTTATTGAAATGCACAATGCATATTTCCGAGCTTCCTTGGGAGGGATTCTAGAACATGATGGACGGTTGTGTGTCCGTTGGGGTCAGGATGGCAGAAATCTTTTCTACAGGGAGGTCCTCATTCACCATGACCTTTTGAAGATACTCCATTAAGGCTGCCTGATGGGACGTGGATCTCTGAAGCAGCTCCAGGATGGAGATCCAAGAAGGCATCTTGTCCAAGTGTTTCAACAGATCATACTGTGTTCCGGGGATAGATCTTTCCGGTTGTTCTCCGTCGTCCCTCTCTGGCTGAGACTGCTCGGGATTCTGACTGTTCTGGGGGAAAACCCTGTGGAAAATCTTTCCACTCCGGAGCACCATTGCCTGCGGCTTTTGTACCTCTATAGGGGTAGCAGTGGGTTTTAACAGAGGTTTGAGGGGTAGTGGTGGAGGGATGGTTGATGAAGTAGGGGTGATGATGGGAGCAGGGATTCTGATGAGGGGTTTGTTAGGTGGAGGCATGGTGGAGGTAGAGGGGATATCGCACGGGTTATGAAGGATAAGGGGTCTGGAAGGTGGAGGTGGAGGCAAAGTGGAAGTGGGTAAGGTTTGAAGAGGGTAATGGTTTTGAGATGGATGGTGGGTGATGAGTGGTTTTGAAGGCATTGGCGGTGGTATAGTGGAGACAGGCGGGGTTACGTACGGTGGACGGGTGATAAGAGGCTTAGGAGGCATAGGGGCAAATGCAGTAAATGTGGATGGTAAAGTGGGAGAGTGAGAGAAGATGAGAGGGTGTGAGGGCGTAATGAAGGGTGTTGGCTGATAGGTCATTGGGGTGCGAATAAGAGGGCGTGATGGCAGTGGAAATGGTGAAGGCGGTACTGATGCGGGTTGATGAGAGAGAGGTGCTACCCGGGCAAGGCGAGGGGGTTGCATGATGATAGGGTTGGTGGTTGAAAGAATAGAGGTACTTTCTGGGTGCCACACCTGCTCTCTCCTGACTTCCGGGAAGGAGGAGATGGGGTTGACCTGGTGATTGGGCTGTTGGTGCTCCGGTAATGGATTCTGAATTATGCCCATGTTGGGCTGTTGTGGTTAGGCATGCTGAGGCTGTTGTTGTTGTTGTGGTTGTTGCTGTGGCTGCTATTGTAACTGCTGCTGTTGTTGCTGGAACTGTGGCCTAGGAGGAGGTCTCCTAGCTTTGAGAGTGGTGACGTATCGCCTCATTTCATCTCAGTCAATCCCGCCTTCATCATTCGTATCGTGGATGGAATCTTTAAACTGAAAGTAGTTGTCCACTGTGTGTCCTGGCTGCCTGTGATAGATGCAGTATCTGGAGGTATCAACATTCGGGGGCCACACGGGCCTTTCCCTGGGTAGGATGAGTGTGTTTGAGGCCATGAGGGCGTTGAAAATATCCGCCAGAGTTTCTGGTAATGGTGGGTAATAGGCTCTCTTGTCACCAATCGGCCTCCTTTGTTGCTGTGGGGGGCCATAATTCCCTAAAGGTGGAACTTGGTTGTACTGAAGTGGTGGTTGTTGCTGCTGGGGTCGAGGTTGTTGCTGGGGTTGAAGTAGTTGAGGCATGTTGTTTTGGGGTGGATCGTTTTGGGGTGGAGGACGAGAGGGGAAAGGACCTGGTTGGAGGGGAAGTCGGGGCATTTGTGGAAGCCTTGGGTTGGCTGCATAGTTGGCGTTGTTGACCACACTCACTTGCTCATTTGTTATGACCCCTTCTGTTGCTCCGCCTGGGACACCCGCGCCTGTCTTTCTGACTACCTTGGGCTTCGGCGGCTCAAACATGTTCATAATGGGGGAGTCTTTTAACTGGGTCTGGATGTACCGGGCTCTCTCATAGAGCTCTTCCATTGTGGTCAGCTTGTTAATGGCCAGGACATGTCTGAACTGTGGGGTGGCATTGGATACAATCATCTTCACTTGTTCAGGCTCTGAGAGGGTATCCCTTATCCTTTCTGCCAGAGACCTCCATCTATCAGCATAACAGACAAAATCTTCGTCGGGCTTCATTTTCTCGGCCACTAGGTCGGTGATGGAAAGAGAGGAACCGACCCTATCCCGATACTTTTGCAAGAACCTTCTCTGGACTGTTTTAAAATTCTCGACCTCGCAGGGCTCTAAAAAATAGAAACACTCTAGCGCAGGACCATCCAATGATCTCCGAAAGAGGTATGCCAAGGATCTCTGGTCATTTTGCCAATAGGAGGACTCATACATGAAATCCTTGAGGTGAATGAAGGGGTTGCCAGTGCCATTGTACCTGCGGTACGTAGGCATTTCGGAGGGGGGAAGATGGATGACCGGAAGGATTGGCAAAGCAACCTCCGGGGTGGATTTCACGTCCACCATTTTCTTCAAATTCTGAAACTGTTCATTCATTTTATTGAACCGGTTGAGGAGCGATTGGGTGAGCTCCTCGGGAGGTGAAGGTGGCACGTGCCATTGGGGAGGAAAATGTCTCCTGGAGACTTGAGGGGGGAACCCTAAATGAGAGGGAGCTGCCGGGCCGCCGACAGTTGGCCCCGGCTGGAGTGGTACGTGGGGGACAACGGGGGTTTGAGATTGCAAAGGGAACTGGAACGAGGGTGGTTGTTGGCTCGCTTTCCCTTGAAGCGAGGGAGACTGTATGGCTTGCGCTAGTGAAGGAGATGGAATGGCCTGCACCGACTCTTGGAGAGGTGCGATGGCTGGAGTTGATTCCTGGGGAGTGGGGGAAACATATTTCCCCTTCAGAATGGCCTGGAGGGCCCGGAGCTGTTCAGAGGTAAGCTCCGTGTTGGCGAGGACGCCCAGCAAAGAGGAGATGTCCTATGGTGGGGACGTGTCCCCTGCAATAACCTGCACCTCATGCGAGGGCTCATAAGAAGGACCCGCGTCCATAGCATGGACTCGCGGCTCGACTGACTCACCACGACCAGGGTGGTTTTCCTCAAAAGACTCGTGAGCCATGCTCACAGTTTTCCCGGAACGCAAAAACATACACTAGCAAGCAAATAGCAGAGATTATCAAACAAGTGGATGCCTTTACGCCTTTTTTGTGATTTGATTTTGATGATTTTTTTGTGTTTTTTACCAGATCTAAAGTTCACACAAAATAGAGACCCTAGTTCGTTTTTGTTTCACCACCGTGTCAGCTAGGGGCTCTCGTCTCACCACGAATGGGTCGACTAACTCTGGGGAACTTCAATGGTACAACCGGCCCAGTGAACGAAGAGGAGATTCTTCGATGTCGGGGACTTACAGAGGTCCCAGTAGAGGAGATTCTAGTCCGTCGAGAGGAATTCTCGAATGGAGAGTCCTTCCTTCACCGAGAGTGGGTGATCCTTAGAAAAAAATGAAAAAGAATAGAAAAGAGGGGTGGATGTATGTAATGGAATGCTGACAGAGATATGGGGCACAAAAGAACAAGAAAACAACCAAGATATAACAACACACAAGAGATAGTAAAGCCAATCACAAGAAACTGCAAGGGTAACTGAAAAGAAAGCAACTGATGTCCCACCGTGATCGCCAATCTATGAGCGACGTCACGCGGTTTGAGAAACAAAAATGCGGAGCGCGCGGGCTCGTTTTGTTTGCTGCAACACAGAAATAAGAGAAAAGAGAAGGGGCCACCACGGGAGATTGCTCCGGCGGGGCGAGCGGGACAAATGTAATATAGAAAGATATGGGGGTTAAACGGCCATAGCGGGAAGTGACTCGCCTTGGCCTCGGGGGGACGAGAATGGTGCAGAAATCAAATAGCAAGAATTGAAACAGCCATTGCAGGAAGTGACTCGCCGCGGCCTCGAGAGTATAGCAGATATAGCAGTAATTCAAGATATACAAGAGAAAGGACAAAATTCAAACGGCCATTGCGGGAAGTGACTCGCCGTGGCCTCGAGAATATGAGCAGATAAGAATATAACAGGATATAAAGAGAATATAAAGAACGGGAGTTTAAACGGCCATTGGGGAAGTGACTCGCCGTGGCCTCGAGAATATGAGCAGATAAGAATATAACAGAATATAAGGAGAATATAAAGAACGGAAATTTAAACGGCCATTGGGGAAGTGACTCGCCGCGGCCTCGAGAATATGAGCAGATAAGAATATAACAAAATATAAAGAGAATATAAGAATGGGAATTTAAACGGCCATTGGGGAAGTGACTCGCCGCGGCCTCGAGAATATGAGCAGATAAGAATATAACAGAATATAAAGAGAATATAAGAACGGGAATTTAAACGACTATTGGGGAAGTGACTCGCCGCGGCCTCGAGAATATGAGCAGATAAGAATATAATAGAATATAAAGAGAATATAAGAACGGGAATTTAAACGGCCATTGGGGAAGTGACTCGTCGCGGCCTCGAGAATATGATGTGATCGCCAGGGGCCAAAGACCCCAAAATAAGGAAATGATCGCGCCTACCTCACTAGTAGGAAGTGGCGGGTTGCTTCTTCCTCCCCCTTCGGCCGGCCGACAGAGAGGGCCTTCTTTAGTTACCCTTGCAAAACAACAGACAGTAAATAAATGGAATTAGAAAATGAAAGTGCAGTAGCAATCCCTTGCAATGAAAGTGATGAAATTGTAGCAGGGCACACACCTGGTTGGTGTGGTTTTAAACTCCTCTCGGACACGAGTAGGAGTGAAATGTAATGATGAATGGAGTTATGCAAAAGTATAAGATTCCCTTATGGAGGGAGACGAAGAATGGAAGATGATGAATGCAAAAGAACTACGAAGAAAAGGAGAGAGTTGGCTTATTGGATGTGCCGTTGGCGAGATCCGGTGGAGCTTCGGCAGCATAGGGACGACGTGGAAGCACGGTGGACGAAGACGACCTTCCTCCTGCGAGTGCGGGCACCCGAGAATCCGGCAGAACCTCCCCCTGCAAAAGACCCACGGGTTAGAAAGGAGATCCGACAGCCTGTCGCACCTCTTAGAAGCTCCCTTCGGACTGAGGGGGGGGGGCTCTATTTATAGAACTCCAGAGGATGGAGGCGTCCAGGGCCCTGGACGCCTTCATTAGGGCAAAAATAATCTTTTATGTTATTTTTATTTTTTTATTTCGAATATTTTCAAGGAGGCGTCCAGGCAAGTGGACGCCTCCATAAAAGCCCACCGAACCCCCGCCGAAAGGCGCACGTGGTTTGGCACAACGCGTGGTTTTGGTCAGCGCCCGTGATTTATGAATGAGCGCGTCTAGTTGGCAGGACGTCTTCACAATTTGGATTTTTTCTCAAACGACAAACCGACCGGCGAACGGGGGGCGCCTGTGGGCAAGTTGATGGAGGCGTCCAGGGGCCTGGACGCCTCCATAAAATTATTTTTTTATTTTTTTACCATTATTAATATTTTTTATGTTTTATTATTTGTATTGATGGAGGCGTCCAGGGGCCTAGACGCCTCCATGATTTTACTATTTTTATACATTTTTTTATGTTTTGTAAATGTGGAAATTATGGAGGCGTCCAGGGGCCTGGACGCCTCCATGAAGACCCCCCCCGGGTTCCCCGAAAAGGCGTCGGCAGCCACCTGCCAAACACTCCCCTGGTCCCGAAAACTTCCGATGCATCCGATTGGGGGTGATGCCGTCCTAATGCCGTATGATTTCTGCAATGAGGCGGTTTCCGGATGCCGAAAAGGCGGAAGAAGACTTAAGAATAGGAAGCATTCAAGCGATTCAAAATGCGAAAGCCGCTGCGGGGCGTCACATAGTAATATGAGATTTTCTCAGGAGACGTCAGGAATAGCGTGTCTACACCCGCAACCATATAATTCGGCTAAACTACCTTTCGGCTTTCACAAACTCGATTCCTTACTGCTCTCTGGCTTTCGCAGCCTGCTATCTCTGCTACTTTTTGGCTCTCATAGCCTGCTATATATAGCTCTCGCAGCTCACTGTCTCTAGCTCTCGTAGCCTGCTATTCCTGGCTTCTACGACCTGCTATCTTGGCTCTTATAGCCTGCTGCCTCTGGCTCTCGTAGCCTGCTATCCCTGGCTTATACAGCATGATATCTTGGCTCTTGTAGCCTGCTGTTTCTGGCTCTCGTAGCCTGCTATTCCTGGCTTCTACAGCCTGCTGTCCTGGCTCTTATGGCATGCTGTCTCTGGCTCTCGCTCTCGTAGCCTGCTATTCCTGGCTTCTACAACATGCTGTCCTGGCTCTTATAGCCTGCTGTCTCTGGCTCTCGTAGCCTGCTATTCCCGGCTCCTATAGCCTGCTGTCTTGGCTCTTATAGCCTGCTATCTCTGGCTCTCGTAGCCTGCTATTCCCAGCTTCTATAGCCTGCTGTTCTAGCTCTTATAGCCTGCTATCTCTGGCTCTCGTAGCCTGCTATTCCTGGCTTCTGCAGCATGCTATCCTGGCTCTTATAGCCTGCTGCCTCTGGCTCTCATAGCTTGCTATTCCTGGCTTCTACAGCTTGCTATTCTGGCTCTTATAGCCTACTGTCTCTGGCTCTCGTAGCCTGCTATCCCTGGCCTCTACGGCCTTCTATCTTGGCTCTTATATTCCTGGCTTCTACGGCATGCTATCTTGGCTCTTATAGCCTGCTGCCTCTGGCTCTCGCAGCCTGCTATTCCTGGCTTCTACGGCCTGCTATTCTGGCTCTTAAAGCATGCTATTATTGGCTCCTATATCCTGCTATCTTCGGCTCATATAGTTTTATGTTTCCAGACCTTATAGTCTGCTGATCCTGGCTTTACAGCTTGCTACCTCTGGCTCTTTTAACCTGCTACCCTGGCCCCCACGGCCTGCTATCAACACTTTTCGGTCCTTGTCACCATCGGCAAGACCGTCTACCCTTTGCGGTCCTTGTCACCATCGGCAAGACCATCTACCTTTTCGACCCTTGTCACCATCGGCAAGATAGGTCACTACCCTTTTCGGTCCTTGTCACCATCGGCAAGACCGTCCACCTTTTCGACCCTTATCACCATCGGCAAGATCGGTCGCTACCCTTTTCGGTCCTTGTCACCATCGGCAAGACCATTCACCTCTTCGATCCTTGTCACCATCGACAAGATCGGTCGCTACCCTTTTCGGTCCTTGTCACCATCGGCAAGACCGTCTACCTTTTCGACCCTTGTCACCATCGGCAAGATTGGTCACTACCCTTTTCGGTCCTTGTCACCATCAGCAAGACCGTCCACCTTTTCGACCCTTGTCATCATCGGCAAGATTGGTCGCTACCCTTTTCGGTCCTTGTCACCATCGACAAGACCATCCACCTCTTCGACCCTTGTCACCATCGGCAAGATCGGTCGCTACCCTCTTCGGTCCTTGTCACCATCGTCAAGACCGTCTACCCTTTTCGGTCCTTGTCATCATCGGCAAGATCGGTCAACCTACTTCTGACCCTTGTCACCATCGGCAAGATCGGTCAACCTACTCCTGACCCTTGTCACCATCGGCAAGATCGGTCAACCTACTTCTGACTCTTGTCACCATCGGCAAGATCGGTCAACATCCTTGCGACCCTTATCATCATCAACAAGATCGGTCAACTTCCTCATGGCCCTTGTCATCATCGACAAGGTCGGCCAGCATCTCCTCAAGCACATTGTCTCGCTACCCTTGTGGCTTAAGCCTACTTCAACAATGACCATCATGTCCCACCGTGATGATTGCTACAACTCAATGACTTGGGCTCCTCTTGAAGCCTGCTTCCCTGCTATCGCTAGGTCTGCATATCCTATTCTCCCATTATCTCCTGGATTTTACAGCCTGCTTGCCTTGTTGCTTTCGACTGTCATAGCCCGCTTCCCTTGCCGACCGCCGGCTTCTGTAGTCCACGTTCTATATTTGGGTTAGACTCCCTTTCAAAACTCACTGTCCGTTCTTGGCCAAGACACCTTGTTGAGGCCTACCACCCCATCTTAATCTAGGTTCGATCATCATCTGAATAAAACGGCTCTTGTTGGCCAGTGCCAACCCCCCTTCGTCCCGCCGGGACTTGCTATAAAGCCCTTTTCCATTATTTTGTTATCAATTCTGCTTGCTTTTGAATAACTAACCTGCAGGTATTCACAACGGGCGCTTGAACAAATAAATGGATATGTAGTGACATATACATATATGCATACATATAAAATAAAAAAAAAGAAAAGAAAAGAAAGAAAAAGAAAGAAAAATTGCTTGCTTTCAAATTTTGGGTGTTTGTTGACCCTGCTTGCATGCTTGCTTATACTATAAGATAATACACATCCTTCAATTTCCTAGGACCACATTTCCTTGCTAAATAAAGTTGCCTGGTTCTAAGCATGTATGCGCCACAGCATACACTAAGGAATGAAAATTCAGTATTGGCTGAGTGCATGCGTCCAGTGGAAAAGTCATAGCTATGTCGCTAACACAACTCGTGAGATGCACCCAAAGCAAAACTCTCACACTTTGCACCACAATGTGTTCATCGGTCTCTTATCATAGGGATGCTAGAAGGTTCTTCCTAACACTATATGTGTGCTCGAACTTCTGCACCCACATGAGGGGTAATCGTGAGGAAAAAGCTGCCTTCCTCCAGTCAAAGAAAAAAAAAGAAGAAGACTGTTAGATAGGATGAATCCTAGTAGTCGGGAATCCCCATTGAGACACATGAGGAAACTCGCGCCGAACGGAGAAGTCCGTAATAAATTGCTATAAAGGATGAATCCAAGTAGCCGGGAATCCCCATTGAGACACATGAGGAGACTCACGCCGAACGGTGACGTCCGTAATAAAATTGCTATAAATGATGAATCCTAGTAGCCGGGAATCCCCATTGAGACACATGAGGAGACTCGCGTCGAACGGTGAAGTCCGAAGCTGAAATTAAGCTAAGGGGGTTGTGCGAAGCTACCAAAAATCGAGAACCCCAGCTGTATGTGTAGATGCTAGAGCAATACTCTAGTGTTATCTAGAACATCTGTGTATCCCTACGTCGGAGATTCGCTGCTCGCATACTTGCACTATCACACTATGGAGAAGTGGCCTCGGGTGTAGATCATGGCTTACGCTGTGCACATATTCTATGCGATGTCCTCTCTGCGCATGCACATCTCCCTTAGTTTTATCTCGTGAGCCGCACTCTATCTATGAGTCACAGGCACTGTCCTTATCCTATCCCCGATACAGGGGAGCTATTCCATATATCTAGCTTATGCTTGCTGTTGAATGCCTGCATGCTCGCATGAATAAAAAGGCACGCTTTCAAACGGGTCTCACCCGTAGGCCCCGCTCATCCGTCCCTCATTCGCGCCACCTACGGGTGGGGGGCATTTGTTGACACATAATATATATATAATAATAATAATAATAATGAGAAAAAAAGAGGAAAAGAAGATAAATAAAATAATAATAACAAAAAAGGAGAAAGAGAGAAGAGAAAATATAATAATAATAATAACGTAATAATAAAATGATAAGATAATAGCATTATAAATAATAATACTAACATATCTCATCTTATATTTCTTATTTTTAGGGTATAAAAGAAAAGACGAGACACATAAAAAGGCCGTCGGTGACGATTGGAGTGGGCCGCCCATGGCCCATCGGCCACCAACTGCCGAGGCCCATGTTGAAAGCGACGTGTCGATACCCACAAAGGAAAGCACGCCGATGGCCAAATCCTGGGACGCGTCGAGCGTCAGCCGGGCTGACTGTAGAAGGGTTCCACCCCCTCTATAAGAAGCCTCCATTCGATGAAGTCGAGAGCCGACGAGGAACACACAGAAGAACTCGAGAGAAAAAGAGGGAGAGAGAGCCACCAACTCGTCGAGGGAGAAAGAGGGAGGTTTGTCTAAGGAAGAAAAGAGAGGAGTGGGTTTCCCCCTGCAGGAAAGGTGGGTCTCCCACCATGTAAGGTCCTTCGGGGCTACAATCTCCCCCTCCCCATGCTTCCTTTCTCTTCTGTTTATACGTTCCTCTGTCGCTATATTTCTGTTGGTGAGCTCTGTAATGCAATGGCCTCTTGAGGCTTCCTTCTGTCTGTATTCTGGCTATGCCTGATTTTATATGAATGAAAGATATATATCGATGCATCTGTTTATGATAGGAATTCTTTATTTATATAAATGTGTTGCTGTAACTAAATCCCCTTGATGTCGCCTGTGTGCTCCCTTTATTCTGTCTAGAATCGCCATAGTTCTGATTTTACGTTTCTTTCGTTCAACCCGGGGCGACGGCCTTATGGCTACTACGACTTCACAGAGACAGTGGGAGTGTTATCTCATCTGTCAATGACATTCGCGAAGGCACTGCCACGCTCCGGGGACACTGAGTCCTGGCACTTACTCCCTGAGTTCTACCGCGAGTACTCTAGGTTATATACCTATGATATAAGACAGGAGCCCGAGACAGTCCATCTCGTGGCTTTCCCATCCCCCAGATCATGAGGAAAAGTAATTTTGCCTAGCCCCATTCTGGTGTTTGTGTTCTCCTGACGATTTTCTGTTCACTCAGAGGAGCTCAAACCCGACCGCTTCAACGAAATCCTAAACCCCAAAGCCCATTCTCAAAGTCTCGGCACCAACAGCTCTCGGCGTAGATCCCGCGCCGAGGCCACATTTCCTTTATTTCCATGCTAAATGCATGCTTGCCGCCAAGAAGCTGCCGCGCCGAGACTCCCCTTCCTTATTTCCACGCCGAACGCGTGATGTTCTCCCGTCGTAGGTGCTTGCTTTCCCGCTGTTTCGTATGCAAGCAAGTGTGATTAACGGTTGAGCATGTCGAGGTCCACGTAACGACCTGTACCCATGAGAAGCATTACTGTGTTTTATTTGGCTAATAAATGCACGTGTGGTCTCCCCCGTCATCCCAATCGGTGTACGTTGCCAGCCCACTCATCAACTTTACCAAATGCCCTATGCATATGTCTGTCAGTTTTTTTTTAATAAAACCATCCACCATCTTTACCCCTTTCACGATGGTGCATGTTGTGTATGCAAACCAACCCACCCACTTTATTGCATACGTAGATAAACTTGTATGCATGCATTAATTAGCCAAGGTAACAACAGACAACCCACTCAAATATGCATGCGTTGATATGTTGTAGCCCTTGCACTCCAATATGCACATATTCATATGCATGACTCAGTCATTTAGCATAAGTCAGCATGGCCCACCAATCACCATTAACCACCGGTTTCTTTATTTGGTTGTGCACACATCCATATATATATATATATATATATATATACACACACACACACACATGTGAATATAAGAATGAATGCATGCTTGTTTTTATGGACCGATTCTGTTGGGCAATTTATGTCCAA
Organism: Amorphophallus konjac; assembly: GCA_022559845.1. Taxonomy (NCBI): domain Eukaryota; kingdom Viridiplantae; phylum Streptophyta; class Magnoliopsida; order Alismatales; family Araceae; genus Amorphophallus; species Amorphophallus konjac. The sequence continues at coordinate 17,091,727 of CM040123.1, read as the reverse complement.
TTCTGTGGGAAGCGGAGGAGCTACACTAATGGGGTTTCACCCCTACATTTATTTCAATTCGGGTTTCTAATTTCCTTCTTTCACCCCGTCGGGCCACGGAGTTCTGCCACTGCATGTTCTCCGCTGGTCCCTTTAGGGGAATATTAATGAGGCACCGCAATGAGTGGACACTGTGCCGCTGAATTCTGATCCTCTTGGATCTCGGGCTACGCCCATCTTTCCTTTGGCTTCCACCTCGGCACTCGTAGATGGATGTCCTATACTCCCCTTTTGGCATAGTCCAAAATAAGGGGAGATCCTGCCGAAATTCATTCACGATCTTTTTTTTATCATATCGTGTGATGTTTTCATTAAGCTTTGATGAATTAACCCCCTACTGCGTGGCAGAGGCCTGAGACAGACTATCTCATGGCCCTTCGCCCACTGTGAAAGGGGAATATGATCATTACCAGATTTCCTGTTGATTGTCACATGGTCTCCCTAGACCTTCTGTGGATGAATTTCTGCTCCCCTTTTAGCTTGTCTAAACATCATCACCAGAGCCCATGAAGCCCTGATTAAACACAAGAGACCCCCTCAATAGAATCCCCTCAAAACCCACAATCTCACAAAGCCCTCAAAGTCCCTAAAGCAGCCGCTCCTATCGGCACTAGATAGCCTCTCGGCGCCAGTTCCGCGCTGAGTGATGGGCGCACCGAGTGCCAGCCAGCACTAGGCGCGCCGACCATCTCACCATGTCGATTCCCTCCTTTATGCTCACTGCTGTGCCAAAGCTGTCGCACCAAGGCTCCACAGCGCCGGTTGGCCTTCGCACCGGTTCCCATCCGTGCCGGTTCATCGCAGCACCAACTATTATTCGAACACTCAACTTCCCAGCAACCTTAATGAGCTTTAAACGCAGTCTAAACACAATGTCCCAACCTCATTAGCCTTCATGCCAACCTTCCATCATATCATGGGGAATCATGGTTCTTCGTCCAAGTCTAATAGAGCTAAATTAATGGGGTTCTACCCCCACATTATACCGTTTGACTGTGATATTTTCTTCTAACCCTGCTGACCCGTGGAGTTCTGCCACTGCATGTCCTCCAATGGTTTCTTAAGGGGATATCAATAAATACAACAATAAGGGACATTGTCCCGTTCCATCTAGATCCTGTTGGATCTCGGGCTACGCCCATCTTTCTTTTGGCGTCTATCTCGGCACTCCATGGATGGATGTCCTATATTCCTACTTGGCATAGTCCAAGATAAGGGGATATGCTACCGGATTTATTCCGTATATTAGTATCGTATCTTATTTTGCATAATCACATGCATCTCCTATCCTGCAAATGAATGAGCATACCTATTATATTGGTTTTGCCCCTAGGACCCTTTTACTTTGGCGATTAATCAAGGGTTATCCTTCTTTAGAAGGGCGTAATTAACGTCATAGCCTTTATGGTATGACGGACTTCTGGTCGCAGACTTCACAATTGACTGACCAAGTCAGATCGAGCGCATAATAAATTGTCACTCTGGTGACTGGCACGCCTAATAAACCAATCAATAAATAAAATAAATAATAAATTAAAATAAATAAAATCCATTTCCCACAGCCACATGCACGAGCATTCAATGCTCAGTGTTTAAGCGAAATAGAGCATCGTGCTAGGGACAGGACTTCTGGCATGTGTGCCGCTGTGGGGCTGCTGGGCAGTGTGCCGCTGAAGGGCTTGGTAGATGTGCCGCTATAGGGGCTGGTGATGGTGTGCCGCTAGAGGCACTCACTGGGGTGTGCCGCTGGAGGGCACGAAGGGTGTGCCGCTGAGGAGATCAGGGCGTGCCGCTAGAGGCACTTGCAGGAGTGTGCCGCTGGGGGGGCTGCCCTAGGTGTGCCGCAGGAGGCTTAGGGGCGTGCCGCTGGAGGCTTGAGGAAGTGTGCCGCTGGAGGCACCAGGGGAGTGTGCCACTGGACATCCCACGGAGTGTGCCGCTGGAGGCATCAGGGGAGCTTCCTCTTCTTCTTTTCTTCTTCTCATCTCATCTTCTCTTCCCTTTTCTCCTTTTCTTTATTCCCCGTCGGAGGATACCTGGGAGCGTGCCACTGAGGGGGCTTGAGGGGAGTGTGCCGTTGAAGGCTTTAACGAGTGTGCCATTAGAGGCACTTCAGGGTGTGCCGTTGGGGCACAAGTTAGTGTGTTGTTGGAGAGGCACTTGAAGGTGTGCCGTTGAAGGGCACGTTAAGGGGTGTGTTTCCTTCTCTTCTTTTCTTCTTTTCATCTTCTCTTCTCTTTTCTCTTCTTCTTTATTCCCCTGCATGTAAACATGGGGTGAGAATTTTTTAGTGTCCACATGCCCTTGGCTTCTGGTATTTGTAGGCTTCCACGGGTGCCAGACAACTTCCCTGACAAATAAATAGAGAAGTGGGGTACGTGGTATAGAAACAAGATTTCTGCCTCTACAAGTGCAAATATTCCATCGTCGTAACCCTCCGTTACCCACCGCGGATGTAACCTTAGTTAAACTTAACCCCACGTGAGAAAAGATGAAAATGTCCATAATAAAAGAAGAAGATAGATCGAGCCTTTTACCATTTACGTACCACTTGCAACTCGTGCCCTCTCCCATCCACAACCCCCCATCTCCCACATAACCCTAATCTCAGTTGTTGTGGAGGTGTGGCTTGTGAGGGGGGAGCAATCATGTGGATCAGCGAAGGAAGAAATAGCTTAGTTGATCCGGTGAAGAAAGATCCCTGTTGTGGGTACGAACGAAGGAAGATTCGTCGTGCGTCTCTAACACCATCTCGTGCAGTTGTCGAAGCTCCCAATCGAAGCACATTCAACTGGCGAAGGAGGTACATCTGACCAAGGGAAAACACCGCATGGCTTTGTGATCTCCCAAGAATAAGGAGCATCTCTGTAACCGATGTTCCAGTACTTGCGGTTTGGTGGAAACCCTAAACTAAGACAGGAAGGTGCAATGTGGTAATCTACCCCACCCTTTACATCTCTCCTTGTGATTCAAAATTTTGGGCATAGGGCTTGTGTGGTCGGCAAGCTTTATAAGGGTGGGTTGTGTGAAGTTTGGAATTTTCGTTTGTTGGGTTCTGTGCGCCCCCTCGTTGTCCTTGACAATGGTTTTGATGATTCCAATGTATTGTGTGTTTTATGCTTAATGGCATTTTCATGATAAACGAGCTCACATGTTGATACTCTGCTTTACAGGTTAGGATGCTCTTAGGTTGACTGGCCTTAACAGTTCTCCATGTATATACTTGCATTTGGATGGCCAGCTTCACTACTTTAACATATCATATGAACTTGTGTCTACTCATACTGGGTGTGGACAACTTGGTTGAATCATATTATGTAAGCTCTAGTTTTGTTGTGTTAGCTTGCTTTGAGTCAGTGCATCGTTGGATTGAGACTGCGCAAGTTCAGTCTTCCTTGGATTGCAACTGTGATCCATGTGTTAATTGAAAATAGCTTTCTCATGCCTTGGAAGACTCATTTGATCATTTGGTAAGTGCTATCGTTGTTCTAGTTAATCTTGCACGCATTTGAGTCAGTGCATCACATTGCATCACATTGGCATACTCTGCTGCATACAATGGTATGTGCATCTATCTATTGAATACTTGGGTCTGAAGCTGGTTGAATGTTAAAAATAGTCTTGCAAAGTTCTGTCTGCTTGTGTTTACATCAGTTCGTTGTAAGGATTGCATCGGTCAAGTCTGCACATCACTTCATGCTTCATATACTCAAGACCAAGTCTGTACATTCCTTGTGCATGCATTATTTCTCAAAGTCTGTACAGCCCTTGGTCGCAAGACCAAGTATGTACATCGTCTTGTTGACGGCATGTGTGTGCATCTCGCTGCTAAGTCTGTACAACCTTCATTGGTTCATACGACCAAGTTTGTACAGCAGTGTTCAGAAGCTTTATAAAGTCTATACATTGTCTGCCCGCTCACACAAGTCCATATATCAATGACTGTACATCGGTCAAAGCATGCACGCAAACAAAGTCTGCACATCGGATGCAATCAAAGTCTGTACATCGGTCAGTCTCACTCAGCGTCTCATGCATCATTTTAAAGTCTATACATCCGTCTCACTTAGCGTCTCATGCTATCAAAGTCTGCACATCAGACGCAATCAAAGTCTGTACATCGGTCAGTCTCACTTAGCGTCTTATGCTATCAAAGTCTGTATAGCCCGTGTTCAGAAGCATTTCAAAGTCTATACATTCTGGTGGCTTGTTCATGCATCATCTATCAAGTCTATACATCGCTGCTTTACACATGCTGAAAGTCTATACATTGCAGTCTATACATTGCAACATGTTCGTGTTCAAGCTTCACAAAGTCTATACATTGCATGAACGCACACACAAGTCTATACATTCGTTTGCCTTGCTTCATGCACAAAGTCTATACATCCATAGCAAGTCTGTACAGTGGGCTATGTTTGCACATCATTATAGAAAGTCTGTACACTCGATTTGTGGCTTGTCCATGCATCATCTCATCAAGTCTATACACTGCTGCATGAACACAAGTCTATACATTGTCTCATGCATACATAAGTCTGTACAATTTGTGTGGCTTGTTCATGCATGTGCTGTGTTGTTAGTGGGTCAGTTAAGCAAGTCTATACAGACTTGTTCCATGCGTTAGTTTAAGCAACTCTATACATTCATCGCATTGGTTCTTAAGTGTTGAACATGTGTGCAACATGATTAAATCATTTTATGGTTTTGATGATGTCTGCCTCTTTAGTTGGTTTTGATGATGTCTGCCTCTTTAGTCATTAATGAACTATACCTGCATTTGATAATGTTAATATTCATACATTGCAGGTCATTATACTTCCAGTATAAAAGCTCAAGAATGGCACACCAATCTAGACAACTGAATTGACAGATATCAAGGCATATGACAATATTGGATGCACGAAAATATAGCATGTTTCAAGCACAGAACTCAAGCTGAATAGCATCACACATAAGGTCATTGCATATTCTTCATATGGCCAGTGCATGTCTTATCTTATGGATGATTCAAGGTCGGTGCAATTTCTCGATAGCATGCTACAAGATAATCCAAGGAATGAAGTGGAATTGGAAAATGTGAAAGCTCATGGCAAATGTGAAAGCTCAAGGCAAACGTGAAAGCTCAATGCAAATGTCAAAGCTCAATGCAAATGTGAAAGTTCAATGTTGCGCCCTCGCACGCGGATCGACCTGCGCGGTCAAGGGGGCAGCGCCCCTTGCGGGGGTTTCCGGGGGCGGAGCCCCCGGAACAAAAATTTGATTGAAGACTCAATAATAAAATCTTCAAGACAGTCAAGGAAGATGCCACGGACATGACCGGGCTGCTAAAGAAGTTGAACGACGGAGCTGACGCGGATAACGGACCAACCCGGGATGGGGCGGGTTCTGCCCAGCTGGCGGTCGACCGCCAGCACAGGGGCGGTCGACCGCCCCAGCCAGAGCCTCACCGTCTACAGGCTTTTTTAGTAGCGGTCGACCGCCAGCCAGTGGCGGTCGACCGGAATTCCCAGGGGCCATTCGTCTACAGCATTTTACAGTAGCGGTCGACCGCCAGGAACCTTAGGTCGACCGCCAGCCCCGAGCCAACCATGTTTGACCTCGAAATCAACCTCGTGGCCAGCCCCTTTCCATGGTTTTATTTAATCAAACCTCACCTAACTTCCCATGATTTGTGGATCTGGTCTGGGGCTTGTTTATAGACCATTCAAAGTCTATAAAACCATTACAAGAGGGTTAGAAACCCTAGTTGATGGAGTTGATGAAGTGAATCAAGGGAGGCCATTTCGAGAGCACTGTAGCACCTCCGTGAACAGTGTTTCGAGTAGAACATCTTCATCCTTCCAAGAGATTCAAGCCTAGATCTGAAGCTATCTCAATCTCCAAGGAAGCAAGAAGCATTCAAGGCTCTCAAAGGTGATCAAAGCTGCATCCATAAACCGCTTCATCAACTCAAGAGGATCAAGAGAAGATCAAAGCTACATCCAATATCCTCTCCATCAACTCAAGGTGATTCAAGCTCATATCTCAATCCAGCATCCTCCAAGAAAGAGTAGAAGCAAGTAAGGCTAAGAGGGAAGATCAAAGGAGGCTTCAAAGGGGTGTTCAAAGTAAGAGGAGTTCGAGTTACTGTTCACATGAACAGTACTCCGTGAAGAACATCTTCATCCAATCCAAGGTATTCAAGCTCATATCAAAGAGATCATCTTCCAAGATCTGTGAAGAAGGAAGCAAGGATCAAGGTAGCATCTATTCACTTCTTCATCCATTCAAAGAAATCAAAAGGAAGATCAAAAGAGGAGGATTGGAAGAACAGTTACTGTTCACATGAACAGTACTCCGTGAAGAACAATCATCCATTCAAGGGTGATTACAAGAAGATTGATTTGCAAGAAGAAGAGATCCCTGCTGCTGATCAACAAAGCATATCGATACAAGGGCCAATTCCTTCTTACTCAATCTCTTGTTTTAATTCCTTCACATTTGTTTTACTTTCAATATTGTTAAACATTGAAGTTGTGATTCGTCCCTACCGGTGGTTAGTAGGAAGGCAATTGGAGGGTGTTCCAATTTACGGTTGACATCCCTACCAGGTGGTTAGTAGGAAGGCAATCGGGAGTTCTCCGATTTACGGTGTAGCCGTCCCTGCCGGCTTTGTGTGTAGGAAGACAGAAAGAGAGTTTTCTCTATTCTGTGGTTTGGGGCGTGTCCCCGAGTCAAGCTGTGAGTCAGCAAGGAAGCCTCACCGGGTTTTGGTGAGGGGTGGACGTAGGTTTCGGGGTTGCAACTGAACCACCTTAAAAATCCCTGTGTTGTGGGTTGTTTATTGTGTGTGATTGATCTATATCTTCTAACCCCATTCGCAGGTTCGTGTGCTTCCACACTTGGTTATCTTGCTCACATACATATGCACCTTGAGTGATCAACATAGCATACACACACACGCACGGTTGTTGCAAGCTATTGCATGTTCATCTATGTGTTATGCTTTGTAATTCACTTAAAGAAGTGTGGACGTTTCATAGCTTGTAATTCAAGTCTTTTTATTTGAGCCACTCTACTTAATTCCGCTGTGCATTGTGTCTAAGTGATTCATTCACTTTATAAGAGTGGTTTAAGCTTCCGCTAGCTAAGAGTTTTTAAATAGGCCAAAGCTTTTGATAGGATCTATTCAACCCCCCCTTCTAGATCCGTTTACACCTCACGGGACCCAACATTACGTGCTAGGTTGCAAGTCTATACATGCTGTAGTTCAGCATCTTTACATACACAGCATGCACGCAGACAAAGTCTGTACAATCCCTTCCAGGCATTCAAAGTCTATACATTCTGTCGCATGCAGGCATTCAAAGTCTATACACTCATTATCGTGCAGTCACTTTTGTACTCTGTTTCTTGAGGAGAAAGGCTCCTATGTGGACAGTACTGCTTGGCTTCCATTGGCTGTCCAATAGGAGGGCCTCGTACCTCATTGGTTCGAGATCCGATATGCATAATGTTTTACACTTATACCCTTAGGGTTTCACCCTTGCCTTAGGTGTGGTTTAGAAAAGCTTTCTCATGGGGCTTTCTTGTCTTTTGTTCTATATTCTAGCCCTATTTATACCCTGCGATCTCCATCGAAGCAGGGAGGCATCCAACGCTAATATTGTTCTATTTGTTGCAGGGAGAAGAAAGGAGTGCCACCACAAGGTGGATAGGAGAGGGCTTTGATAGACTCATCAGTTCAAGGTGTTTGTAGGAGCGATTGGAGCTTGGATTTGAAGGAACACATCTTGGATCTTCAAGAAGAAGGACTGGCTACTCCAACATCCTGCGACCTCCACTCCTCCAACCTGAACTTCAAGAAAGATCTTCTAATAGCCAGTGGAAAAATGAAGGGGAAACTTTTTACATCTGTTATCCATTTCCTGATGATAGTCTTCTCTATTTACACACTGCTGTGAGCGTTATTGTATATCCTTTGATTTTCTCAAACTCAGAATATCTCTGTGTGTGTACAGAGCTGTGTCTCTGTGTGGTTGTTGTGTCTGGGGTACGTTCCCCGAACGTGTGTGTATGTGCTGCAGTGGCAGCGTGTTGGGGCCAGGCCCTGTGTGTGTTTTGCTGCAGAGGCAGCGTGTGTGGTGTGGGGTTCATCCCCGTGTTGCTACTTCGGTGGCGTGTTAGTGAAGCCTCACCTGGTTTGGTGAGGGGTGGACGTAGGGAGCCCGTCGTGGTCCCGAACCACCTTAAAAATCCCTGTGTTCATTGTGATTGCCTGTGTGACTGTCCATTTCTCCTATCTCCCTTCACAGGTTTTCTTATTGATTTTTATTTCACTACACCACTACACTTTGCTAGCTCTGCTATCCGTTATTAGTAATCGTTCATCGCTTGTTGGATTGGTCTTACGAGTGGGATCGAAAAGATCGGGAGAACTTTTCAGATCTCATGTTAGTTTAGGCTAATCAACTCAGTTTGTTTTAATTCCATTGTATTTAGTTTAGAAAGTTGTTAAAATCCGCCATCTCAGCAAGGGGACAATTCAACCCCCCTTCTTGTCCGCCATCTCTCTGGGCCAACATCGTTCTCGCATATGGCACACAAGGCTACGGGATTTAAGCACGAAATCCCTTTTCCAGGGTAAAGGGAGAACATTGTGGGTTATCTACGATTTTTAATGTCTGCTACTGTGGGGTTAGGAGGTGTTGTCTTCTTCATGATTTAAAATGGTGTACAGGATGTTCTTCTTCATGTTTTAAAATGGTGTACAATGCCGTTGACTATCACAGTAGGGCTGACAGTGGAGTTGGGGTATTATCATTTGGGCTATTCTTTTGTACTCTATGTTTTTTAATGTATTACAGTGGGCCTCACCTCGTGTCTCTCATTATGTTTTTATGTATTTAGTGCTAATTTTATATGTTAGTTCTTGTAATTGTCTAACTTCTTTCGATTATATTATGTGTGACATGTAATAGAATGGAGGAAGAATATGTATTCACTTTACTAGTTAAATATGAGGGCTATTGGAAGAACGTAAAAAGTGATCTTGATAGATTATGCCACCGGCTCATGAAGAGGAAAAATTATTGAATTTATAGAGACTTTGTTAATTTGAAGAATTTTCTACAATTAGTTTACAACTTGATAAAGATGGGTGATGATGACCTTACCAACATCATGTGAAGGGTACCCAATTCAAAACTTAGGTGGTACCCAGTTATTCTTACATATGATGATGTATTGATGATGTTTGACCAATGTGAGCCCAGAGACACTATAGAAGTAGTTATCATAGTTTAGTCCATGAGTGGTGTAGCAGAGTCTTAAGGTGAGGCATCTGGAAACAATGGGAGAAAATTGAAAAGTAGAAGCAAAGGGGCCACTATTCCACGGAACGATGATCCAGAATTTGTGGATCTAGAATGTGCTGACTCTCCCTATAACATCAGAGAGTTCATAGCAGTTCACCCTGAGTCTGCAAGGCAAGAAGGACATACACAGGAATGAGGTTCAAACATAGGTTTTCAAACTACTGTTTAGACAAAGGTTCCTGAGCAAGAGGGTGAGGGTTCTTAGTCTCGACAAACACATGAAGGAGGGTTCAAACAGAGATTTTCAAACTACTGTTCAGGTAGAGGTTCCTGAGCAGGAAAATGAGGGTTTTCCTGAGCAAGAAAATGATACTTTCAGGCATGGGCGATACACCGAATACCAGATCGTTTGTAAAATCCTACTTATAATATCATAGTAAAGTTTTTTTTCCAAACATAACCACCATACAAGTTTATTTGTAGAACTATTCTTCTTATTTTCATATTCTTTTTAATCTAGATTTTACGTACTGGTCTGGTATGATACTTATCGCACGTGTCGGACGGTGCCATGGTGTGACCGGTACGGTCGGTATTTGGTACCCAAGCGATATGGTTCATATATACTTTTAAATATAATTTATTCTACTTTATGATGTTGTGACTTATTAGTTGAGTTGGTTGGGAATGTTGCATTATAATTCAAGGTCTCTTGGGTTCAAGACTTGTAAGGTACAATTTTTCTTATTTTTTTCAATGTTACTTTCTAATCTTGAAAATGCCCTTTTCTAATCTTTTCTAATCATGATGGAGGGTATAACAATAACAATATAAGGATAACAATTTTATAATTGTTGAAACAAGTGGGTTATTTCTATAAGTTTTTCTTTGAAAAATTAATTATTTAGAGGTTGTTGGCAATGAGTACATTGTCATGTCCCGATGCGAAAAAATCAGAACGCAACAGTTATATCATCATGTCAATCAGAGCAAAATAACAGTCATAAGAGATAATGAGGCAAGTACACAAGGGATCATAAAGTTCCAACTTCCTTTAATAAATTTCGACAATTATTCGTTACATTGACTCTTTCAAATTTTTGACAAAAGAACAAAACATAAAGTTTCTAACAACTCCAACATTCCACAATGATGACTTAAACTTAACATTTAGAGAATTCTAAGACATCAGGACTAGACATGCCAAGACGACTATGCTGGCTCGCTCTGAGCTTTACTCTTGTCCCTCCCCACCAGATTGAATATCTTCATCCGAACTACCTGAAAAAGATTGGGAAAATTGGGTGAGCGAGAGCTCAGTAGGAATTATATCTCTGTGCCAGGCAATCTTAAAGTGATTAATCAATTAATAAGATTTTACCACACTAACGAGAAAAACAAGCAAAATAAACAACTTGAAGAGGCATTTAACTATAGTAAGCCAAATGACAAGATGAAATAATCAAAGTGGATAGCATGAGATTGAACAAATGTATAACAAGGACTTTCATGTTTTTGGTCGTAACAAGCATGCAAGTACAATCATGTAATGTAGAGTCGTGAATTTTCATGTAGAAGTGAATGTCATAGATTAACACGCTAACAAGTACTTCGGTGCAATGTCACACCTTGTCATTACAAACTCTCATGGGTACTAGTATTTTCGGGCATTCCTTACAGAACCAGACTGGGCCCTTAATGATGCGTTGGCACTGAGTGGTGGATCCAAGATCCCAATAAAATCTAGACATTCATTATTTACCGGCTAAGAATTACAAGGATAAGCTCAAGTAATTAAGAGTGGAGATAATTCCTTAGAAGGAATTCAAGTTCATTAGACCAAAAGATAAGTCATAGGGATATGACTTGAGAACCAAGATTCAAGGGGATTCTAGTAGTATGTTTTGGGATATAACACAAGAAACATGAAGTACGAGAAACTGGGCAAAGATGCAGTCGACATGGCATTGCGGTCTCACAGAAGCGGCCGAGGCATATCCGCGTTCAAAAGATGGCCAAAAGGGGCTGTGTCGACACACTATGTAGGTGTGTCGACTCACCATACAGGAGTATTCTAACATGGTCAATCGACCCACCGCGATCTCAAAGACGCGATTTGATCAAGACCCGCATTCAGGGAAGACCATGGGATTGGAAATCAGTCGACAGATGTCAATATTGACCGACTGAATAGGTTATCATTCGACAGAATTCAATATCAATCGACTGAACATGTTATCAGTCGATCGAAACGGGCAGTCGTGCTGGCCCAAGAGAAGGAGAAAGTGATCAATCGGCCGTCCGCGATCTGGTGATCGCAGTCCTCAAGTGGCCGGGTTCAGGATAGAGTTTGGAAAAACTAAGTCACAACCTCGTACTTCCCACTCAAACCGGTTGAATCCCATCCCATCCAGCAGGACAGATTCCCGGAGTTTTCAGGGTTTTTATGGTATAACCTGCTCGGCGTCCTAGTGAGAATCTCAGACTCGCGGAGTCTTACGGAGGTCTTGTGATAGTGGATCGAGTCCGACGGAAGAAATATCCAGCGGAGGGTCCCAACGTCTATCCCAAGAATTAGGGTTTCAAAAGTGCGAAAATAGTAGTGGCGGTGAGTCAATACCACCGGAGTGACATGACCCTCAAACAAACAAACCATTACATTAAATAACATTAAGCTAGCAAGTCATGAAAACGTAGAAATTTCAAATGTTAACAAATTAACAGTAATTATTCTACTCTTTTCGTGAAGTAGCATGGAATGAAGTAAGCTTCGAGGAACAAGAATATGGAACTTATTTCAAGATTTAGCCATCTTTCATGAAATCCTAGTCTTTAAGTACGTTCTGTGTTGTTCACTACCTTACAACATGCTATCCATCAAAAGCCTTTAGAAATTAGAACACGAGAAAGGTTGGGTTTGCTGGAACCCGAGCACAGAACGGAAGGTCCGATCTAGAGTGAAAAGTCTTTTTGTTCTCTGGTTGGACGGGAGGTCCGAACCAAAGTGAAAATTCTTTTGTTCTCTGGTTGGACGGAAGGTCCGAACCAAAGTGAAAGGGTGTTTTCGTTCTTTAGTCGGACGGGAGGTCCGATCTAGAGTGAAGAGAATCCGATGTTCTTTCAATGCGTCGGGAGTACCAGCTGTGAAATCCGAACCCGGGAAAGTGGGCCGCAAGGGCCAGAATCGGTGTTGCAAAAGTAGGCCGTGAAGGCTGAAATCGGGGGAGCGGGCTACAAGAGCCGCAATTGGGAAGTTGGCTACAAAAGTCAAAATTGGGGAGCAGGCTATGAGAGCCCAAATTGAAGAGGCGGACTACGGAGGCCGCCATCGGGAAGCTGGCTTCAAAAGCCGAAGAGAAGCGGGCTCTAAAGAGCCAAAGTTGAGAAGTAGGCTGCAAAGAGCCGAGATTAAGGAAAGCAGGCTATAAAGGCCGAAGTTGAGAAGCGGGCTGCAAAGAGCCGACGTTGGGAAGCAGGCTGTAAAGAGCCGAAGTTGAGAAGCGGGCTACAAAGAGCTGAAGTTGAGAAGCAGGCTGCAAAGAGCCGACGTTGGAAAGCGGGCTGTAAAAAGCTGAAGTTGAGAAGCATGCTACAAGAGCCGGAATTAGGGAGCAGGCTGCAAAGAGCCGACGTTGGGAAGCAGGCTACAAGAGCCAGAATTGGGAAGCAGGCTACAAAGAGCCGAAGTTGAGAAGTAGGCTACGAGAGCCAGAATTGGGAAGCATGCTACAAAGAGCCGAAATTGAGTTTATTTATTTATTATTATTATTTAATTATTATTATTTATTTCTTTATTCAAGCATGCAGACATTCGTCAGTAGGCATAACATAAGTATGAATAAGGCAGCTCCCTCTATAGGGGATGGGATAGGAACATTGCCCATAATTCGCAGACACGGTGCGGGCCAGGAGGCACAACAAAGGGGGTGGTGCACTCATCAAGAGGATATCGCATGTCTTACATGCACAGCCTAAATTCACGTATTTCACCCGAGACAACCCTTTGTGGAGTGGAGGAGCAAGCGTGTGAGCAAAAGACCCTAAACATAGGGATATGCAGGTTTTCCAAGCAACACTCGAGGATTACTCTAGCCCCTACACATGGGTTTCAGGCTTTCGATTTGGTAGCTTCGCGCAGCCCCCATCTGTTTATTTTGGCAGTGAATTTCACCATTCGGCGCGAGTCTCCTCATATGTCTCAATGGGGATTCCCGGCTACTAGGATTCGTCCTTATTGTAATTCCATTACGGATTCCACCGTTTGACGCGAGTCTCCTCATATGTCTCAATGGGGATTCCCGGCTACTAGGCTTTGTCCTTTTTGAAATTCGCTTCACCATTTCGCGCGAGTCTCCTTACGTGTCTCAATGGGGATTCCCGGCTACTCAGATTCACGTTTATCTTCCTTTTTTGCATCATTTTTCTCTCTTTTTTCTTTTAAAGTGGGGGTAGGTAACTTTTTCCTCACGACTACCTTTCACGCGAGTGTAAAAATTCAAGTCTCCATAGAGTGCTAAGAAGAATTTTGGGCAATCCTTATGGTTGAAGACCATTGAATACATTAAGTGAGAAGTGTGGGAGTGTTGCCTCAGGTTTATTTTATGAGTTGGGCTTAGCAAGTTAGCCATGACTCTTCCCCTTGACGTGTGCACTCGCCATAATTGGGTTCTCTTTCGAGCGTATGCCGTGACGCACGTGCATCCGGAATCGGGGTGGCATTATTTAGCAAGGAAACAAGGTCCTAGAAGATTTCAAGGAGGTGCATTATTCTATATTAAGCAAACATGCAAGCAGGGTAGCCAAGCAATTCTTATTTTTTTTCTTTTTTTTGCATAAGAACATACTGTTGTTACGTATATGTATCTTGTAAGTGGTAGCAGAAGTATTAGGGAAGCAGACCGCGAAGGGTCGAAAGGAAATTAGGGAAGCAGGCCGTAGAAGCCGGAGTGGGGAAAGCAGGCTATAAAAGCCGAGATTGGGAAGCGGGCTACAAAAGCCGAAGTTATGGGAAGCAGGCCGTAAAGGCCGAATTCTGGGAAGCAGGCTATAAAAGCCGAAATTGGGGAGCGGGCTGCAAAGAGCCGAAGTGGGGAAAGCGGGCTGCAAGAGCCGAAGAGAAGGGTTTCTTTTTCTTTTATTCTCTGGCTGGGGAAGGATCCGAACCAAAGTGAAAGGTCTTTTCTTTTGTGCTCCGGTCGGGAGAGGGTCCGAGCCAAAGTGAAAGGGTTTATTCTTTTGTTCTCTGGCCGGGGAAGGATCCGAACCAAAGTGAAAGGTCTCTTCTTTGATTCTTTGGCCGGAGGAGGGTCCGAGCCAAAGTGGAAGGTTTATTCTTTGATTCTCTGGATGGAGAAGGATCCGAGCCAAAATGGAAGGATTATTCTTTGATTCTCTGGTCGGAGAAGGATCCGAGCCAAAGTGGAAGGTTTATTCTTTGATTCTCTGGTCGGGAAAGGATCCGAACCAGAGTGAGAGGTTGATTCTTTAATTCTCTGGCCAAGGAAGGACCCGAACCAGAGTGAAAGGTTGATTCTTTAATTCTCTGGCTGGGAAGGGATCCGAGCCAAAGTGAATGGTTGATTCTTTGATTCTTTGGCCAGAGGAGGGTCCGAGCCAAAGTGGAAGGTTGATTCTTTAATCCTCTCGCAGGGAAGGGATCCAAACCAGAGTGAAAGGTTGATTCTTTGATTCTCTGGCCGGGGAAGGGTCCGAACCAGAGTGAAGGGTTGATTCTTTTGTTCTCTGTCCAGGAAGGGATCCGAACCAAAGTGAAGGGTTGATTCTTTGATTCTCCGGTCGGGGAAGGGTCCGACCCAGAGTGAAGGGTTGATTCTTTGATTCTCGCAGGAAAGGATCCGAACCAAAGTGGAGGGCTGATTCTTTGATTCTCTGGCCGGGGAAGGGTCTGAACCAGAGTGAAGGGTTGATTCTTTGATTCTCTGGCCAGGAAAGGATCCGAACCAGAGTGAAAGGTTGATTCCTTTTTTATTTGGGAAGCTGTTGGCTGGGAGCCGATAGTGGGGTAGCTGTCGGCTAGGGGCCGGTAATTAGGAAGCTATCTGCCAGGAGGCCGATGGTTGAGTATTTGGTCGGTTTAACACCCCATTGGTGGAAGGTTTAGTCGGTTTAACGCCGCATCGGCGGAAGGTTTAGTCAGTTTAACGCCCCGTCGGCGGAAGGTTCAGTTAGTTTAACGCCCCGTCGACGGAATATCTGTCGGCTTGAAGCCCCGATGGCTGAATATCTGTCTGATTGAAGCCCCGATGGCTGAGTATCTGTCGGCTTGAAGCCCCGATGGCTGAACATCTATCGGCTTGAAGCCCCCGATGACTGAATATCTATCGGATTGAAGCTCCGATGGCTGAGTATCTGTCGACTTGAAGCCCCGATGGCTGAACGTCTGTCGGATTGAAGCCCCGATGGCTGAAGGTAAAGGGTGAAAGACCATGTCTATCTGAATGCTCAATTTCTTTTCTTCTCTTCTTCTTTTGTGTGAAGAGGCGAGTGCAAAGGCCACGTCTGCCTGACGACTGTTCTTTCTCTTTTGCTCTTCTTTTTCCTTTGTTTATTGTGAAGAGGCGGGTGTAAAGACCACGTCCACCTCCTGACTGTCCTTCTTTTTTCTTCTTTCTTTTCTTCTTCTCTTATGTAAAGAAGCGGGCTCGAAGACCATGTCTGCCTCTTGTTTCTTTTCTTTCTTTTCTTCTCTTCTTCTTTTGTGTGAAGAGACGGGTGAAAGGCCACGTCTGCCTGACGACTGTTCTTTCTCTTCTACTCTTCTTCTTTCTTTGTTTATTGTGAAGAGGTGGGTGCAAAGACCATGTCTGCCTCATGTCTCTCTTTTTTTCTTCTCTTCTTTTTTTATGTGAAGAGGCGGGTTCGAAGACCACGTCCGCCTCATGTCTCTTTTTTGTTCTGCTCTTCCTTTCTCATTATACCCCCAGACTGGGCTATATTTCTCTTGATGTGCCCCCAGCTTGGGGTGTGATTTTTCTTCATCTGCCCCCCTAGGTCGGGAGGGTATGCCTCTTTGCTTCTGTGCCCCGGGGCGGGGTATATTCTTTATGGCTTCTATGCCCCCAAGCGGGGTGTGTGTTTCTTCTTCAAATGCCCCTAAACCGGTGTGTATTCTTTATGGCTCCTGTGCCCCTAGGCGGGGGTGTATTCCTTCTACTTTTTATGCCCCTGAGTCGGGATGAAACTTCATACTTCTTATGCCCCCAGGCCAGGGTGGATTCTGCTTCTTTGCTTCTGTGCCCCCATGCGAGGTGTATTTGCTTCTTGTGCACCCCAGGTGGAGTGTGTTTTTTCTTTGTATGCCCCCAGGCCGGGGTCTGTTTTGTTTTTTTTTGTGCACCCAAGGCAGGGAGTGTGTTTCTTTCTTCGTGTGCCCCCTAGGCCGGGGGGAGTTTTTCTGCTTCTTGTGCCCCCAGGGTGGGGTGTATTCTTTTCTCCATATGCCCCATGGCGGGGTATGTTCCTTTTGCTCTTTATGCCCCTAGGTCGGGGTGTGGGTCTCTTTGCTTCTGTGCCCTAGGAAAGGTATATTCTACTCTCTTTCATTTTACACGCCCCTATGGCGGGATATACTTCTCTTCATGTGCCCCCAGACGAGGGTGTAACTCTGCTGCTTGTTGTGTTCCCGGACGGGGTAGATCCTTCTGCTTCTTCTGCCCCAGAGTGGGGTATATTTCTCTTCGTATTCCTCTAAGCCGGGGTGTATTCTTTGTCTCATATGCACTCGTGGCGGAGTGTATCTTTTATGGCTTCCATGCCCCCCAGGCGGGGTGTGTTTCTTCTTCAAATACCCCTAAGTCGGGGTGTATTCCTTTCTTCATATGTCCCCCGAGTCGGGGTGTGTTTCTACTTCTCATGCACCCCAGGCGGAGCGTGTACTTCTCTTCATACGCCCCTTAGCCGGGGTATGTCTTCTGCTTTTTATGCCCTCATGGTGGGGCATATTTCTTCTTCAAAAGCCCCTAAACTGGGGTGCAACTTTGTTTCTTCTTATGCCCCCCCCCCCCCGAGTCGGAGTGTAACTCTGTTGCTTGTTGTGCTCCCATCCCAAGGCTGGGTAGATTCTTCATCAAATGCCCCTAAGCCGGGGTGTAACTTTTGCTTTATGTGCCCCCGAGGCGGGGAGAATTCTTCTTCTTCTGCCCGACACGTTGGGGGATGTTCGCTTCTTGTGCACCCAAAGTGGGGTGTGTCCTCGATGGCTTCTGTGCCCCCGTGGCGGGGTGCATGTCTCTTCTTCAGATTCCCCTAAGTCGGGGTGTATTCTTGTGCCTTATGTGCCCCCGAGTCGGGGTGGATTCTCTTCATGTGCCCCCATGGCGGGTTGTATTCTCTTTGTGTGCCCCTAGGAGCGGGGTGCTTTCTTCTTCAAATACCCCTAAGCCGGGATGTATTCTTAATGACCCCTATGCCCCCCTCGTGGGGTAGGTTTCTTCTTCAGGTACCCCTAAGCTGGGGTGGACTCTTTTCTTCTTATGCTCCCAGGCGGGATGTAGCTTCTTCAAATGCTCCTAAGCCCCTGGGGGGGTATTTTTTATGGCTTCTATGCCCCCAAGCGGGGTATGTTTCTTCTTCAAATACCCCTAAGTCGGGGTGGACTCTTTCCTTCTTATGCTCCCAAGGCGGGATGTAGCTTCTTCTTCAAGCGCCCCTGGACTGGGGGAAATTTTCTTCGAATACCCCTAAGCCGAGGTGAATTCTTCATGGCTTCCATTCCCTCGTGGCGGGGTATGTTACTTCTTCAAATGCCCCCAAGGTGGGGTGTAGCTCTGCTTCTTCTTACGACCCCAGGCCAGGGCAGTTTCTTCCTCTTATGCTTATGTTCCCCCAAGCGGGGTGCATTCCTTTTTTCATGCGCCCCTGAATCGGGGAATGTCATTTATCCTGATTCAAATGCCCCCCAAGGGGGGTGTATGTTGCTTAATGGACCCCGAGGTCGGGGTGTATTCCTCTTCATGTGTCCCAGACCCGGGGTAAGTTTCTCTCTTTGTGTGCCCCCAGGCGGGGTATAGTCTTTGCTTCTCGTGTCCCCATAGCGGGGTGTAGCTCTTCTTCAAATGCCCCTGAACCGGGGTAGAGTCTTTGCTTCTTATGCCCCCATGGCGGGGTACGTCTTTTATGGCTTCTATGCCCCCATGCGGAGTATGTTGATCTCCCTTTTTTAAATGCCCCTTATGCGGGGTATGCCTTTCTTCATATGCCCCCCCCTAAGCTGGGGTGTACTCTGCTTCTTGCGCCTCTCATGGTGGGGCGTGGTTCTTCATGTGCCCCCCCCCCCCCCCCCCCCCGAGTCGGAGTCTAACTCTGTTGCTTGTTATGTCCCCAGGTCGGGGTGGATTCTGCTGCTTCTTATGCCCCTGGAGCGGGGTATGTATTTTTTGTATGCCCCCCGACATGGGGTGTAGCTTCTTGCCTCTTGTGCCCCCATGACGGGGTGGATTCCTTGCCTCTTATGCCCCAGGGCCTGGGTGTATTCTGGTTCTAGTGCCCCCAGGGTGGAGTGTATTGCTCCTTCCAATGCCCCCAAGGCAGGGCATGTTTTCTCTTCAAATGCCCCTAAACTGGGGTGTAGTTTTGTCTCATAGGCCCCTAGAGCGGGGTGCAACTCTGTTTCTTCTTATGCCCCTAGGTCGGGGTAGATTCTTCTCACGTGCCCCCTGAGTCGGGGTGTATCTTTTCTTGCATCCTATACCCCCATGGCGGGATATATTTCTTCTTCTTATTCCCCATGGCGGGGTAGATGCATGCTTCATTCGGGAGTCATGGCCGTGCTTGGCCTTATACAAAGCGTTCCCCATAGCGGGCATGAATTCATCAAGCTACAGTTACGGCTTGTTGGATCTTTGAACAGTCACTCGAGGGATCATCTTGTGCTGGATAGACGTAGCAGGAAGGTGGGACGGACCGGGGCATTGCACCACGGACTTGGACCCTCCTAGAGTCGGGCGGGATGCCGGCCTTGTTCTTGTTCTTTTGGTCGGCGATGCTTGCCAACTTTTCTTCCTCTTTTTTGTCCTTACTTTTCTTCTCTTCTCTCGTTTCTCTTCTTGTGCATAATAGACCAAGGTGAGTACGTAGGAGAGCGCTCACCCCCTCAGGGAGGGGATGAGTGGTTCGCTCCACCGTATCAATCCCACAGTGGTAATCATTATTTAGCACGGATGTCGACGGATGCGGCTGTACAACCCTCTCTCGCCAATTCTTTCTCTTCCCTTTTTGTTTCTTTCTCTTCTTCTTTTCTTCTTTTCTTCTTTTTTCCCTAGGGAAAGGGGGTTTGATTTCCCCTCCCTTCCTCTTAGCGGCCTCCATGATTCCTGAAAGTTGTAGGTGCCTCGGAGTAGCATCTTCGAGGCGACAAAGATAATTTCGCCTAGTCCGGCTTTTCTCCCCATAGGGCTGGGGAAGAGAGTACCTGCAATTCATCAAACAGGTGAACAACGTTTATTAGGAGGCCATGAGGCCCTGAATCCCCGGGGAAGAGATGAAGGGTGGTTTGGTCCCATCGAGCGTGCCAGACTTGTGGACGCACTTTTCGACACACTTATTTGTTTGTTCTTTAAGTCAGTTTATTAAGTGGGTTTATTCATTTATTAAGTGCGTGGGCGTGCCAGTCACAAAGTGACGATTTATTATGCGCTCGATCTGACTAATTAGATGATTGAGTGGTTTGTGTCGGGACCGAAACCCGCCGTGCCATAAAGGTCACGGCGTCATTTACATCCCCTCGGAGAGGGGAACACCCTTGATTAATCGCCGGGAATCAGGGCCTCATGGCTTGGAAATTATATCGAGAGAAACAAGACAGTAACGACCTCGAATCAATTGGACAGCCCTATGTCTAGGCAAGCAAGCATTCAGAACATGTTGGTCATTCGGGGAGACCAAGTAATATTCGGACGAATGTCCAGTTTCAGAATATCATAATCGTCACGAGACAGCCGGAGCATCTGTATGCCGGGGCACAACAAATTTATTGTTCAGAGGGACGAGAAACATTCGGTTAATTCCCTGTTAGAGCGATCGAAAAGCAGGAGTACATGTATGCCTGGCTACGGTAAATTTATTGTTCAAAGGAATGGGAAACATTCGGTTAAATCCCGGTTAGAGTGGTCATAAACTAACAAGTTTGTCGGCCCGGTGCAAGATCAAACTGCGACCATACTGCGGTGGGCCCCCCGCGGTCGAAGTCAGGCTCGCGTGGATATCGTCAATATTTCCGGTGCCAAAGGGGCAACGGGGGAATGTCCCGGGCTCAGATCCCAAAACCATTATGTATTCAAAGGGAGCGGGCTATAGGCCGAGGATATGGGTCAGACAATGACCATAATTGGGACGGACCCGAGGTCTAAGCGTGACCCATGAAGGCCTTATTGATATTACCGTGCGTAGGGTCCGGGTATGACGAGAGCCTTCTCTTTTCATTCAGATTTTGTCGGTCATTCATGGACCACTTTATGCTCGGACAAAGGTCCGTATTGAAGGTACGACGCAACCGGAAGCAAACCCGTACAAATATGTGCCGAGTTTACGGCAATTTTAATGAAAGAGTGAAAACGCATCCCAAGGGAAATGAGTCCGGTTTGACGAATTATCGGCCCAGAGCATTGTCGGATTACGGCCATATCGGGATGGTTCCCAAGGTCCGAACCTGACTTGGAGGGGCGACGTTAATATTCCCTTTACACCGGGTCTTGAGGAGAAATGAGGCTGCGGAGTAGATCTCATCATTTTATTATTGTTTGAATTTTTATCATTATTATTTGTTATATATATATATATATATTGATATGTTTATTATTATTATTATTTATTTATTTATTTATTTTGAATTTATTATTATTATCATTTATTGCTATTATTATTCATCCCTTTTTATGAGTTGGTTGTTATTATTATTATTTTTTTGCTTGCACTTGGGGCGTGTGTGGAAGGGTATGTGCACATTTGAGGTCGGTGCAGGTTTTGGGTTTAAGGTCCGTGCAGGTTCGGACAAGGTCGGTGCAGGGCGAGGTCTGTGCAAGGTGAGGCCTATGCAAGGCAAGGTCGGTGCAATGTTTGAATGGGCTAGGGCAGGGTTGGTGCAATGTTTGGGTTGGGCCAATGCACCAGGTCGGTGCAAGGCAAGGTCGGTGCAAGTTCTGTTGGGCCCATAAGCGAGGTCGATGCTAGTTGGGGTTGGACTGGGTCGATGCATGTTCAGGCCGTGAAGGGGCAAGGTCGGTGCAATCTTTAACCGTGCAGGGGCAAGGTCAGTGCAGACGAGGCCAAGGTCGGTGCAGGCTCTATGCGCGCGAGGGACGGTTGGTGCACATTGCACCGATGAAGGTTTGCGTGCACGCGAGGGACGGGGTCAATGCAGCGCGGGTCGGTGCAGGTTTCGTGCGCACGAGGGGCGGACGATGCATATTGCACCGATGCAGGTTTGCCTACACGTGAGGGATGGGGTCAGTGCAGCGCAGGTTGGTGCAGGTTTCGTGCGCGCGAGGGGCTGTCGGTGCATATTGCACCGATGCACGTTTGCCTGGGCTAAGAGGTAGGTCGGTGCAGTGTGCACCGATGCAGGCTTTGGGTCATGCGCAGGGAAGCCAAGGTCAATGCATATTGGGGCTGAGGTCTAAGCACGTGAGGCTTGGGGGGGGGGAGCACGCCTGGGGCAAGGTCAGTGCAAGGGGGCTAAGGTCGGTGCAAGTCTGGCCAAAGTCTATGTGACTGAAGTGTGTCGGGTTAGGGGTGCACTGATCGGGGTAGGCCAAAAGTGTGCCGCCAAAAGGGGGGTGTAAGTGTACCGGGTGGAGGGCCAACTGGGGTGCACGGTGTGAAGGTTAGGCCGAAGGGAGGCCGATGTAGGAGTGCCTCAGGTCTGTGCAGCCAGGGTTGGCTCGAGGGGAAAGGTCTATGTAGGTGGGAGTTTTTCTTTTATTCACGAAACGCAGGTGTAGGGTTTCTTTTATTCATGGAATGCATGTGAGGAGTTTCTTTTATTTTATTTTCTTTTATTTATGTAGATCATATTTGTGGTTATGTCCGACGGTCCGTCGTAATGATGCGTGTGTCAAGTTATTCGGGCTCTCCGTGGTTCTTTGGTTATTTCAGCGAAACCGTTGCATTAGTGTTTATTTTGTTCATTTGTTGTTTCCTTTTTTGCATTATTACTTTTCTTTTATTATTATTGCTATTATGTTAATTCTGAAGAAAATTCGGCAGCATCTCCCCTTGACCCGAGATGGAAGGGGATAACAAGGGACATGCCCACAAGGAGTGGCATGACCCAACAATTTAAGGTGTGTGCCTAGGCAGCCACCTTTGAGAAAACTTCGAAAAACCCGGGGAAAACAACGGATGAGAGACACTGGGCTAATGCAGGCTAAGAACGCCCTGACTGGAAGGGAGGGGCCAAGGCAGGCTGGAGGTGGGTCAAGGGTGTGTCGGCCAAGCAGGCTGGGAGGTGTGCCGGCCAGGGCATAGGCCAAAGGGTGTGCCGGCCAAAGGCCGTTGGGAGGGATGCCAGTGAAGGCGACGGCGAGGTAGGCGTAGGTAAACCTCCTGGAAGAGAGAAAACCCCAACAAAAGGGAAAAAAAGAAAGGCGTGAGAAAACCAACGGTGAAGGTTGGGCACATCAAGCTAAAGGGGTGCATTTCATTCACAGGGAACAGGGTGGCCGGTACATCGCAAAGAGAAAGAAAGAAAAAAAATCATAGAAAAGAAATGAAAATACAATGTGGGGAGGGGAACGGAGCATGGGGTCCTCCCCTCCCAGACCTCACTCCTCTCTTCTTCTCTTCTCTCTTTCCTTCTTCTTCTTCTCCTCTTCACACGGACAGTGATGGACGGAGCAGCAGGGGGGTGAGAGGCAGGAGCCTCTCCTCTTCTTCTTCTTATCTTTTTTTCCCCTCTCTTCTTCTCTTCTTCTTCTCCACGCACATGAGCTCTCCCTTCTTTCTTCTTTTTCTTCTCTGGTTTTTATACGTGGGCTGCTGTTGACACCAATGCGCGACGTAGATCCGATCCGAGGTTGACCCCAGTCACGTCCCCGTCAGAGTGATGTTCCCGTGCTCCAGCCAGAGGTCGACAGCACGGCAAGGATAAGCTGGATTTGACGTGATTGTGCTGCGCGCCAAGGGCCACATGCACGAGCATTCAATGCTCACTGTTTAAGCGGAACAGAGCATCGTGCTAGGGACAGGACTTCTGGCATGTGTGCCGCTGTGGGGCTGCTGGGCAATGTGCCGCTGAAGGGCTTGGTAGATGTGCCGCTGTAGGGGCTGGTGAGGGTGTGCCTCTAGAGGCACTCACTAGGGTGTGCCGCTGGAGGGCACGAAGGGTGTGCCGCTGAGGAGCTCAGGGCGTGCCGCTAGAGGCACTTGCAAGAGTCTGCCATTGGGGGGGCTGCCCTAGGTGTGCCGCTGGAGGCTTAGGGGCGTGCCGCTGAAGGCTTGAGGAAGTGTGCCACTGGAGGCACCAGGGGAGTGTGCCGCTGGACATCCCACAGAGTGTGCCGCTGGAGGCATCAGGGGAGCTTCCTCTTCTTCTTTTCTTCTTCTCATCTTCTCTTCCCTTTTCTCCTTTTCTTTATTCCCCGTCGGAGGACACCTGGGAGCGTGCCACTGTGGGGGCTTGAGGGGAGTGTGCCGTTGAAGGCTTTAACGAGTGTGCCATTAGAGGCACTTCAGGGTGTGCCGCTGGGGCACAAGTTAGTGTGCCGTTGGAGAGGCACTTGAAGGTGTGCCGTTGAAGGGCACGTTAAGGAGTGTGTTTCCTTCTCTTCTTTTCTTCTTTTCATCTTCTCTTCTCTTTTCTCTTCTTCTTTATTCCCCTGCATGTAAACATGGGGTGAGAATTTTTTAGTGTCCACATGCCCTTGGCTTTTGGTGTTTGCAGGCTTCCACGGGTGCCAGACAACTTCCCTGACAAATAAATAGAGAAGTGGGGTACATGGTATAGAAACAAGATTTCTACCTCTACAAGTGCAAATATGCCATCGTCGTAACCCTCCGTTACCCACCGCGGATGTAACCTTAGTTAAACTTAACCCCACGTGAGAAAAGATGAAAATGTCCACAATAAAAGAAGAAGATAGATCGAGCCTTTTACCATTTATGTACCACTTGCAACTCGTGCCCTCTCCCATCCACAACCCCCCATCTCCCACATAACCCTAATCTCAGTTGTTGTGGAGGTGTGGCTTGTGAGGGGGGAGCAATCATGTGGATCAGCGAAGGAAGAAATAGCTTAGTTGATCCGGTGAAGGAAGATCCCTGTTGTGGGTACGAACGAAGGAAGATTCGTCGTGCGTCTCCAACACCATCTCGTGCAGTTGTCGAAGCTCCCAAGCGAAGCACATTCAACTGGTGAAGGAGGTACATCTGACCAAGGGAAAACACCGCACGGCTTTGTGATCTCCCAAGAACAAGGAGCATCTCTGGAACCGATGTTCCAGTACTTGCGGTTTGGTGGAAACCCTAAACTAAGACAGGAAGGTGCAATGTGGTAATCTGCCCCACCCTTTACATCCCTCCTTGTGATTCAAAATTTGGGCATAGGGCTTGTGTGGTCGGCAAGCTTTATAAGGGTGGGTTGTGTGAAGTTTGGAATTTTCGTTCTCGCATATGGCACACAAGGCTACGGGATTTAAGCGCGAAATCCCTTTTCCAGGGTAAAGGGAGAACCTTGTGGGTTATCTACGATTTTTAATGTCTGCTATTGTGGGGTTAGGAGGTGTTGTCTTCTTCATGATTTAAAATGGTGTACAAGATGTTCTTCTTCATGTTTTAAAATGGTGTACAATGCCGTTGACTATCACAGTAGGGCTGACAGTGGAGTTGGGGTATTATCATTTGGGCTATTCTTTTGTACTCTATGTTTTTTAATGCATTACAGTGGGCCTCACCTCGTGTCTCTCATTATGTTTTTATGTATTTAGTGCAAATTTTATATGTTAGTTCTTGTAATTGTCTAACTTCTTTCGATTATATTATGTGTGACATGTAATAGAATGGAGGAAGAATATGTATTCACTTTACTAGTTAGATATGAGGGCTATTGGAAGAACGTAAAAAGTGATCTTGATAGATTATGCCACTGGCTCATGAAGAGGAAAAATTATTGAATTTACAGAGACTTTGTTAATTTGAAGGATTTGCTACAATTAGTTTACAAATTGATAAAGATGGGTGATGATGACCTTACCAACATCATGTGAAGGGTACCCAATTCAAAACTTAGGCGGTACCCAGTTATTCTTACATATGATGATGTATTGATGATGTTTGACCAATGTGAGCCCAGAGACACTATAGAAGTAGTTATCACAGTTTAGTCCATGAGTGGTGTAGCAGAGTCTTAAGGTGAGGCATCTGGCAACAATGGGAGAAAATTGAAAAGTAGAATTAAAGGGGCCACTATTCCACGGAACGATGATCTAGAATTTGTGGATCTAGAATGTGCTGACTCTCCCTATAACATCATAGAGTTCATAGCAATTCACCCTGAGTCTGCAAGGCAAGAAGGACGTACACAGGAATGAGGTTCAAACACAGGTTTTCAAACTACTGTTCAGACAAAGGTTCCTGAGCAAGAGGGTGAGGGTTCTTAGTCTCGACAAACACAGGAAGGAGGGTTCAGACAGAGATTTTCAAACTACTGTTCAGGAAGAGGTTCCTGAGCAGGAAAATGAGGGTTTTCCTGAGCATGAAAATAATACTATCAGGCATGGGCGATACACCGAATACCAGATCGTATGTAAAATCCAACTTATAATATCATAGTAAAGTTTTTTTTCCAAACATAACCACCATACAAGTTTATTTGTAGAACTATTCTTCTTATTTTCATATTCTTTTTAATCTAGATTTTACGTACTGGTCTGGTATGATACTTATCGCACGTGTCGGACGGTGCCATGGTGTGACCGGTACGGTCGGTATATGGTACGCAAGCGATATGGTTCATATATACTTTTAAATATAATTTATTCTACTTTATGATGTTGTGACTTATTAGTTGAGTTGGTTGGGAATGTTGCATTATAATTCAAGGTCTCTTGGGTTCAAGACTTGTAAGGTACAATTTTTCTTATTTTTTTCAATGTTACTTTCTAATCTTGAAAATGCACTTTTCTAATCTTTTCTAATCATGATGGAGGGTATAACAATAACAATATAAGGATAACAATTTTATAATTGTTGAAATAAGTGGGTTATTTCTATAAGTTTTTCTTTGAAAAATTAATTATTTAGAGGTTGTTGGCTATGAGCACACTGTCATGTCCCGATGCGAAAAAAATCGGAACGCAACAGTTATATCATCACGTCAATCAGAGCAAAATAATAGCCATAAGAGATAATGAGGCAAGTATACAAGGGATCATAAAGTTCCAACTTCCTTTAATAAATTTTGACAATTATTCGTTACATTGACTATTTCAAAATTTTGACAAAAGAACAAAACATAAAGTTTCTAACTCCAACATTTCGACAATGATGACTTAAACTTAACATTTAGGGAATTCTAAGACATCAGGACTGGACATGCCAAGACGACTATGTTGGCTCGCTCTGAGCTTTACTCTTGTCTCTCCCCACCAGATTGAATATCTTCATCCGAACTACCTAAAAAAGATTGAGAAAATTGGGTGAGCGAGAGCTCAGTTGGAATTATATCTCTGTGCCAGACAATCTTAAAGTGATTAATCAATTAATAAGATTTTATCACACTAACGAGAAAAACAAGCAAAATAAACAACTTAAAGAGGCATTTAACTATAGTAAGCCAAATGACAAGATGAAATAATCAAAGTGGATAGCATGAGATTGAACAAATGTATAACGAGAACTTTCATATTTTTGGTCGTAACAAGCACGCAAGTACAATCATGTAATGTAGAGTCGTGAATTTTCATGTAGAAGTGAATGTCATATATTAACACGTTAACAAGTACTTCGGTGCAATGTCACACCTTGTCATTACAAACTCTCATGGGTACTAGTATTTTCGGGCATTCCTCACAGAACCAGACTGGGCCCTTAATGATGTGTTGGCACTGAGTGGTGGATCCAAGATCCCAATAAAATCTAGACATTCATTATTTATCGGCTAAGAATTCCAAGGATAAGCTCAAGTAATTAAGAGTGGAGACAATTCCCTAGAAGGAATTCAAGTTCATTAGACCAAAAGATAAGTCATAGGGATATGACTTGAGAACCAAGATTCAAGGTGATTCTAGTAGTATGTTTTGGGATATAACACAAGAAACATGAAGTACGAGAAATTGGGCAAAGACGCAGTCGACATGGCATTGCGGTCTCACAGAAGCGGCCGAGGCATATCCGCGTTCAGAAGATGGCCAAAAGGGGCTGTGTCGACACACTATGTAGGTGTGTTGACTCACCATACAGGAGGATTCTAACGTGATCGATCGACCCACCGCGATCTCAAAGACGCGATTCGATCAAGACCCGCATTCAGGGAAGACCATGGGATTGGAAATCAGTCGACAGATGTCAATATCGGCCGACTGAACAGGTTATCATTCGACAGAAGTCAATATCAATCGACTGAACATGTTATCAGTCGACCGAAACGGGAAATCGTGCTGGCCCAAGAGAAGGAGAAAGTGATCAATCGGCCGTCCGCGATCTGGTGATCGCGGTCCTCAAGTGGCCGCGTTCAGGACAGAGTTTGGCAAAACTAAGTCACAACTTCGTACCGCCCACTCAAACCGGTTGAATCCCATCCCATCCAGCAGGACAGATTCCAGGAGTTTTCAGGGTTTTTATGGTATAACCTGCTCGGCGTCCTAGTGAGAATCTCAGACTCGCGGAGTCTTACGGAGGCCTTGTGATAGTGGTTCGAGTCCGACGAAAGGAATATCCGGCGGAGGGTCCCAACGTCTATCCCAAGAATTAGGGTTTCAAAAGTGCGAAAACAGTAGTGGCGGTGAGTCAATACCACCGGAGTGACATGACCCTCAAACAAACAAACCATTACATTAAATAACATTAAGCTAGCAAGTCATGAAAACGTAGAAATTTCAAATGTTAACAAATTAACAGTAATTATTCTACTCTTTTCGTGAAGTAGCATGGAATGAAGTAAGCTTCGAGGAACAAGAATATGGAACTTATTTCAAGATTTAGCCATCTTTCATGAAATCCTAGTCTTTAAGTACGTTCTGTGTTGTTCACTACCTTAAAACATGCTATCCATCAAAAGCCTTTAGAAATCAGAACACGAGAAAGGTTGGGTTTACTGGAACCCGAGCGCAGAACGCGGTTTAGGCAGGGCCGCGACCAAATGGAAGCGGTCTATCGAGGGCCGTGATCAGGCAACCTTTGAACCATTTTTTTAAAAATAAAACATAACGGGACAATCACGGTCTATCGCGGGGCCGCGTTCCAAGTTGCGGTCACTGGGAGTACATCGATCTGAAATAGAGCCTCACCTTCCGGCGAACTCCGACACACCTTGACTCAAAACCAGTTTTCGATCGATATACTGAACTAAAATTAGGCAAAATGGTACCAATGGAAAGCGCATTTGAAGGCGCACACAATGATATAATTTATTAAGGATTTGGCCTGAGAGAAAACCTACCTCAGTGGATTTAAGATGAGGATGACGAAGACGTCGGAACCCTAAACAACCTTACCTTGACTCGACGAAAACTCCCTCGATCTAGCACGCCGCCGGCCACTCGAGCAAAATAGGGTTTGTTGGGTGCGAGGCCTCCAATTTATAGAGCTAAGGGAACCCCTAGGGTTCTGGTTTCGATCTAGGAAATCCGGGGAGAAAAATCCGCTAGAAAATCACGGTTGATCGATTCAAATGCAGCCATCCAAAATTAGAGGTGCTTGGGTTAGGGTTCTCGAGGGAAAACGCGGGAAATCGATCTTCCTAGGTGGGCTAAGGGTTTGGGCTTCAATCTGAGTCCATTAGGTCACGAATTAGGGTCCAATTAAGTCATTTATGGGGTGATTCTTCCTAACTCCGAGTTAACCCAAAAATACTGTAATTTGGGCGAATAAACCTATTTTGATTTTTCTTTTGGAGTTTTTCACTTTGGCAATTTCGTTAGAAATTCTTTTCTCTACAGGGACATATATTTCTCATTATTTTTTTTATTTATCATAAATTGATAAGATAATTAATTTATCTATTATTTTAATTCGGGTTACTACACACACTCACAGTAGCCTCTTGTTTGTTTCGATGTTTTTTGTTTTGATGTTATTTTTTTATTTTAGAATTTCTTGTCTTAAATGAAGTGTATTTTTATAATTTAAAAATGAAACTATTTTCTTTGGTGGAGGGTGTCACAATAGCAAAATAAGGATGACAATTTTATAATTAATTGTTGAAATATGAGGGTTATTTCTATAATATTTTCTTTGAAAAACTAATTGTTTAGAGGTTGTTGGCCTTGAGCATATATACTCACAGTGGCCTCTGATTTGTGTCGATGTTTTTTATTTTGTTATTATTATTTTTATTTTAGAATTTCATTTCCTAAATTAATTAAGTGTACTTTTCAAATTTAAAAATGAAACTATTTACTTCGGATGACCATAAAAGAAAACAAGATTTTTCATTGGTTAATTGTAATCATAACAAAGTTTTTCTCAGATTTTAACTCTTGGTGGATATATAAGAATAGTAAAACAAAACAAAAGAATCTCAGTCTCGTGCACTTAATTTTATTTATAGTACTTTACAATCCGACAAACAATTTCAAAACATTGTATAAGAAAACAGCCACTGAATTTTAAGGTGTTTTAAGATATTTAAACGAGGTCACCTAATTTTCTCAGACGATTTAATTTAAGGGATATAACATTCAATGAGTCGAAATTTGATGTCTATTTATTCAAGACTTCGTCGCCATATCTCCGTATCCATATCCATTGTATAAGAAAAATAAATGATTGGTCTTAACGTAAGAACATTACGTTAACTAAGTACTACCGATGTTTGATGGGAACAACATGGTTAGGATCAACATTAATAAACTCAAAATGTCATAGGAATGTTAAGGCGTCATATTTTGTCACTTTTTCTTAAAAAAAATTACAGACGAAACCTCCTTACAAGTTTATTTGTAGAACTATTTTTCTTATTTTTATATTATTTTTTATAATTTTTTTAGTTGAATATAGTGTCAAAATCCCCCCGCCGTTAACGTCCCCTTCCGAGTGTAAAAATTACTTCATTCCAATCCACGCAATTAAATTTTTGACGAAAATAATTATCTCGTAGAAAAGGGTTACTTTAAATGACACTTTTTTTGGGGTGGGTGGGTGGAGAGGTGTGGAGGTGAAGACAGGAAAAGAGTGCAGTAGAACTTGGGGTTTTTTTATGGTAAAAAACTTAACGAGGGTTAAATGAAAATTATCAATAAAATGTTAATAGTGGACTACGGCAAGAATATATATTTTAAGTATAATTAATGACGTATAGAGGTTATTAAAACTAATATCTAAAAGAGAATGATCATTCTACAAATAACTTTACAAAGTAGATATCTTTACAAGAAACCCTACTTTTGATCATTTTTTCCACCGCCTGTTTTTTAAGAAAACAAAATAGCATAATCTCCAACTTAAGTTACCGTTTACCGTAGTTGAGAAGAGTGGCAAATCCTTCACTGTCAAAGCACACCCCATGCGACGAGATCTTTCACTTCCGAAAGCACGCACCGTGTGTCTCACTTGCCACCGGTGCGGCCCATATCATCTGTCCCCATTCGTGTACCTACGCAGTCCCGAAACGCGTCCTCCAGCGGCCGCCCATGGTAGAGAATCATGTGACCTCCTGGGACCACAAATTCGGGAAGGCGCATCATGGGACGTCCGAGGTAGCGCGGCCAACCTATGCGGGAAGGCGCATCAAGTGAGGTCCGAGGTGCCCACATATTGGGGAAGGCACATGTGACGTCCGACGTAGCGCGGCCCACATATATTTCGACACAGGGATTAACTTACCTACATTTCGATTATAATTAGAATCCCAGTCGCTGGTTCGCTCGCTCACCGATCACTACTACCATCCAGAGCCGTCGAAGGGAGGAGAAGCAGCAGCAGCCATATGGCTGGCGGCGACGGCAGAGCCGAGGCGATGGGAAGGGAGGAGAGGGAGAGGAAGAAGGCGGCGCGACTGGCGATGATGGAGCTGTCGAACATGATCTCGGTACCCATGTCCCTCCACGCCGTCGTCCGCCTCAACGTCCCCGAGGCCATCTACCAGTCCGGCCTCAACGCCCCCCTCACCGCCGCCCAGATCCTCTCCCGCCTCCGCCCCCCTCCCCCCTCTCCGTCCTTCGCCGACCCTTCCAACCTCCAGCGCATGCTGCGCATGCTCGCCACCCACGGCGTGTTCCTCGAGCACCTGGACGAGCGCGGCGAGCGCCGGTACAGCCTCACCGACGTGGGGATGACCCTGGTGGCCGGGGCCGACGGCGGCGGCGGCAGCGAGTCGTACGCGCCGTACGTGCTGCAGCACCACCAGGAGGCGCTGGTGAGGGCGTGGCCGCTGTTGCACGAGGCGGTGCTGGACCCGGGGGCGGAGCCCTTCGCGAGGGCCAACGGCGGGGTGCCGGCCTACGCCTACTACGGCAAGGACCCGAAGACGAACACGCTGATGCAGCGGGCCATGACGGGGCTGTCGGAGCCCTTCATGGAGGCGCTGCTGGACCACGAGGCGGAGCAGCTGGGCGGGCTGTTCGACGGGGTGGGCAAGCTGGTGGACGTCGGCGGCAGCTCCGGTGCGTGCCTCAACATGATCATGCGCAGAGTCCCGGGTGTGACCGCCGGCGTCAACTTCGACCTGCCGGAGGTCGTGGGGGAAGCCCCGAGATTCCCAGGTCAGTGGCTACTTCTCTGCTTCTGTCCACGCCGCCGGACCTCTCCCACGCCCGTACGTGACCACGTTCACTGGTGGCAGATGAGGCGGCTACGCTGGTACCCTCACTGGTCTCGTCGGACCCAATTGCCCATTTCCCCACCCCATCGGCTAGATTCCTACTAACTAGTTCACAGGGCATGATATGGCACTCCAATACCCAGGACGTCTCTCCACGGTAGAAACTAGTTTACGAGAGTACTGCAAAACAAGATGGAAATGTGATTCCACTATATAATTAGGGTGCCGGCTTCAAACTAGTGGATACTAACTTTCTCCTATAACCTAGCTAGTTGCTCTTGATACAGGTCATAATGGATATGACCAGGGAAAGATGACTTGAAGCTGATCATTAGATGCCACTCACCATACATTCTTACTTCTGCCGTGTGCGTGACTGTTCGTGTCGTCATTGCAGGAATCACCCACGTCGGAGGCGACATGTTCGAGTCCATCCCCTCCGGCGACGCCATCTTCATGAAGGTAATTAAACAAGCTGCTAGCTAGTCACCATGCACGTACTTGCCAACGTGCTACACAGAATCACAGAGGAGAGATCGCTGACTCCCAAGGCTAGGACTGCCTGCTGGAAGCACGAATCAGCTCTAGTTGAACTAGTTAATTACTAGCCGATCATTAAATCTCAGATATGATCATAAAACCCTATTGTCCACTTTAATATGTTGGATTAATCTTCGTGATCACTGGTGCAGTGGATCCTGACGACATGGACTGACGAGGAGTGCGGCGTGATACTGAAGAACTGCTACAACGCCCTCCCGCAAGGTGGAAAGCTGATCCTCTGCGAGCCGGTGCTCCCGGAGGAGACGGACGAAAGCCGGCGGACCCGGGCGCTCCTGGAAGGCGACATCTTCATCATGGCGATCTACAGGGCGCAGGGCAGAGAGCGCACGGAGGGGGAGTTCCGGCAGCTAGGCTCTGCAGCCGAGTTCCGAGGCTTCCGAGCAATTTACTTGGACCACTTCCACACCGTCATGGTGCTCCAGAAGTGAGGTCTCAAAGATAGTACATGCGGTGAAGCCGATTCTCACTAGACTGTTCCCTGTGAGGGTCTCCATTTTGATTTTCTTTCCCTCTACCATCTTCTTCGTGCATGCTTTGTTTTGAAATAAGAGGTATACCTCTATGTATTGGCTGAAATGTTGCATGTTATCACTCACTGAATGAGGCTTATGGTACTATTCCTAGAGTATTATGAACTGTTCACGGTTTAAAAAAATTTCGGAGGAGCTCATAGCTTGTCGTTGGTCATCTAATCACTTTCCCCTTTGAATTCGATCTCGGATTCCCCTTCCATGTCGGAAAAAATAGAGTACCTAGTAAAAAAATAGAGTACCTATTATTTGCGGTGAAGCCGATTCTAACTAGTCTAGCGGCTCTCTATTAGGGTCTCCATTTTTTTTTCTTTCCCTCTACCATCTTCTTCCTACAAGCTTTGTTTTGGAAGAATAACTTAATTGGAATAAGAGGTACGTATACCCCTAAGTAGTGGCTGAAATGTTTCAGGCTATCACTCACTGAACGAGGCCGATGGTACTACTCCTAGAGTATCAAGAATTGTTCACAGAAAATACAATTTGAGTTTTTTGCATATGAACTATTGTTAAATTTACAAATATATCATGTCTGGAAATACATTAGCACATATATCATTTCTTTTTTTTAAAATTGTGCAAATATGTCATCGTCGTAACCCTCTGTTACCCGCCGTGGATGTACCCTTAGTTAAACTTAACCCTACGTGAGAAAAGATGGAAATGCCCACAATAAAAAAAGATGGTAGATCGAGCCTTTTACCATTTACCACTTGCAACCCATGCCCTCTCTTATCCCCAACCCCCCATCTCCCCCGAAACCCTAATCTCACTGGCTGTGGAGGTGTTGCTTGTGAGGGGGGAGCAATCATGTGGATCGACGAAGGAAGAAATAGCTTAGTCGATCCAGTGAAGGAAGAGCCTTGTTGTGGGTTTGGATGAAGGAAGATTCATCGTGCGTCTCTAACGTACACCATCTCACGCGGTTTTCGAAGCTCCCAAGCAAAGCCTATTCAACTGGCGAAGGAGGTACACACGACAAAGGAGAATGTAACGACCCAAGATTCTGATACCGAGAATTACCCGATACCATTCAAATACTGTCCCACCCACGAGTCGGGAAGCTCGGAAGGGTTATTTTAGGTGTTGTGGAGATGCGTTGAAATTTAGAACAATTGCAAGAATTAGATTACATAACTAAATAATCTAATGACACTAAATAAAATTAACATTTTACAATTAAATAATTTAACTATAGAGTTCAGTCCACAAGTACAGCCAACTAAAAAGAGAACGTATATTGCTGCGGGGTATACCCCGACACTGGCATGTTGGCTTCTAGCTACTGACCAAGTGTTGCACCAAGCTCGAGGGATAGCGCTGCACCTGAAAAGTAGGGAGTGAGCATCATCTCATCGGCTCATTAGGGGTCCCGCGGATCTCTACCACCGGTAACTACAATAAACAGCACGATAACCTCAAGGATGACAATAACAACAACAATAATAAAAGTAACACGATAACTCCCTCTCTCTCGCACGAGTTCTCTCACCTCTCCCTATCTCTTTCTCTCATTTTTTATTTTTCATCTCTCTCTCTCTCTAATCTTTCTCTCTTTCTCTCTCATCTCTCTTCCCACTTTCATTCTCTTATAAATAAACGGAGAAGAGAATATAACGTCAGAATAAGATATATATTTGACAAAAGCTCAGATGGAGAATTTGGGAGTTTATTTGGAACGTTTCGCCCTTCTTTATATAAAAAATCGTCCTTACGGGTAAGTTGTGGGTTGTTTAAATTTTATTAATTGGGGAAGATATAATAAGATAAAAAATATTTTTGGGATATGAATATTATTATTTTCTACGTAAGAATTATTACGGGAGCTCGGGTGAGATATTAAAGTTAATTTGGAGAATCCACCCTAAAGGTAGGCACATGACAAACCGACTGCATGTTATTTGATATTTATATTTCTTTAATTTGACTTTATTTGAGATGTAATTATTTCTACTTAAATCAGTGATTTATTTAACATATTTGATCCGATGATTTATACTAAAAGAGAGAGAGAGGAAGCCGAGATAAAGAAATAAAAAAGTAAAAAAAATGAAAATGAAACCAAGATGAAAAATGCATCCACCTGACAACTCCAAAAATGCATGTCCATGTCAGCCCCTGTGGGCCCGGCCAACAAGGGAAGTAAACAAAAAGAGAGAGAGAGAGAGAGAGAGGAAGCCAAGATAAAGAAATAAAAACAAGTAAAAAATGAAAATGAAACCAAGATGAAAAATGCATCCGCCTGACAACTCCAAAAATGCATGTCCATGTCAGCCCCTGTGGGCCCCGCCAACAAGGGAAGTAAACAAAAAAAGAAATGAGATGAATGACATGGCAAGCCATGAAATGAAAACCAAAAGCCGAATGAAACACTTTCCCATTTTTAAAAGAGAATAAACGAAAAGGGAGATGTGAAGGAACCTAAGGCAAATAATCATACAGATGTGCCTGTTACTTCGACAGGTGAATCATGCATCTAGAAGAGGATAGAGTCAAGATAATCAATGCACCCATCTGGGGGAAGATGGTAATGAACCCTCTTTTGGGACTGGCACTTAGAACCCCGCAAAGCCAACATGAGTAAAAAAATAATGGATCGTGAAATGAAAAAACAAATTGAATCACTTAAAGGAAACCAATGGTGGAGGATTAAATGATTGAATGGTCAAGAAACCAAGTGGAATGAATGTGAAGTAAAATATGGGATCTGTTGAGGCCTGCTATGATGAGGCCATAACATTAAAAAAAATGAAAGGAATGAAAGGATACAAAAAAGGAAATACTTCAAGGGGCAAAGCCTAGAGTTATGGGTCGACCCCTCCATTCCCTGGCTCTACCTGGGTGGGTCTACACAGGAAGCCCACAGGAGTCGACTCCTGGAGTCGACTTCTGCTGGTCCAGCCTGCCATCCTTTTCAAAAATTGTGCAGTAAAAAAAAGAGAATAAATAATAATAAAAGACAATAAAAGAAAGAAAAAGGAAAAGGCGGCATATACTGTCCATAGTTGCTTGCTGTTTATCAAAAAATTGTCTGGACTCTCTTCTCGAAGTGTGATCACTGGTGACATGTACAATGGAGTTAATGAAGTAGGATTAGCATTGAAAATTGCCAAAAAATCACAGTTGAAGAGAAGGTGACAGTTCACAATATTCAACACTTGCAAGAAATTGTTGACGGCCAACTGTGTATAACATATAAAGATGGCCAATTTACATATGCAATCACTGGTGGTTCAAAGGGACACACCTCCCTCAAAGTTGGCTAAGTTATCCATCGCAGAATCATGGATGGTGATGTTGTCTTTGTAAACAGGCCCACCCAATACATACAAACATTCATTGCAAGCCTTCTCAGTGTATGTTCATGATGATCGTACTGTAAAGATCAATCCATTTATCGGTGCTCCACTAGGTGTAGACTTTGATGGTGACTGTATTCACATCCTTTGTACTCAGTCATTGGCTGCTAAAGTAGAAGCTTTAGAGTTATTTAGTGTGGAACAACAGCTTCTGAGTTCTCACACTGGCACGTTGAATCTGCACTTGGCTCAAGACTCACTGTTCACACTAAAGTTGATGAAAAAAAACATGTTTCTCAAAGAAGGCAACGACACAATAGTCAAGGACATTTGCTTCTGCCAGTTCTCCCCCTCCAGCTTTGTGTAGGCCTCTTAAGGTTTGCCCCTTTTGGATGATTGTGAAGATATTGCAAAGTGCACTACCCCCATCTCCCGGACCGTTGTGGAGAAATGTATCTAATTTGGCAGGGTGAAATTATGCTGTTAGATTTTGAGAGGGACACTTTGCCATTGACAATGTCAGAAGTTGTTACTTCTATTTTATTTTTTGAAAGGTCAGAAGGCAGCACTTCTATTTTATTTTTTGAAAGGTCAGAAGGCAGCACTCATGTTCTTTAATTTACTCTAGCCTTTACTGATGGAGTTTTTGTTCTGAGAGAAGGTCAGAATTCTGGCTGTTAATTTTATTCTGAGATCTTCATGGGGTAACATAATTGACTCAAGGAGCGAATCAAGTATTTGTAAAGTAGTTCAGCAACCTGGCTTTTTGGGCTTACAACTATCTGACAGAGGTAAACTTCACTCGCATGCGCTAGTTTCTGACATCTTATCACACTTCATGAACAAGTATCTTGTCGAGGATGATTGCCCCACAAGAGTTTATGGTCTGGTTGAAAATTCCTTTTTCCATGATTTGGACCCTTATGAGGCTTCAGTCCATTCGATCTGTACAAGAGAAGTGATTATGTGTTCTTCTGGAAGACCATACTCAACCTGGTTCCGATAAAAAAAATGAATGAATGAAGGAATGAAGAAATGATAAAATAATCATAACAAAAGATGAACGAATGAGGATTAAAGATGAGCCTCCATGCTGAACTAATTTCATGAACAAAAAGAAAATAATAAACCAAAAGATAAACAAAAGAGAAAGAAGAAAATCAAAGTGCTGCTAGGCCAGCCTGCGCTGGGCTGGGTCGACCCACCCTCTTGCCAAAGCAGCAGATCTCCCCTTGTGAAGCCAAACCCTTTAAAGACTGCATTAGATAAAAAAAAGAATGAATGATCTGTAGGGGTCTGCTGTTGGACTGCCCGGCAGACCCCCGGGTCTGTTGATTCCCTGTGACAGTGGCCAATCCCCCAGCCCTTTCCTCAATTGTGCATTGTCACAAACACATGCTGTATATCCAAATGAGAAAAGGAAAAAAGGGAATAAAATGAATCAAATGAACAAGAAAATGAAGAAGAGGGTGGCTTGTGATTACTGAAGCATAGCTGACCAGCAGGCCTTAAGTTTGTTGATTCTTTGTACTAGCAGGCATCCCCTACCTAGTTCCCCCCCATTCGGGCATTTCCACAAATACCTATGATATATCAAAAAGGATTAAAGAAAGAACAGAACAAGCCAAATGAGCAAGAAAGTAGACAATAAACCAGAAAAGAAGAAAAGGATAAAAAAACCAGATAAATAGGGTAACTTGGCCGCTAAAGAAAAACTATGAACTGAATAGTACAAACAAAAAATTAAAGATAAGGAAGTGAGCTGAAAAAAATGAGATGAATGAATGAAGAAAAAAATGAGATGAATGATAAAATCCATGGAAATGCCCTCTCTAAGAATTTGACGGTGATTTGTCTGTGGCCCTTTCCCATGGACCCTCTTATAGAGGGGATATCAATGTGCCCTTGCAAAGTGTGCTTGGCTTCCGGGGATCACCCCATCACAGCCATGGCCTCCCATTGCTCCGCGCCAAGCCGCTTCCCGCCTCCGACTGCCGTGCTCGAGGGCTCCCGCTACTGGGAGTATAAAACCACTCCCATTTCGACGAAGAAGGGGAGAAGAGGCCCATACACAGAGGACCGGCACACGGAGAAGAGACCCACAGACAGAGAAGAACAGACACAGAGCCACCTACGAGAAGAAGGAAAAGAGAGAGGAAAAGGGAGAGGGCTCCGGCGTGGAGTCTTCCGACGACCACCAGGCAAGAAAAAGAGAGTAAGAGAGAGAGAGAGAGCTGGATGTAATAGGAGAAGGTGGGGGAAAGAGCAGTGGACGGTCGTCCCTGCTTCGATCCCCAACACTTTCTCTTCTTTTGTTCCTTTTTCTCCCTCTCCGTTCTTTTGTTCTTTAGTTTTCTTTCTTGCCTGTAGCCTTAGCTCGGGCATGCTTTGTAATGCATACGGACAGCTACGGCCCTTTATTCCCCATGAATGAAGATCGTCCCCCTCAGTGGGTTTCCTCTTTGTCTCGGTGTTCTGGGCCACAGTGCGTTCGATCGTCTTTCCTTTCACTTTCCGGTGTTTGTGTACATCCCTCATGCCGATGGTTTCCTCCGGATGTGGCATCATCTTGAATGGTTTGAGGTCGCGAACCTCCTCCTGTAAAGCACAGTGCCTTCATCTGTACCTGCCCCCCCCTTCTCGAGTACACCCTGTCCAGTCTTAGAGGTCTTCGGCTCGTTGTTTTCCCCGTGTTTTCCGAGGTTTTATTAAGGTGTTGCCGCCCTCGGGCGCCCACCTCCAGTTGTCGGGTTCCGCCACTCCATGTGGGCGCGTTCCCTTTATCTCCCTTACGCTCGGGTCAAGGGGAGATGCTGCCGAATTTTTGTTAGAAAATAACAAGACGTTAAAAGGCAAAAAGGATGCAACAAACAAATGGGATAATAAATACACATTAAAAGATAACAAAAGCAACAAATAAACAGAGCAACAACAGATTGCAAGAAGAAGGAGAAAAGATTTGTATAAAACTACACAAAAATCAAAGAAAAGAAGAAAAGAAAAGCCTTAAAAACAAGTAACAGAGCAGTGGGCCTTCATCGGCATGTCTATCCCAGCCTTCGCCGATACGCCCTCCACCCTCATTGGCCGGTACACCTCTAACCTTCCTTCAGCGGTACGCTCTAACAACCCTTCAACGACACACCTTCTCGGCCCTCCAGCGGCACACTCCTCTCACCCTCCGAAGTGGAACACAATGTATAGACTTGGCAGATTGATGCGCGAACACAGCAACAAGCAATGTATAGACTTTGAGCTGTACAGATTTTGAGCTGGCCAATGTATAGACTTTGAGCTGTACAGACTTTGAGCTAGCCAATGTATAGACTTTGAGTTGGCCAACGTACAGACTTTGGACTGGCCAATGTATAGACTTTCAGAGACAATGTATAGACTTTGAGCTGCAACGTATAGACTTTGAACTGTAGCCAATGAATAATGTATAGACTTTGAGTTGGCCAACGTACAGACTTTGGGCTGGCCAATGTGTAGACTTTGAGCTGCAACGTATAGACTTTGAACTGCAGCCAATGAATAATGTATAGACTTTGAGTTGGCCAACATACAGACTTTGGGCCAGCCAATGTATAGACTTTGAGCTGCAACGTATAGACTTCGAGCTGCAGCCAATGAACAATGTATAGACTTTGAGTTGGCCAACGTACAGACTTTGGACTGGCCAATGTATGGACTTTCAGAGACAATGTGTAGACTTTGAGTTGGCCAACGTACAGACTTTGGACTAGCCAATGTATAGACTTTCAGAGACAATGTATAGACTTTGAGCTGCAACGTATAGACTTTGAACTGCAGCCAATGAATAATGTATAGACTTTGAGTTGGCCAACGTACAGACTTTGGGCTGGCCAATGTGTAGACTTTGAGCTGCAATGTATAGACTTTGAGCTGCAGCCAATGAATAATGTATAGACTTTGAGTTAGCCAACGTACAGACTTTGGACAGGCCAATGTATAGACTTTAAGCTGTAATGTACAGACTTCGAGTTGGCTAATGTATAGACTCTAATAGAGGATGTATAGACTTTGAGCTAGCCAATGTGTAGACTTCAATGGGCGACGCACAGACTTTGAGCTGGCTAATGTATAGACTCTAATAAATGATGTATAGACTTTGAACTGCAGCCAATAGCCAACGTATAGACTCTGAGTTGCAGCCAATGGCCAATGTACAGATTTCTGAGCTGCCCAATGTTTAGGCTTCAATAGACGATGTATAGACTCTGGGCTAATGAATACAGCCCATGTACAGACTTTGAACAGCCGATGTATAGACTTCGTGTCACAATAACCCGTCAACGTATAGACTTCGAGCCTTCCCCGGCGCACCCTCTTCTCCCTTCACCGGTACACCCTCCAATCATTGCCCCAGCGGTACACCTCCTTCAGCCCTTCAGCGGCACCCTCCTTAAGCCCTTCAACGGCACACATCTCCAGCCCTTCGCCGGCACACGTTCCGCCCACCTTTCCTCAGCGGTACACTCCCTTTAGCCCCCTTTCAACCCGCCAAGGGTCAACTCTCCCCAAAGAATAATAATACATGAATGCATATGCACACATACATATATACGGGCATATAATGGCAGCACTGACAAGCTAATAAAAATCATGATGAATAAGTAAACCTGAACAGATCCGTATAAAGAAATGATGAATGAAATAAGTGACAATAATAATAATGATAATAAAAAGGGTAACAATGACAATGAGCAAGATGAGGGAAATCACCCGGAACAAATACGGAAAGAGGGATAAGCAACGGAGTAATAAGAACAATAATGATAAAACAATATAAGGTATTACTAAATCCACTTTGCAGCCCCGTCTCTCTCGTGACCCGGTGCTAAAGGAATAACAATGTCGCCCTTCCAGGTTGGGCCTGAGTCTTGGGAATTATCCCGAAATGGCCATGGCCCGACCTCGCCTCGGGCTGACATTCCGATTAAGCCGGACTCGTTTCTCAGGCCGGATCCCTTCCGAGCCACTATTAAAATTACCGCACGCTCGGCAGACATTTGAACGGGTTCACCTCAGTTTTCGCCGCATTTCTATTACGGACCTGAGTCTGAACATGAAAAGACCCGTGAGTAACCAATATGGCCGACGGCTCCCTCCCCGACATGGTCGTGAGCCGGCATTGCTCCGGGCCGATAGTCCATTAAATTGGATTCATTCTAATGGGATTCGTTCCCGTTCTTTCATTGAAACTGCCATAAACTCCGCATACATTTGTACAGGGTCGTTTCCATCCACGTCGTACTTTCAACATGGGCCCTTGCCCGAACATGAAAAGGTACGTGAGTGACCGACAAAATCGGAATAGAACAAGACGGCCCTCGCCACCCCTGGACCCCTTCCATGGGAATATCAATAAGACCTCCGTGGGCCACGCTTAGACCTCGGGTCCGTCCCAATTGTGGTCGCCGTTCGGCTCATATCCTCGATCTACAGCCCGCTCCCTTCGAACACGTTTTCGATTTTGGAGTCTAGTCTTGGGACTCTCCCCCGTTGCCCTCCGGCACCGGAAATATTAATGATGCCCGCGCAAGCCTCGTTCGGACCATGGGAGGCGCCCCCGGTATGGTCTTGACTCGATCTCGCACCGGACCAATAGATTTACCGGTTTCCTGCTACACTAACCGAGATTTGACCGAATGTTTTCGGTGTCTCATAATCATAAACTTGCCGTATCCCGGCATGCATATGTCCCAGGTCCTCCCGCGACGATTACAATATTCTCAAGCCGGACTCCTGTCCGAATATTAAACGGTCTCCCGAATGACCGAGACGTTTCGAACGTCCGCTTCCCTAGACACAGGGCTTTTCAGACGATTCAAGGGATATTCCCTCGTTGCCCCTTGGCACCAGAAATATTAATGACGCTCATGCAAGTCTTGTTTCGACCGCGGGGGGGGGGGGGGGGGCACTGCAGTATGGTCGCAGCTTGCTCTTGCACCGGGCCAACAGATTTACTGGTTTCTGACCGCTCTGACCGAGGTTTAGCCGAACGTTCTCCGCTCTTCCGAACAATAGATTTGCCGTACCTCGGCATACATGCGTTCCGGTTTTCCCGCGACAACCGCGATCTTCTCGAGCCGGACATTCGTCCGAACATTAAATGGTCAGTACACGACTGACAATGACCGCGAAGGGTCTTCTTCTCGCCCTCGCGCGAGGATTTCAATGCCTCGTAGTAGACCTTCCATGCAATTGATTTCTTGGCCATGAGGTCCTGAATCCCGGAGATTAATCAAGGGTGTTCCCTCGTATGGGGGATGTAAATGACGCCGTGACCTTTATGGCGCGGTGGGTTTTGGTCCCGACACGAACCACACAATCGTCTGACCGAGTCAGATCGAGCACACCGTGGGCTCTTCGGAGCCCGAATAAATTGTCACTTTGTGACTGGCACGCCCACGCACTTAATAGACGAATCAACCATTCCCGAAGAGACGAGCACAACAATCGACGAACGAAAAGTGCGTCCACAAGTCTGGCACGCCCGGTGGGACCGAAACTACCCTTCATCTCTTCGTCGGGATTCAAGGCCTCATGGCCTCCTAATAAACGATGTTTGCCTGCTTTGATGAATTGCAGGTGCTGTCTTCGCCAACCCCATGGGGAGAAAATCCAGACTCGGCGCAGTTGCCTTCGTGGCCTCGAGGATGCTGCTTCGAAGCATATGCAGCTTCCTGGAATCAGGGGGGCTATTATAAAAAAAGGGAGAAGAGAAAGAGAAGAGAAGGAAGGGGAAATCAAGCCCCCCCGTTTCCCTCAAGAAGAAAGAGAAGAAAAGAAGAAAAGAAGGAAAGAAGAAAAGAAGAAAAGAAGAAGAGAAGAAAAG
The DNA here is from genome assembly GCA_022559845.1 of Amorphophallus konjac. Taxonomy (NCBI): domain Eukaryota; kingdom Viridiplantae; phylum Streptophyta; class Magnoliopsida; order Alismatales; family Araceae; genus Amorphophallus; species Amorphophallus konjac. Next base: position 17,048,204 of record CM040123.1, on the reverse strand, counting down.
AAGAAAAAAAAGAGAAAAGAAAGAAGCAAAAAAAAGAAGAGAAAGAATTGGCAAGAGAGGGTTGTACGGCCACGTCTGTCGAGACCCGTGCTGAACAAAGATTACCACTGTGGGGTTGATGCAGTGGAGCAAACCACTCATCCCCTCCCTGAGGGGGTGAGCGCTCTCATGCACCTCCACCCTGGTCAATCATACAAAAAAAGGGGAGAAATAAAGAAGAAAGGAAGAAAAGTTGGCCAGCATCGCCGACTGAAAGAGCAAGAAGAAACCCGGCATCCCGCCCGACTCTAGGAGGTCCCGAGTCCGCGGTGCAATGACCCCGCTCGTTCCTCCTTTCTGCTGCCTCCATCCGGCACAAAACGACCCCCGAGTGGTTGTTAAAAGACCTAGCGAGCCACAATTGTAGCTTGGTGAATGGTTGTCCGCTGTGGGGAATGCTTTATAGCAATGAGGCCAAGCACGATCACCCCTCCCGAAGAGAGCATGCATATACCCCGCCATGGGGGATGAGAAGAAGATATATACCCTGCTACGGGGGCATAGGAAGCAAAAAAAGAAATACACCCCACTCCCAGGGGCACATGAAGAGAATCCGCCCCGACTGAGGGGCACACAAAGCAAAAGCTACACCCCGGCTTAAGGGCATTTGAAGAAGTCACATCCTGCCTCGGGAGCATGAGAAGCAGCAAGAATACACCCCGGCCTAGGGGTATTTGAAGAAGAAATATGCCCCGCCTGGGGGCATAGAAGCCGTAAAGAACACGCCTCAGCTTAGGGGCATTTGAAGAAGATACATCCTGCCTTGGGAGTATAAGAAGAAAAGAGTCCACCCCATCTTAGGGGTATTTGAAGAAGAAACACACCCCGCTATGGGGGCATAGAAGCCATAAAGAATACGCCCCGGCTTAGGGGTATTTGAAGAAGAAGGATACCCCGGCTCGGGGGACATTGCAAGCAGCGATACACCCTGCTTGGGTGCACAGGAAGCAAACCACACCCCACTCCTGGGGGCACATAAAGAGAGTACACCCCGCCATGGGGGTACATGAAGAGAATCCACCCCGACTCGGGGGTACATGAAGCAACAAAGAATACACCCCACCTTAGGGGAATCTGAAGAAGAAGCATACACCCCACCAACGGGGGCACAACAGCCGTCGAGAATCCACCCCACTTTGGGGGCACAAGAAGCAGACATTCCCCAGCATGTCAGGGCAGAAGAAGAAGAATCCCCCCCTTGGAGGCATATAAAAAAAAAGCAAAGATACACCCGGTGCCCGGCGCACATGAAGAGAAAGGCATCTCCCTCTGGGGGCACAACAAGCAACAAAGATACACCCCATTCCCAGGGGCACATGAAGAGAAATACACCCCTGCTCCAGGGGCATATGAGACAAAACTATACCCCGATTTAGGGGCATTTGAAGCAAAGACTTCACCTCGCCTCAAGGGGGGGGGGCATAAGAAGTGAAAGATATACCCCACCCCGGGGGCACAAGAAGAAAACACACCCCACCTTGGGGGGCGTAAGAAGCCAAGAGATATACCCCGCCACGGGGCAACGGAGGCAAAATGCATTCCCCCCGGGGGCACGTAAAGCAACATACCCCTCGCCTCGGCAGCATATGAGGCCAAGAAGCTACATCCCGGCTCGGGAGCATAAGAAACAAAAGATATACCCCACGTCTGGAACATATGAAGCCAAGAAACACACCCCCGTCTCGAGGGTATTTGAAGAAGAAGCATACCTCGCCTCGAGGGCCTAGAAGCTATGAAGAACACGCCCCGACTCAGGGGCATATGAAGAGAAGTCCACCTCGGCCTAGGGGTATTTGAAGAAGAAGCATACCCCGCCAGGGGACATAGAAGCCATAAAGAATACGCTCCGGTTTAGGGGTACTTGAAGAAGCTACATCCCGCCTTGGGAGCATGAGAAGAAAAGAGAATCCACCCCGGCTTAGGGACCTTTGAAGGAGCATACCCCAGGCTCGGAGTCCATGAAGCAACATGCACCCCCCGGGGGGGACATCTGAAGCAGAACAAACAACATCCCCCGGCTTAGGGAAGCATATGAAGAGAGGAATACACCCCGATATGGGGCACGTAAACAAAGAAGAAGAATTCACCCCGCCTCGGGTGCGTAAAAAGCAAGAACCACACCCCGCATCGAAAGTGGCAATACACTCCACTCTGGGGGCACTAGAAGCAGAATACACCCCGTGCCGGGGGCATATAAAAAAAAGGGGATACCTCACTCTGGGACATCAGAAGCAGCAATACGCCCCAGCTTGGGGGCATCAAAAGCAGCAATACACCCCACCTTGGGAGCATAAGAAGCAAACATTCCCCCCGGTGTGTCTGGGAAGAAGAAAAGAATTCACCCCGGCCTAGGGGTATTTGAAGAAGAAGCATACCCCGCCAGGGGACATAGAAGCTATAAAGAATACGCCCCGGCCTAGGGGTATTTGAAGAAGAAGCATACCTCGCCTCGAGGGCCTAGAAGCTATAAAAGAGCATGCCCCGACTCAGGGGCATATGAAGAGAAGTCCACCCCGGCCTAGGGGTGTTTGAAGAAGAAACATACCCCGCCAGGGGACATGGAAGCCATAAAGAACACGCCCCGGCTTAGGGGTATTTGAAGAAGATACATCCCGCCTCAGGAGCATAAGAAAGAGAAGAATACATCCCGTCTTAGGAATATTTGAAGAAGAAATATATCCTGCCAGGGGGCATAGAAGCCTTAAAGAATATGCGCCAGCTCAGGGGCACTTGAAGAAGAAACATACCCCGCCTGGGAGACGCAGAAGCAAAGAGACAGAGTACACCTCCACTCGGGGGCACCGAAGCAAAGAGGCATACATCCCGACCTGGGAGCACATGAAGAAAGAATATACCCAGACCTAGGGGCGTCAGAAGAAGAAACATACGCCCCGATCCAGGGACATGAGAAGCAAGAGAATATGCTCTGCGAAAAGGGTATGAGAAACATGAAGAATGTACCCCAGCCTATGGGCACAGAAAGAGACACACTCCGCCCTTGGCGCATAAGAAGCAGAAGCACCTAATCAGCCTGGGGGCACAAAAATACACTCCGCCCTTGGCGCATAAGAAGCAGAAGCATCTACCCCGACCCGGGGCACAGAAACAAAGAGACATACATCCCGAGCTGGGAGCATAAGAAGAAAGATATACTCCGCCAAAGCGGCATTTGAAGAAACAACATACCCTGCTTCGGGGGCACAGAAGCCGTAAAGAGATACACCCCCGCCTCAGGGGGGCGTAAGAAGCAAAAGATACACCCCGGCCTCAGGGGGGGCATAAGAAGCAAAAGATACACCCCCGTCCCGGGGGCATTTGAAGAGACCTACGCCCCGTACCAGGGGCACATGAAGAAGAAACATACCCCGCCTGGGGGCATAGAAGCCGTGAAGAGTACACCCCATTCCCAGGGGCACATGAAGAGAAATACACCCCCGCTCCAGGGGCATATGAGACAAAACTATACCCCGATTTAGGGGCATAAGAAGCAGCAAGAATGCACCCCGGTTCAGGGGGTATTTGAAGAAGAAATATGCCCCGACTGAGGGGTACATGAAGAGAAATACACCCCCCCCTAGGGGCATATGAGACAAAACTATACCCCGATTCGGGGGCATTTGAAGCAGGACAAACAACATCCCCCGGCTTAGGGGCGCATGAAGAAAGGAATGCACCCCGCTTAGGGGCACATAAGCATAAGAAGAAGAGACTGCCCCGGCCTGGGGTCATGAGAAGAAATAGAGTTGTACCCCGGCTTAGGAGCATACAAAGAGGAGTGTATGCCACCCCGTGGCATAAGAGGCGGAAGAATCAACCCCTACTTAGGCGTAACTGAAGAGAATCCACCCTGCTCTGGGGGCACAAAAAGGAGATACGCCCCACCCTTGTGGGGCACAAGAAGCAAAACACACCCCGCCTTGGGGGGCATATGAAGCCAAGAATCACACCCCGTCTTGGCGGTACTTGAAGAGGAAGCATACCTCGCCTCGAGGGCCTAGAAGCTATAAAGAACACGCCCCGACTCAGGGGCATATGAAGAGAAGTCCACCCCAGCTTAGGGATATTTGAAGAAGAGACAAACCCCGCCAGTGGGGGCATAGAAGTCATGAAGAACGCGCTCCTACTTAGGGGCATTTGAAAAAGCTGCATCCCGCCTTGGGAGCATAAGATGAAAAGAGTCCGCCCCGGCTTAGGGGCATCTGAAGAAGGAATACATCCCGGTCTCGGGGTCCATGAAGCAACATATACCCCCCCCCCCTCCCGGGGGGGGGGGGCATCTGAAGCAGAACAAACAACATTCTCCGGCTTAGGGGGAGCATATGAAGAAAGGAATACACCCCGATATGGGAGCACATAAGCAAAGAAGAAGAGTTCACCCCGTCTCGGGGGCATAAGAAGCAAGAATTACACCCCGCCCTGGGGGCATATAAAGCAACATACACCCCGCCTGGGGGCATAGAAGCCATAGAGGAGACTCCCCGGCTCGGGGGCATCAGAAGAAGAAGCACGCCCCACCTGGGGGCATAGAAGCCTTGAAAAATACGCCCCGCCTGGGGGCACAGAGGCAAAGAGGCAAAACACACCCCTCAGGGGGATGTATACCAAATAAAGCTACACCCCAACCTGGGGGCACGTTAAGAGAAATACACTCCAGCGTGGAAGCATTAATGAGAAAATAAGAGCAGAATAAAGAAAAAGACACGCATGAGGCAGACATGGCCTTTGAGCCCGTCTCATCACACAAAAGAAGAGAAGAAAAGAAAGAATACACATGAGGCAGACGTGGTCTTCGAGCCCACCTCATCACACAAAAGAAGAGAAGAAAAGGAAGAAAAGACACATGAGGCAGACATGGTCCTCGAGCCCGCCTCATCATGCAAAAGAAGAGAAGAAAAGGAAGAAGAGACACATGAGGCAGGCATGGTTCCTGAACCCGCCTCTTCACAAAAAAGAAGAAGAGCAGAACCAAAAGAAGACACATGAGGCAGACGTGGTCCTCGAGCCCGCCTCATCACGCAAAAGAAGAGAAGAAAAGGAGGAAGAGACACATAAGGCAGACGTGGTCCTTGAACCCACCTCTCCACAAAAGAAGAAAAGAAAGAACAGTCACGAGACAAACATGGTCTTTGCACCTACCCCTCTACAAAAGAAGAGAAGAGAAAAAGGAGACATGAGGCAAACATGGTCCTTGCACCTGTCTCTCCATAAAAGAAGAAGAGAAGAAGAGAAAGAGCAGTCACGGGGCGAGCATGGTCTCTGCACCTGCCTCTCTACAAAAGAAGAGAAGAGAAAAAAGAGACTTGATGCGAACACGGTCCTTGCACCTGCCTCTCCATAAAAGAAGAAGAGAAGAAGAGAAAGAACAGTCACGAGGCGAACATGGTCTCTACACCTGCCTCTCCATGAAAGAAGAAGAGAAAGAACAGTCACGGGGCGAACACGGTCCTTGAACCCGCCTCTTCACACAAAAGAAGAGAAGAAAAGAAAGAATGACCATGAGGCAAGCATGATCTTTGCACCGCCTCTCCATAACAGAAGAAGAGAAGAAGAGAAAGAAGAGTCACGAGGCAGACATGATCTTTGCACCTGTCTCCCCACACAAAAGAAGAAGAAAAAAAAGAGACATGAGACAGACGTGGTCTTTGAACCCGCCGCTTCACAAACCCTTCTCCTCGGCTCACGTATCCTACTGCCTGACGCCCTTTGGCTCAGTCATTCCGGCCAAGGCCCACTGTCATGATTAATCCACCCGTCCCACCGCGCTCTCCGATATCTTTTCGACTTTATAGCCTACTCCTAACATCTCTCGGCTTGTCAGCATGCTCCCAATATCCCTTGGCTTTTTAGCCTACTTCCCAATATCTTTGGCTCTTGCAGCCTGCTTCCCAGAATTCGGCCTTCACGGCCTGCTTCTCAGAATTTGGCCTTCACGGCTCGCTTCCCATAATTTCGGCTCCTATAGCCCGCTTCCCAATATCTTTGGCTCTCGCAGCCTGCTTCCCAGAATTCGACCTTTACGGCCTGCTTCCCAGAATTCAGCCTTCACGGCCCGCTTCCAAATTTCGACTTTTGCAACCCGCTTCACAATATCTTTGGCTCTCACAGCCTGCTTCCCAGAATTCGGCCCTTGCGGCCTGCTTCCCATAATTCGGCCTTCACGGCCCGCTTCCTAATTTCGGCTTCTACAGCCCGCTTCCCAATATCTTTGGCTCTCGTAGCCTGCTTCCCAGAATTCGACCTTCACGGCCCACTTTCCGTAACTTCGGCCCCTGTAGCTCGCTTCTCAACTTCGGCTCCTGCAGCATGCTTCCCATAATTTGGCTCTCGCAGCCCGCTCCCCTCGATTTTTGGCTATTGTGACCTACTTCCAATATCAACTTCGGCCTTCACGGCCCGCTTCCCTAGTGTCCTTTCAGCCGTTCGTGATCTGCTTCCCTAATACCTTTACTACCACTACACTTATACGTAACAGTAATATTTTCTTATGCAAAAAACAAACAAACAAACAAACAAACAAAAAAACAAAAAAAAAATGAAACAAAAGAAAAAGAAAACAACAAAACGAACACAAAAAAAGGAAAGAGAAAAGAAAGAAGAGAGTGCATGATTGCCCTGCTTGCATGGTTGCTTAATATAGAATAATACACATCCTTGGAATTTTCTAGGACCGTGCTTCCTTGCTAAATAATATCGCCCCGATTCTGGATGCACGGGCGTCACGGCGCACGCTCAAAGGGAACCCAATTATGGTAGGTGCACACGTCAAGGGGAAGAGTCATGGCTGAATCGCTAAGCCCAGCTCACAAAATAAACCTGAGGCAATGCTCCCACACTTAGCACTTAATGTGTTCAATAGCCTTCGACCATAGGGATTGCCCGAATTTCTTCTTAGCACTCTACGGAGACTTGAATTCTTGCACTTGCGTGAAAGGTAATCGTGAGGAAAAAGCTGCCTACCCGCACTGTAAAAAAAAAAGAGAAAGAGAGAGGAAAAAAAAAAGAAGAGAAAAAAGAAGAGAGAGAGAAACGCAGATCCGAGTAACCGGGAATCCCCACTGAAATAAATGAGGAGACTCGCGCGAAATGGTCAAGCGAATCACAATAAGGATAAATCCTAGTAGCCGGGAATCCCCATTGAGACACATGAGGAGACTTGCGTCGAACGGTGAAATCCGCTACCAAAATAAACAGATGGGGGCTGTGTGAAGCTACCGAAAGTCGAAAGCCTGGAACTAATGTGTAGGCGCTAGAGTGATCCTCGAGTGTCACCAGGAAAACCTGCATATCCCTATGGTTAGGGCCCTTTGTTCACACATTTACACTACCACGCCACATAGAATTGCCTCGGGTGAAATGCGTGAATTTAGGCTATGCATGCAAGACATGCGATATCCTCTTGACGGGTGCACCACCCCTCAATTGTGCCTCTCGGCCCGCACCGCATCTACGAATTACAGACGATGTCCCTATCATATCCCCTATAAAGGGAGCTGCCTTACTCATATCTATGATATGCCTGCTAACGAATGCTTGCATGCTTGAATAAAAAAAATTATATATAGTAAATATATATATATATATAATAAATAATAAATAATAAAAATATGTGTATACAATAAACTCAGTTTCGGCTATCAAAGCCTACTTTCCCTGCGCTGGCTCGTAGAGCCCAATCTTGGCCCCCATGGCCTACCTCTTGCCCTCGCGGCTCGTTAATCTCCTAACTCCGGCTTCTATAGTCCACTTCCCCGATTTGGACTTTCACATCTTGCGCCCTAATTTCAGCTCTTGCAGCCCGCTTCCCAACATCTTTGGCTCTTGCAGCCTACTTCCCAGAATTCGGCCTTCACTGCCTGCTTCCCAGAATTCGGCCTTCACGGCCCGCTGCCCACAATCCCGGCTCCTGCAACCCGCTTCCTAATTTTGGCTCTTGTAGCCTGCTTCCCCGATTTGACTTCCGTAGCCTGCTCCTTATAATTTCGGCCTTCACGGCCCGCTCCCCAGCTTTGGCTCTCGCAGCCTGCTTCCCTCGGCCTTCATAGCCTACTTCCCTTTGGCCCCTCGTGGCCTGCTTCCCAATTCTGGCTCTCATAGCCTGCTTCCTAGAATTCGGCCTTCACGGCCCGCTTCCCATAATTTTGGCTTTTACAGCCCGCTTCCCAATATCTTTGGCTCTTGCAGCCTGCTTCCCGAAATTCGGCTCTCATAGCCTGTTTCCCAGAATTCAGCCTTCACGGCCCGCTTCCCATAATTTCGGCTCTTGCATCCCACTTCCCAATATCTTTGGCTCTTGTAACCTGCTTCCCAGAATTTGGCTCTCATAGCCTGCTTCCCAGAAATCGGCCTTCACGGCCCGCCTCCCATAATTTCGGCTCTTGCAGCCCGCTTCCCAATATCTTTGGCTCTTGCAACCTGCTTCCCGGAATTCGGCTCTCATAGCCTGCTTCCCAGAATTTGGCCTTCACGGCCCGCTTCCCATAATTTCGGCTCTTGCAGCCCGCTTCCTAATATCTTTGGCTCTTGCAGCCTGCTTCCCGGAATTCGGCTCTCATAGCCTGCTTCCCAGAATTCGGCCTTCGCGGCTCACTTCCCATAATTTCAGCTCTTGCAGCCCGCTTCCCAATATCCTTGGCTTTATAAGCTGCTCTCCCAATTCGGCCTCCGCGGCCCGCTTCCCGACTTTGGTTCTTCTGGCCTGCTTCCCTTTGACTTTTATAGCATGCTTCCCAACTTTGGCTCTTGTAGCCTGCTTACCTCGGCCCCCATGGTCCGCTTTCCCAAGTCTGGCTCTGGCAGCCTGCTCCCCAAATTTCGGCTTTCGCAGCCCGCTTCCCTGATTGGAGGACACTAAATAAATTCTCACCCCATGTTTACGTGCAAGGGAATATAGAAGAGGAGAAAAGAGAAGAGAAGAAAAATAAGAGAGGAAGAGACGAACAAAGCACGTCAGTTCCCGGCACCCCCGTCGGCACTGATGAAGAGACAAAGAGACCAACATACTGCTTCAGTCCCCGGCACCCCGTCGGCACTGATGAACAGACAAAGAGACCAACATACTGCTTCAGTCCCCGGCACCCCATCGGCACTGATGAAGAGAAGAAGAGACCAACAAACCAGGTCAGCTCCCGGCACCCTGTCGACGTTGACGAAGAGACAAAGAGACCAACAAACCAGGTCAGCTCCCGGCACCCTGTCGGCGCTGACAAAGAGACCAACACATCATGTCAGCTCCCGGCACCCTGTCGGCGCTGACGAAGAGACAAAGAGACCAACAGAGCATGTCAGCTCCCGACGCCCTATCGGCGATGACGAAGAGACAAAGAGACCAACATACCATGTCAGCTCCCGGCACCCTGTCGGCGCTGACGAAGAGACAAAGAGACCAACAAACCAGGTCAGCCCCCGGCACCCTGTCGGCACTGACGAAGAGACAAAAAGACCAACAAAGCATGTCAGTTCCCGACACCCCCGTCGGCACTGACGAAGAGACAAGAGACCAACAAACCAGGTCAGCTCCCGGCAACCCCGTCGGCACTGACGAAGAAAAGAGGAGACAAACAAGTCATGTCGGCTCCCGCCACCCCGGCGGCACCGACGAAGAGAAAAAGAGACCAGTACACCCGCGGGCACCGCCCGGCTCATCCTTCGCCTACGCTACCAGTGGGTGGGGGGCATTTGTGGACACCAAAAATTACACACACAGATATCCTGCTCGGCCCAGCATCAACCACGGCACCGAGTGAAGAAGCCCCGGAGAGACTAGTCACCCAGACTCCCCAAATATGCACACTGCCGTGAAGCCGTCTCCGGAGTCACGACAGTGAAGAGAAATCAACCACCAAGAGCCCCCACAATCCATGGGCCTCGAAGAAAATTAAATGGGCCACAACTCATGCTCACAATGGGCTCAGAACTGCCCCTTTTGGGCCTTCAACGGCACGCCCTTTGGCCCTTCACGTACGTCCCTGGCCTTCAGCAGTCCCTGGGCCCTTCAGCGGCACACCCCATGTGCCTTCAGCGCACACCCCATGTGCCATCAGCAGCACTCTATTTTAAGCCTTCAACGGCACACTATTTTAAGCCTTCAACAGCACACTATTTTAAGCCTTCAACGGCACACTATCTCAGGCCTTCAACGGCACGCTATTTCAAGCCTTCAACGGCACACCATTTCAAGCCTTCAGCGGCACACTTCTTGAGCCCGCCAGCGGCACAGCGTGAAGGCATTTCAACGGAACGACGTGACGCCCATGCCCTACGTATCCTTGGCGCGCAGTGAGCTGTCCGAGGTGTCAACCCGAGATTGGGCCACGCAGGCTACTCCCCTGACATCCAGGACGGGGGAAGTCAATCCCCATCATGACCAGCCGCTTCCCGCCTCCGACTGCCGTGCTCGAGGGCTCCCGCTACTGGGAGTATAAAACCACTCCCATTTCGACGAAGAAGGGGAGAAGAGGCCCATACACAGAGGACCGGCACACGGAGAAGAGACCCACAGACAGAGAAGAACAGACACAGAGCCACCTACGAGAAGAAGGAAAAGAGAGAGGAAAAGGGAGAGGGCTCCGGCGTGGAGTCTTCCGACGACCACCAGGCAAGGAAAAGAGAGTAAGAGAGAGAGAGAGAGCTGGATGTAATAGGAGAAGGTGGGGGAAAGAGCAGTGGACGGTCGTCCCTGCTTCGATCCCCAACACTTTCTCTTCTTTTGTTCCTTTTTCTCCCTCTCCGTTCTTTTGTTCTTTAGTTTTCTTTCTTGCCTGTAGCCTTAGCTCGGGCATGCTTTGTAATGCATACGGACAGCTACGGCCCTTTATTCCCCATGAATGAAGATCGTCCCCCTCAGTGGGTTTCCTCTTTGTCTCGGTGTTCTGGGCCACAGTGCGTTCGATCGTCTTTCCTTTCACTTTCCGGTGTTTGTGTACATCCCTCATGCCGATGGTTTCCTCCGGATGTGGCATCATCTTGAATGGTTTGAGGTCGCGAACCTCCTCCTGTAAAGCACAGTGCCTTCATCTGTGCCTGCCCCCCCCTTCTCCAGTACACCCTGTCCAGTCTTAGAGGTCTTCGGCTCGTTGTTTTCCCCGTGTTTTCCGAGGTTTTATTAAGGTGTTGCCGCCCTCGGGCGCCCACCTCCAGTTGTCGGGTTCCGCCACTCCATGTGGGCGCGTTCCCTTTATCTCCCTTACGCTCGGGTCAAGGGGAGATGCTGCCGAATTTTTGTTAGAAAATAACAAGACGTTAAAAGGCAAAAAGGATGCAACAAACAAATGGGATAATAAATACACATTAAAAGATAACAAAAGCAACAAATAAACAGAGCAACAACAGATTGCAAGAAGAAGGAGAAAAGATTTGTACAAAACTATGCAAAAATCAAAGAAAAGAAGAAAAGAAAAGCCTTAAAAACAAGTAACAGAGGAGTGGGCCTTCATCGGCATGTCTATCCCAGCCTTCGCCGATACGCCCTCCACCCTCATTGGCCGGTACACCTCTAACCTTCCTTCAGCGGTACGCTCTAACAACCCTTCAACGACACACCTTCTCGGCCCTCCAGCGGCACACTCCTCTCACCCTCCGAAGTGGAACACAATGTATAGACTTGGCAGATTGATGCGCGAACACAGCAACAAGCAATGTATAGACTTTGAGCTGTACAGACTTTGAGCTGGCCAATGTATAGACTTTGAGCTGTACAGACTTTGAGCTGGCCAATGTATAGACTTTGAGTTGGCCAACGTACAGACTTTGGACTGGCCAATGTATAGACTTTCAGAGACAATGTATAGACTTTGAGCTGCAACGTATAGACTTTGAACTGTAGCCAATGAATAATGTATAGACTTTGAGTTGGCCAACGTACAGACTTTGGGCTGGCCAATGTGTAGACTTTGAGCTGCAACGTATAGACTTTGAACTGCAGCCAATGAATAATGTATAGACTTTGAGTTGGCCAACATACAGACTTTGGGCCAGCCAATGTATAGACTTTGAGCTGCAACGTATAGACTTCGAGCTGCAGCCAATGAACAATGTATAGACTTTGAGTTGGCCAACGTACAGACTTTGGACTGGCCAATGTATGGACTTTCAGAGACAATGTGTAGACTTTGAGTTGGCCAACGTACAGACTTTGGACTAGCCAATGTATAGACTTTCAGAGACAATGTATAGACTTTGAGCTGCAACGTATAGACTTTGAACTGCAGCCAATGAATAATGTATAGACTTTGAGTTGGCCAACGTACAGACTTTGGGCTGGCCAATGTGTAGACTTTGAGCTGTAACGTATAGACTTTGAACTGCAGCCAATGAATAATGTATAGACTTTGAGTTGGCCAACGTACAGACTTTGGGCTGGCCAATGTGTAGACTTTGAGCTGCAATGTATAGACTTTGAGCTGCAGCCAATGAATAATGTATAGACTTTGAGTTAGCCAACGTACAGACTTTGGACAGGCCAATGTATAGACTTTGAGCTGTAATGTACAGACTTCGAGTTGGCTAATGTATAGACTCTAATAGAGGATGTATAGACTTTGAGCTAGCCAATGTGTAGACTTCAATGGGCGACGCACAGACTTTGAGCTGGCTAATGTATAGACTCTAATAAATGATGTATAGACTTTGAACTGCAGCCAATAGCCAACGTATAGACTCTGAGCTGCAGCCAATGGCCAATGTACAGATTTCTGAGCTGCCCAATGTTTAGGCTTCAATAGACGATGTATAGACTCTGGGCTAATGAATACAGCCCATGTACAGACTTTGAACAGCCGATGTATAGACTTCGTGTCGCAATAACCCGTCAACGTATAGACTTCGAGCCTTCCCCGGCGCACCCTCTTCTCCCTTCACCGGTACACCCTCCAATCATTGCCCCAGCGGTACACCTCCTTCAGCCCTTCAGCGGCACCCTCCTTAAGCCCTTCAACGGCACACATCTCCAGCCCTTCGCCGGCACACGTTCCGCCCACCTTTCCTCAGCGGTACACTCCCTTTAGCCCCCTTTCAACCCGCCAAGGGTCAACTCTCCCCAAAGAATAATAATACATGAATGCATATGCACACATACATATATACGGGCATATAATGGCAGCACTGACAAGCTAATAAAAATCATGATGAATAAGTAAACCTGAACAGATCCGTATAAAGAAATGATGAATGAAATAAGTGACAATAATAATAATGATAATAAAAAGGGTAACAATGACAATGAGCAAGATGAGGGAAATCACCCGGAACAAATACGGAAAGAGGGATAAGCAACGGAGTAATAAGAACAATAATGATAAAACAATATAAGGTATTACTAAATCCACTTTGCAGCCCCGTCTCTCTCGTGACCCGGTGCTAAAGGAATAACAATGTCGCCCTTCCAGGTTGGGCCTGAGTCTTGGGAATTATCCCGAAATGGCCATGGCCCGACCTCGCCTCGGGCTGACATTCCGATTAAGCCGGACTCGTTTCTCAGGCCGGATCCCTTCCGAGCCACTATTAAAATTACCGCACGCTCGGCAGACATTTGAACGGGTTCACCTCAGTTTTCGCCGCATTTCTATTACGGACCTGAGTCTGAACATGAAAAGACCCGTGAGTAACCAATATGGCCGACGGCTCCCTCCCCGACATGGTCGTGAGCCGGCATTGCTCCGGGCCGATAGTCCATTAAATTGGATTCATTCTAATGGGATTCGTTCCCGTTCTTTCATTGAAACTGCCATAAACTCCGCATACATTTGTACGGGGTCGTTTCCATCCACGTCGTACTTTCAACATGGGCCCTTGCCCGAACATGAAAAGGTACGTGAGTGACCGACAAAATCGGAATAGAACAAGACGGCCCTCGCCACCCCTGGACCCCTTCCATGGGAATATCAATAAGACCTCCGTGGGCCACGCTTAGACCTCGGGTCCGTCCCAATTGTGGTCGCCGTTCGGCTCATATCCTCGATCTACAGCCCGCTCCCTTCGAACACGTTTTCGATTTTGGAGTCTAGTCTTGGGACTCTCCCCCGTTGCCCTCCGGCACCGGAAATATTAATGATGCCCGCGCAAGCCTCGTTCGGACCATGGGAGGCGCCCCCGGTATGGTCTTGACTCGATCTCGCACCGGACCAATAGATTTACCGGTTTCCTGCTACACTAACCGAGATTTGACCGAATGTTTTCGGTGTCTCATAATCATAAACTTGCCGTATCCCGGCATGCATATGTCCCAGGTCCTCCCGCGACGATTACAATATTCTCAAGCCGGACTCCCGTCCGAATATTAAACGGTCTCCCGAATGACCGAGACGTTTCGAACGTCCGCTTCCCTAGACACAGGGCTTTTCAGACGATTCAAGGGATATTCCCTCGTTGCCCCTTGGCACCAGAAATATTAATGACGCTCATGCAAGTCTTGTTTCGACCGCGGGGGGGGGGGGGGGGGCACCGCAGTATGGTCGCAGCTTGCTCTTGCACCGGGCCAACAGATTTACTGGTTTCTGACCGCTCTGACCGAGGTTTAGCCGAACGTTCTCCGCTCTTCCGAACAATAGATTTGCCGTACCTCGGCATACATGCGTTCCGGTTTTCCCGCGACAACCGCGATCTTCTCGAGCCGGACATTCGTCGAACATTAAATGGTCAGTACACGACTGACAATGACCGCGAAGGGTCTTCTTCTCGCCCTCGCGCGAGGATTTCAATACCTCGTAATAGACCTTCCATGCAATTGATTTCTTGGCCATGAGGTCCTGAATCCCGGAGATTAATCAAGGGTGTTCCCTCGTATGGGGGATGTAAATGACGCCGTGACCTTTATGGCGCGGCGGGTTTTGGTCCCGACACGAACCACACAATCGTCTGACCGAGTCAGATCGAGCGCACCGTGGGCTCTTCGGAGCCCGAATAAATTGTCACTTTGTGACTGGCACGCCCACGCACTTAATAGACGAATCAACCATTCCCGAAGAGACGAGCACAACAATCGACGAACGAAAAGTGCGTCCACAAGTCTGGCACGCCCGGTGGGACCGAAACTACCCTTCATCTCTTCGTCGGGATTCAAGGCCTCATGGCCTCCTAATAAACGATGTTTGCCTGCTTTGATGAATTGCAGGTGCTGTCTTCGCCAACCCCATGGGGAGAAAATCCAGACTCGGCGCAGTTGCCTTCGTGGCCTCGAGGATGCTGCTTCGAAGCATATGCAGCTTCCTGGAATCAGGGGGGCTATTATAAAAAAGGGAGAAGAGAAAGAGAAGAGAAGGAAGGGGAAATCAAGCCCCCTCGTTTCCCTCAAGAAGAAAGAGAAGAAAAGAAGAAAAGAAGGAAAGAAGAAAAGAAGAAAAGAAGAAGAGAAGAAAAGAAGAAAAAAAAGAGAAAAGAAAGAAGCAAAAAAAAGAAGAGAAAGAATTGGCAAGAGAGGGTTGTACGGCCACGTCGTCGAGACCCGTGCTGAACAAAGATTACCACTGTGGGGTTGATGCAGTGGAGCAAACCACTCATCCCCTCCCTGAGGGGGTGAGCGCTCTCATGCACCTCCACCCTGGTCAATCATACAAAAAAAGGGAAGAAATAAAGAAGAAAGGAAGAAAAGTTGGCCAGCATCGCCGACTGAAAGAGCAAGAAGAAACCCGGCATCCCGCCCGACTCTAGGAGGTCCCGAGTCCGCGGTGCAATGACCCCGCTCGTTCCTCCTTTCTGCTGCCTCCATCCGGCACAAAACGACCCCCGAGTGGTTGTTAAAAGACCTAGCGAGCCACAATTGTAGCTTGGTGAATGGTTGTCCGCTGTGGGGAATGCTTTATAGCAATGAGGCCAAGCACGATCACCCCTCCCGAAGAGAGCATGCATATACCCCGCCATGGGGGATGAGAAGAAGATATATACCCTGCTACGGGGGCATAGGAAGCAAAAAAAGAAATACACCCCACTCCCAGGGGCACATGAAGAGAATCCGCCCCGACTGAGGGGCACACAAAGCAAAAGCTACACCCCGGCTTAAGGGCATTTGAAGAAGTCACATCCTGCCTCGGGAGCATGAGAAGCAGCAAGAATACACCCCGGCCTAGGGGTATTTGAAGAAGAAATATGCCCCGCCTGGGGGCATAGAAGCCGTAAAGAACACGCCTCAGCTTAGGGGCATTTGAAGAAGATACATCCTGCCTTGGGAGTATAAGAAGAAAAGAGTCCACCCCATCTTAGGGGTATTTGAAGAAGAAACACACCCCGCTATGGGGGCATAGAAGCCATAAAGAATACGCCCCGGCTTAGGGGTATTTGAAGAAGAAGGATACCCCGGCCTCGGGGGACATTGCAAGCAGCGATACACCCTGCTTGGGTGCACAGGAAGCAAACCACACCCCACTCCTGGGGGCACATAAAGAGAGTACACCCCGCCATGGGGGTACATGAAGAGAATCCACCCCGACTCGGGGGTACATGAAGCAACAAAGAATACACCCCACCTTAGGGGAATCTGAAGAAGAAGCATACACCCCACCAACGGGGGCACAACAGCCGTCGAGAATCCACCCCACTTTGGGGGCACAAGAAGCAGACATTCCCCAGCATGTCAGGGCAGAAGAAGAAGAATCCCCCCCTTGGAGGCATATAAAAAAAAAGCAAAGATACACCCGGTGCCCGGCGCACATGAAGAGAAAGGCATCTCCCTCTGGGGGCACAACAAGCAACAAAGATACACCCCATTCCCAGGGGCACATGAAGAGAAATACACCCCTGCTCCAGGGGCATATGAGACAAAACTATACCCCGATTTAGGGGCATTTGAAGCAAAGACTTCACCTCGCCAGGGGGGGGGCATAAGAAGCGAAAGATATACCCCACCCCGGGGGCACAAGAAGAAAACACACCCCACCTTGGGGGGCGTAAGAAGCCAAGAGATATACCCCGCCACGGGGCAACGGAGGCAAAATGCATTCCCCCCGGGGGCACGTAAAGCAACATACCCCTCGCCTCGGCAGCATATGAGGCCAAGAAGCTACATCCCGGCTCGGGAGCATAAGAAACAAAAGATATACCCCACGTCTGGAACATATGAAGCCAAGAAACACACCCCCGTCTCGAGGGTATTTGAAGAAGAAGCATACCTCGCCTCGAGGGCCTAGAAGCTATGAAGAACACGCCCCGACTCAGGGGCATATGAAGAGAAGTCCACCTCGGCCTAGGGGTATTTGAAGAAGAAGCATACCCCGCCAGGGGACATAGAAGCCATAAAGAATACGCTCCGGTTTAGGGGTACTTGAAGAAGCTACATCCCGCCTTGGGAGCATGAGAAGAAAAGAGAATCCACCCCGGCTTAGGGACCTTTGAAGGAGCATACCCCAGGCTCGGAGTCCATGAAGCAACATGCACCCCCCGGGGGGGACATCTGAAGCAGAACAAACAACATCCCCCGGCTTAGGGAAGCATATGAAGAGAGGAATACACCCCGATATGGGGCACGTAAACAAAGAAGAAGAATTCACCCCGCCTCGGGTGCGTAAAAAGCAAGAACCACACCCCGCATCGAAAGTGGCAATACACTCCACTCTGGGGGCACTAGAAGCAGAATACACCCCGTGCCGGGGGCATATAAAAAAAAGGGGATACCTCACTCTGGGACATCAGAAGCAGCAATACGCCCCAGCTTGGGGGCATCAAAAGCAGCAATACACCCCACCTTGGGAGCATAAGAAGCAAACATTCCCCCCGGTGTGTCTGGGAAGAAGAAAAGAATTCACCCCGGCCTAGGGGTATTTGAAGAAGAAGCATACCCCGCCAGGGGACATAGAAGCTATAAAGAATACGCCCCGGCCTAGGGGTATTTGAAGAAGAAGCATACCTCGCCTCGAGGGCCTAGAAGCTATAAAAGAGCATGCCCCGACTCAGGGGCATATGAAGAGAAGTCCACCCCGGCCTAGGGGTGTTTGAAGAAGAAACATACCCCGCCAGGGGACATGGAAGCCATAAAGAACACGCCCCGGCTTAGGGGTATTTGAAGAAGATACATCCCGCCTCAGGAGCATAAGAAAGAGAAGAATACATCCCGTCTTAGGATATTTGAAGAAGAAATATATCCTGCCAGGGGGCATAGAAGCCTTAAAGAATATGCGCCAGCTCAGGGGCACTTGAAGAAGAAACATACCCCGCCTGGGAGACGCAGAAGCAAAGAGACAGAGTACACCTCCACTCGGGGGCACCGAAGCAAAGAGGCATACATCCCGACCTGGGAGCACATGAAGAAAGAATATACCCAGACCTAGGGGCGTCAGAAGAAGAAACATACGCCCCGATCCAGGGACATGAGAAGCAAGAGAATATGCTCTGCGAAAAGGGTATGAGAAACATGAAGAATGTACCCCAGCCTATGGGCACAGAAAGAGACACACTCCGCCCTTGGCGCATAAGAAGCAGAAGCACCTACCCTAGCCTGGGGGCACAAAAATACACTCCGCCCTTGGCGCATAAGAAGCAGAAGCATCTACCCCGACCCGGGGCACAGAAACAAAGAGACATACATCCCGAGCTGGGAGCATAAGAAGAAAGATATACTCCGCCAAAGCGGCATTTGAAGAAACAACATACCCTGCTTCGGGGGCACAGAAGCCGTAAAGAGATACACCCCCGCCTCAGGGGGGCGTAAGAAGCAAAAGATACACCCCGGCCTCAGGGGGGCATAAGAAGCAAAAGATACACCCCCGTCCCGGGGGCATTTGAAGAGACCTACGCCCCGTACCAGGGGCACATGAAGAAGAAACAGACCCCGCCTGGGGGCATAGAAGCCGTGAAGAGTACACCCCATTCCTAGGGGCAGATGAAGAGAAATACACCCCCGCTCCAGGGGCATATGAGACAAAACTATACCCCGATTTAGGGGCATAAGAAGCAGCAAGAATGCACCCCGGTTCAGGGGGTATTTGAAGAAGAAATATGCCCCGACTGAGGGGTACATGAAGAGAAATACACCCCCCCCTAGGGGCATATGAGACAAAACTATACCCCGATTCGGGGGCATTTGAAGCAGGACAAACAACATCCCCCGGCTTAGGGGCGCATGAAGAAAGGAATGCACCCCGCTTAGGGGCACATAAGCATAAGAAGAAGAGACTGCCCCGGCCTGGGGTCATGAGAAGAAATAGAGTTGTACCCCGGCTTAGGAGCATACAAAGAGGAGTGTATGCCACCCCGTGGCATAAGAGGCGGAAGAATCAACCCCTACTTAGGCGTAACTGAAGAGAATCCACCCTGCTCTGGGGGCACAAAAAGGAGATACGCCCCACCCTTGTGGGGCACAAGAAGCAAAACACACCCCGCCTTGGGGGGCATATGAAGCCAAGAATCACACCCCGTCTTGGCGGTACTTGAAGAGGAAGCATACCTCGCCTCGAGGGCCTAGAAGCTATAAAGAACACGCCCCGACTCAGGGGCATATGAAGAGAAGTCCACCCCAGCTTAGGGATATTTGAAGAAGAGACAAACCCCGCCAGTGGGGGCATAGAAGTCATGAAGAACGCGCTCCTACTTAGGGGCATTTGAAAAAGCTGCATCCCGCCTTGGGAGCATAAGATGAAAAGAGTCCGCCCCGGCTTAGGGGCATCTGAAGAAGGAATACATCCCGGTCTCGGGGTCCATGAAGCAACATATACCCCCCCCCCCTCCCGGGGGGGGGGGGCATCTGAAGCAGAACAAACAACATTCTCCGGCTTAGGGGGAGCATATGAAGAAAGGAATACACCCCGATATGGGAGCACATAAGCAAAGAAGAAGAGTTCACCCCGTCTCGGGGGCATAAGAAGCAAGAATTACACCCCGCCCTGGGGGCATATAAAGCAACATACACCCCGCCTGGGGGCATAGAAGCCATAGAGGAGACTCCCCGGCTCGGGGGCATCAGAAGAAGAAGCACGCCCCACCTGGGGGCATAGAAGCCTTGAAAAATACGCCCCGCCTGGGGGCACAGAGGCAAAGAGGCAAAACACACCCCTCAGGGGGATGTATACCAAATAAAGCTACACCCCAACCTGGGGGCACGTTAAGAGAAATACACTCCAGCGTGGAAGCATTAATGAGAAAATAAGAGCAGAATAAAGAAAAAGACACGCATGAGGCAGACATGGCCTTTGAGCCCGTCTCATCACACAAAAGAAGAGAAGAAAAGAAAGAATACACATGAGGCAGACGTGGTCTTCGAGCCCACCTCATCACACAAAAGAAGAGAAGAAAAGGAAGAAAAGACACATGAGGCAGACATGGTCCTCGAGCCCGCCTCATCATGCAAAAGAAGAGAAGAAAAGGAAGAAGAGACACATGAGGCAGGCATGGTTCCTGAACCCGCCTCTTCACAAAAAAGAAGAAGAGCAGAACCAAAAGAAGACACATGAGGCAGACGTGGTCCTCGAGCCCGCCTCATCACGCAAAAGAAGAGAAGAAAAGGAGGAAGAGACACATAAGGCAGACGTGGTCCTTGAACCCACCTCTCCACAAAAGAAGAAAAGAAAGAACAGTCACGAGACAAACATGGTCTTTGCACCTACCCCTCTACAAAAGAAGAGAAGAGAAAAAGGAGACATGAGGCAAACATGGTCCTTGCACCTGTCTCTCCATAAAAGAAGAAGAGAAGAAGAGAAAGAGCAGTCACGGGGCGAGCATGGTCTCTGCACCTGCCTCTCTACAAAAGAAGAGAAGAGAAAAAAGAGACTTGATGCGAACACGGTCCTTGCACCTGCCTCTCCATAAAAGAAGAAGAGAAGAAGAGAAAGAACAGTCACGAGGCGAACATGGTCTCTACACCTGCCTCTCCATGAAAGAAGAAGAGAAAGAACAGTCACGGGGCGAACACGGTCCTTGAACCCGCCTCTTCACACAAAAGAAGAGAAGAAAAGAAAGAATGACCATGAGGCAAGCATGATCTTTGCACCGCCTCTCCATAACAGAAGAAGAGAAGAAGAGAAAGAAGAGTCACGAGGCAGACATGATCTTTGCACCTGTCTCCCCACACAAAAGAAGAAGAAAAAAAAGAGACATGAGACAGACGTGGTCTTTGAACCCGCCGCTTCACAAACCCTTCTCCTCGGCTCACGTATCCTACTGCCTGACGCCCTTTGGCTCAGTCATTCCGGCCAAGGCCCACTGTCATGATTAATCCACCCGTCCCACCGCGCTCTCCGATATCTTTTCGACTTTATAGCCTACTCCTAACATCTCTCGGCTTGTCAGCATGCTCCCAATATCCCTTGGCTTTTTAGCCTACTTCCCAATATCTTTGGCTCTTGCAGCCTGCTTCCCAGAATTCGGCCTTCACGGCCTGCTTCTCAGAATTTGGCCTTCACGGCTCGCTTCCCATAATTTCGGCTCCTATAGCCCGCTTCCCAATATCTTTGGCTCTCGCAGCCTGCTTCCCAGAATTCGACCTTTACGGCCTGCTTCCCAGAATTCAGCCTTCACGGCCCGCTTCCAAATTTCGACTTTTGCAACCCGCTTCACAATATCTTTGGCTCTCACAGCCTGCTTCCCAGAATTCGGCCCTTGCGGCCTGCTTCCCATAATTCGGCCTTCACGGCCCGCTTCCTAATTTCGGCTTCTACAGCCCGCTTCCCAATATCTTTGGCTCTCGTAGCCTGCTTCCCAGAATTCGACCTTCACGGCCCACTTTCCGTAACTTCGGCCCCTGTAGCTCGCTTCTCAACTTCGGCTCCTGCAGCATGCTTCCCATAATTTGGCTCTCGCAGCCCGCTCCCCTCGATTTTTGGCTATTGTGACCTACTTCCAATATCAACTTCGGCCTTCACGGCCCGCTTCCCTAGTGTCCTTTCAGCCGTTCGTGATCTGCTTCCCTAATACCTTTACTACCACTACACTTATACGTAACAGTAATATTTTCTTATGCAAAAAACAAACAAACAAACAAACAAACAAAAAAACAAAAAAAAAATGAAACAAAAGAAAAAGAAAACAACAAAACGAACACAAAAAAAGGAAAGAGAAAAGAAAGAAGAGAGTGCATGATTGCCCTGCTTGCATGGTTGCTTAATATAGAATAATACACATCCTTGGAATTTTCTAGGACCGTGCTTCCTTGCTAAATAATATCGCCCCGATTCTGGATGCACGGGCGTCACGGCGCACGCTCAAAGGGAACCCAATTATGGTAGGTGCACACGTCAAGGGGAAGAGTCATGGCTGAATCGCTAAGCCCAGCTCACAAAATAAACCTGAGGCAATGCTCCCACACTTAGCACTTAATGTGTTCAATAGCCTTCGACCATAGGGATTGCCCGAATTTCTTCTTAGCACTCTACGGAGACTTGAATTCTTGCACTTGCGTGAAAGGTAATCGTGAGGAAAAAGCTGCCTACCCGCACTGTAAAAAAAAAAGAGAAAGAGAGAGGAAAAAAAAAAGAAGAGAAAAAAGAAGAGAGAGAGAAACGCAGATCCGAGTAACCGGGAATCCCCACTGAAATAAATGAGGAGACTCGCGCGAAATGGTCAAGCGAATCACAATAAGGACAAATCCTAGTAGCCGGGAATCCCCATTGAGACACATGAGGAGACTTGCGTCGAACGGTGAAATCCGCTACCAAAATAAACAGATGGGGGCTGTGTGAAGCTACCGAAAGTCGAAAGCCTGGAACTAATGTGTAGGCGCTAGAGTGATCCTCGAGTGTCACCAGGAAAACCTGCATATCCCTATGGTTAGGGCCCTTTGTTCACACATTTACACTACCACGCCACATAGAATTGCCTCGGGTGAAATGCGTGAATTTAGGCTATGCATGCAAGACATGCGATATCCTCTTGACGGGTGCACCACCCCTCAATTGTGCCTCGCGGCCCGCACCGCATCTACGAATTACAGGCGATGTCCCTATCATATCCCCTATAAAGGGAGCTGCCTTACTCATATCTATGATATGCCTGCTAACGAATGCTTGCATGCTTGAATAAAAAAATTATATATAGTAAATATATATATATAATAAATAATAAATAATAAAAATATGTGTATACAATAAACTCAGTTTCGGCTATCAAAGCCTACTTTCCCTGCGCTGGCTCGTAGAGCCCAATCTTGGCCCCCATGGCCTACCTCTTGCCCTCGCGGCTCGTTAATCTCCTAACTCCGGCTTCTATAGTCCACTTCCCCGATTTGGACTTTCACATCTTGCGCCCTAATTTCAGCTCTTGCAGCCCGCTTCCCAACATCTTTGGCTCTTGCAGCCTACTTCCCAGAATTCGGCCTTCACTGCCTGCTTCCCAGAATTCGGCCTTCACGGCCCGCTGCCCACAATCCCGGCTCCTGCAACCCGCTTCCTAATTTTGGCTCTTGTAGCCTGCTTCCCCGATTTGACTTCCGTAGCCTGCTCCTTATAATTTCGGCCTTCACGGCCCGCTCCCCAGCTTTGGCTCTCGCAGCCTGCTTCCCCTCGGCCTTCATAGCCTACTTCCCTTTGGCCCCTCGTGGCCTGCTTCCCAATTCTGGCTCTCATAGCCTGCTTCCTAGAATTCGGCCTTCACGGCCCGCTTCCCATAATTTTGGCTTTTACAGCCCGCTTCCCAATATCTTTGGCTCTTGCAGCCTGCTTCCCGAAATTCGGCTCTCATAGCCTGTTTCCCAGAATTCAGCCTTCACGGCCCGCTTCCCATAATTTCGGCTCTTGCATCCCACTTCCCAATATCTTTGGCTCTTGTAACCTGCTTCCCAGAATTTGGCTCTCATAGCCTGCTTCCCAGAAATCGGCCTTCACGGCCCGCCTCCCATAATTTCGGCTCTTGCAGCCCGCTTCCCAATATCTTTGGCTCTTGCAACCTGCTTCCCGGAATTCGGCTCTCATAGCCTGCTTCCCAGAATTTGGCCTTCACGGCCCGCTTCCCATAATTTCGGCTCTTGCAGCCCGCTTCCTAATATCTTTGGCTCTTGCAGCCTGCTTCCCGGAATTCGGCTCTCATAGCCTGCTTCCCAGAATTCGGCCTTCGCGGCTCACTTCCCATAATTTCAGCTCTTGCAGCCCGCTTCCCAATATCCTTGGCTTTATAAGCTGCTCTCCCAATTCGGCCTCCGCGGCCCGCTTCCCGACTTTGGTTCTTCTGGCCTGCTTCCCTTTGACTTTTATAGCATGCTTCCCAACTTTGGCTCTTGTAGCCTGCTTACCTCGGCCCCCATGGTCCGCTTTCCCAAGTCTGGCTCTGGCAGCCTGCTCCCCAAATTTCGGCTTTCGCAGCCCGCTTCCCTGATTGGAGGACACTAAATAAATTCTCACCCCATGTTTACGTGCAAGGGAATATAGAAGAGGAGAAAAGAGAAGAGAAGAAAAATAAGAGAGGAAGAGACGAACAAAGCACGTCAGTTCCCGGCACCCCGTCGGCACTGATGAAGAGACAAAGAGACCAACATACTGCTTCAGTCCCCGGCACCCCGTCGGCACTGATGAACAGACAAAGAGACCAACATACTGCTTCAGTCCCCGGCACCCCATCGGCACTGATGAAGAGAAGAAGAGACCAACAAACCAGGTCAGCTCCCGGCACCCTGTCGACGTTGACGAAGAGACAAAGAGACCAACAAACCAGGTCAGCTCCCGGCACCCTGTCGGCGCTGACAAAGAGACCAACACATCATGTCAGCTCCCGGCACCCTGTCGGCGCTGACGAAGAGACAAAGAGACCAACAGAGCATGTCAGCTCCCGACGCCCTATCGGCGATGACGAAGAGACAAAGAGACCAACATACCATGTCAGCTCCCGGCACCCTGTCGGCGCTGACGAAGAGACAAAGAGACCAACAAACCAGGTCAGCCCCCGGCACCCTGTCGGCACTGACGAAGAGACAAAAAGACCAACAAAGCATGTCAGTTCCCGACACCCCGTCGGCACTGACGAAGAGACAAAGAGACCAACAAACCAGGTCAGCTCCCGGCACCCCGTCGGCACTGACGAAGAAAAGAGGAGACAAACAAGTCATGTCGGCTCCCGCCACCCCGGCGGCACCGACGAAGAGAAAAAGAGACCAGTACACCCGCGGGCACCGCCCGGCTCATCCTTCGCCTACGCTACCAGTGGGTGGGGGGCATTTGTGGACACCAAAAATTACACACACAGATATCCTGCTCGGCCCAGCATCAACCACGGCACCGAGTGAAGAAGCCCCGGAGAGACTAGTCACCCAGACTCCCCAAATATGCACACTGCCGTGAAGCCGTCTCCGGAGTCACGACAGTGAAGAGAAATCAACCACCAAGAGCCCCCACAATCCATGGGCCTCGAAGAAAATTAAATGGGCCACAACTCATGCTCACAATGGGCTTAGAACTGCCCCTTTTGGGCCTTCAACGGCACGCCCTTTGGCCCTTCAGCGGTACGTCCCTGGGCCCTTCAGCAGTACGTCCCTGGGCCCTTCAGCGGCACACCCCATGTGCCTTCAGCGGCACACCCCATGTGCCATCAGCAGCACTATATTTTAAGCCTTCAACGGCACACTATTTTAAGCCTTCAACGGCACACTATTTTAAGCCTTCAACGGCACACTATCTCAGGCCTTCAACGGCACGCTATTTTAAGCCTTCAGCGGCACACCATTTCAAGCCTTCAGCGGCACACTTCTTGAGCCCGCCAGCGGCACAGCGTGAAGGCATTTCAACGGAACGACGTGACGCCCATGCCCTACGTATCCTTGGCGCGCAGTGAGCTGTCCGAGGTGTCAACCAGAGGTTGGGCCACGCAGGCTACTCCCCTGACATCCAGGACGGGGGAAGTCAATCCCCATCATGACCAGCCGCTTCCCGCCTCTGACTGCCGTGCTCGAGGGCTCCCGCTGCTGGGAGTATAAAACCACTCCCATTCCGGCGAAGAAGGGGAGAAGAGGCCCATACACAGAGGACCGGCACACGGAGAAGAGACCCATAGACAGAGTAGAACAGACACAGAGCCACCTACGAGAAGAAGGAAAAGAGAGAGGAAAAGGGAGAGGGCTCCGGCGTGGAGTCTTCCGACGACCACCAGGCAAGGAAAAGAGAGTAAGAGAGAGAGAGAGAGAGCTGGATGTAATAGGAGAAGGTGGGGGAAAGAGCAGTGGACGGTCGTCCCTGCTACGATCCCCAACACTTTCTCTTCTTTTGTTCCTTTTTCTCCCTCTCCGTTCTTTTGTTCTTTAGTTTTCTTTCTTGCCTGTAGCCTTAGCTCGGGCATGCTTTGTAATGCATACGGACGGCTACGGCCCTTTGTTCCCCATGAATGAAGATCGTCCCCCTCAGTGGGTTTCCTCTTTGTCTCGGTGTTCTGGGCCACAGTGCGTTCGATCGGCTTTCCTTTCACTTTCCGGTGTTTGTGTACATCCCTCATGCCGACGGTTTCCTCCGGATGTGGCATCATCTTGAATGGTTTGAGGTCGCGAACCTCCCCCTGTAAAGCCCAGTGCCTTCATCTGTGCCTGCCCCCCCCTTCTCCAGTACACCCTGTCCAGTCTTAGAGGTCATCGGCTCGTTGTTTTCCCCGTGTTTTCTGAGGTTTTATTAAGGTGTTGCCGCCCTCGGGCGCCCACCTCCAGTTGTCGGGTTCCGCCACTCCATGTGGGCGCGTTCCCTTTATCTCCCTTACGCTCGGGTCAAGGGGAGTTGTTGTCGAATTTTTGTTAGAAAATAACAAGACGTTAAAAGGCAAAAAGGATGCAACAAACAAATGGGATAATAAATACACATTAAAAGATAACAAAAGCAACAAATAAACAGAGCAACAACAGATTGCAAGAAGAAGGAGAAAAGATTTGTATAAAACTACGAAAAAATCAAAGAAAAGAAGAAAAGAAAAGCCTTAAAAACAAGTAACAGAGGAGTGGGCCTTCATCGGCATGTCTATCCCAGCCTTCGCCGATACGCCCTCCACCGTCGTTGGCCGGTACACCTCTAACCTTCCTTCAGCGGTACGCTCTAACAACCCTTCAACGACACACCTTCTCGGCCCTCCAGCGGCACACTCCTCTCACCCTCCGAAGTGGAACACAATGTATAGACTTGGCAGATTGATGCGCGAACACAGCAACAAGCAATGTATAGACTTTGAGCTGTACAGACTTTGAGCTGGCCAATGTATAGACTTTGAGCTGTACAGACTTTGAGCTGGCCAATGTATAGACTTTGAGTTGGCCAACGTACAGACTTTGGACTGGCCAATGTATAGACTTTCAGAGACAATGTATAGACTTTGAGCTGCAACGTATAGACTTTGAACTGTAGCCAATGAATAATGTATAGACTTTGAGTTGGCCAACGTACAGACTTTGGGCTGGCCAATGTGTAGACTTTGAGCTGCAACGTATAGACTTTGAACTGCAGCCAATGAATAATGTATAGACTTTGAGTTGGCCAACGTACAGACTTTGGGCCAGCCAATGTATAGACTTTGAGCTGCAACGTATAGACTTCGAGCTACAGCCAATGAACAATGTATAGACTTTGAGTTGGCCAACGTACAGACTTTGGACTGGCCAATGTATGGACTTTCAGAGACAATGTGTAGACTTTGAGTTGGCCAACGTACAGACTTTGGACTAGCCAATGTATAGACTTTCAGAGACAATGTATAGACTTTGAGCTACAACGTATAGACTTTGAACTGCAGCCAATGAATAATGTATAGACTTTGAGTTGGCCAACGTACAGACTTTGGGCTGGCCAATGTGTAGACTTTGAGCTGCAACGTATAGACTTTGAACTGCAGCCAATGAATAATGTATAGACTTTGAGTTGGCCAACGTACAGACTTTGGGCTGGCCAATGTGTAGACTTTGAGCTGCAATGTATAGACTTTGAGCTGCAGCCAATGAATAATGTATAGACTTTGAGTTGGCCAACGTGCAGACTTTGGACAGGCCAATGTATAGACTTTGAGCTGTAATGTACAGACTTCGAGTTGGCTAATGTATAGACTCTAATAGAGGATGTATAGACTTTGAGCTAGCCAATGTGTAGACTTCAATGGGCGACGCACAGACTTTGAGCTGGCTAATGTATAGACTCTAATAAATGATGTATAGACTTTGAACTGCAGCCAATAGCCAACGTATAGACTCTGAGCTGCAGCCAATGGCCAATGTACAGATTTTTGAGCTGTGTAGACTTCAATAGACGATGTATAGACTCTGGGCTAATGAATACAGCCCATGTGCAGACTTTGAACAGCCGATGTATAGACTTCGTGTCGCAATAACCCGTCAACGTATAGACTTCGAGCCTTCCCCGGCGCACCCTCTTCTCCCTTCACCGGTACACCCTCCTATCATTGCCCCAGCGGTACACCTCCTTCAGCGGCACCCTCCTTAAGCCCTTCAACGGCACACATCTCCAGCCCTTCGCCGGCACACGTTCCGCCCACCTTTCCTCAGCGGTACACTCCCTTTAGCCCCCTTTCAACCCGCCAAGGGTCAACTCTCCCCAAAGAATAATAATACATGAATGCATATGCACACATACATATATACGGGCATATAATGGCAGCACTGACAAGCTAATAAAAATCATGATGAATAAGTAAACCTGAACAGATCCGTATAAAGAAATGATGAATGAAATAAGTGACAATAATAATAATGATAATAAAAAGGGTAACAATGACAATGAGCAAGATGAGGGAAATCACCCGGAACAAATACGGAAAGAGGGATAAGCAACGGAGTAATAAGAACAATAATGATAAAACAATATAAGGTATTACTAAATCCACTTTGCAGCCCCGTCTCTCTCGTGACCCGGTGCTAAAGGAATAACAATGTCGCCCTTCCAGGTTGGGCCTGAGTCTTGGGAATTATCCCGAAATGGCCATGGCCCGACCTCGCCTCGGGCTGACATTCCGATTAAGCCGGACTCGTTTCTCAGGCCGGATCCCTTCCGAGCCACTATTAAAATTACCGCACGCTCGGCAGACATTTGAACGGGTTCACCTCAGTTTTCGCCGCATTTCTATTACGGACCTGAGTCTGAACATGAAAAGACCCGTGAGTAACCAATATGGCCGACGGCTCCCTCCCCGACATGGTCGTGAGCCGGCATTGCTCCGGGCCGATAGTCCATTAAATTGGATTCATTCTAATGGGATTCGTTCCCGTTCTTTCATTGAAACTGCCATAAACTCCGCATACATTTGTACGGGGTCGTTTCCATCCACGTCGTACTTTCAACATGGGCCCTTGCCCGAACATGAAAAGGTACGTGAGTGACCGACAAAATCGGAATAGAACAAGACGGCCCTCGCCACCCCTGGACCCCTTCCATGGGAATATCAATAAGACCTCCGTGGGCCACGCTTAGACCTCGGGTCCGTCCCAATTGTGGTCGCCGTTCGGCTCATATCCTCGATCTACAGCCCGCTCCCTTCGAACACGTTTTCGATTTTGGAGTCTAGTCTTGGGACTCTCCCCCGTTGCCCTCCGGCACCGGAAATATTAATGATGCCCGCGCAAGCCTCGTTCGGACCATGGGAGGCGCCCCCGGTATGGTCTTGACTCGATCTCGCACCGGACCAATAGATTTACCGGTTTCCTGCTACACTAACCGAGATTTGACCGAATGTTTTCGGTGTCTCAGAATCATAAACTTGCCGTATCCTGGCATGCATATGTCCCAGGTCCTCCCGCGACAATTACAATATTCTCAAGCCGGACTCCCGTCCGAATATTAAACGGTCTCCCGAATGACCGAGACGTTTCGAACGTCCGCTTCCCTAGACACAGGGCTTTTCAGACGATTCAAGGGATATTCCCTCGTTGCCCCTTGGCACCAGAAATATTAATGACGCTCATGCAAGTCTTGTTTCGACCGCGTGGGGGGGGGGGGGGGCACCGCAGTATGGTCGCAGCTTGCTCTTGCACCGGGCCAACAGATTTACTGGTTTCTGACCACTCTGACCGAGGTTTAGCCGAACGTTCTCCGCTCTTCCGAACAATAGATTTGCCGTACCTCGGCATACATGCGTTCCGGTTTTCCCGTGACAACCGCGATCTTCTCGAGCCGGACATTCGTCCGAACATTAAATGGTCAGTACACGGCTGACAATGACCGCGAAGGGTCTTCTTCTCGCCCTCGCGCGAGGATTTCAATACCTCGTAATAGACCTTCCATGCAATTGATTTCTTGGCCATGAGGCCCTGAATCCCGGCGATTAATCAAGGGTGTTCCCTCGTATGGGGGATGTAAATGACGCCGTGACCTTTATGGCGCGGCGGGTTTTGGTCCCGACACGAACCACACAATCGTCTGACCGAGTCAGATCAAGCGCACCGTGGGCTCTTCGGAGCCCGAATAAATTGTAACTTTGTGACTGGCACGCCCACGCACTTAATAGACGAATCAACCATTCCCGAAGAGACGAGCACAATAATAGATGAACGAAAAGTGCGTCCACAGTCGCGCTCGTCAGCGCGGGTCCGACGTCCCCAACCAAGTGTGCACATACAGACCATCCGCTCTAAGTCGGGTCCTCTAGCTTGTTTTCCCCCCAGCCCGGACTCATGCTGCAAAGGCGTGGGGCCCTACAGTAACAACCTAAAAAATCGTCTCTCTCGGGAAAGCTCAACACCACTCCTGGGTGGGTCCACACTCGCGTACACAGGAAAGTCACAGCTCGTGGGGGGTCACTAAACGTGAACACCGAAAATCACGCACACACCCATCGCGAGTAACACGGAGTACTAGGTGGCTCGAGGCCACCAGACTCTGGACAGCCAACTAGACCTAAAAACCCAACGGTCTTTGAGTCGCACGACTCGGGTCAAGACCGCTGCACGTGACGACACAACACCATCAATCTAGCCTAATCCCGTGGTCTAAAACCACGGTAACACGATTCTCAAGATAGCTCGCAAGCCGCCGAGTCGATCCCCTATCCAAGGGAAAAGTGGGAAACCTCCAGCCCCAGGTTGGGTGACTGGACTCGCAATCCCAGGGCCAAACCCACGGCCCACTCGGAAAACATTTACCGAAAAGCCAATAACGTGCGGGAATAACCCACCGCACACATGCCGATACACGGCGACTCTTTCTAGCGAGAACACGAAAGCCCGGAACACATGGGGTCATCCGGACTCAAAGACCCACATGCACACTAATCGAGGTAACATGGTACCTCTGGACACCCCTAAAATACGAACACAGAACCCATGGTGTCTGGGACATCCACGAGGCCGAAGGTCAACCACTGGGTTACAACCGGGTCGACTGGAAGCCAACACAACCCGAACAGAATCACAAAAATCACGGAACCTAGGCGGCGGTCATCACCTTGACCGTCACCCCAAGGAAGCGGTCTACCCCAGGACCGCCAAACCCGGCCTAGCGGTCTAGCCAAGACCGCTACGCCCCAGAGACACTCAGGACCTAGGCGGTCATCTCTTAGACCGTAAGGCTGACTGGCGGTCCACGATAGCCCCCAAAACCTCGCCTAGCGGTCCAGCCAGGACCGCATAACCCAGATAACACTCGGACCGCAGGCGGTCATCTCCTGACCGCCAGGCAAGGTGGCGATCCTTGGCCTGACCGCTACCGTTGAGTGGCGGTCAGTCGTAAGACCGCTACCCTAGCTACCTGAACCCGATCGACCAAGAAGTATAAAAAATGGTCATGCCGTCACCGCTAAGCACAGGTTGGCGGTCTCCTCGAGACCGCTAAGCTCGGTGGTGGTCCATCGTGAGACCACAGAGCTCGAACCGACATAAGGGGACCCCTGGCGGTCTCCATATGGTCGCCATGTCGCTTGGCGGTCCCTGGAAGGACCGCTAAGCCGCCCCGAGCGCGAAAATGTCGAACACGGTAGAAAACCCCATTCCACGCCCCGTTCACACCCATGTGAAGGGAAAAACAAGGGGAAATCATTCCATAACCTCTCTAGCACCGAGAGGACCCATTTAAACTCTAAAAATACAATCAAAACATAAAATCTGACTCACACCCCAAAATCATACATTTTAACCTCGGCGGGAAAATAAACCCTCTCGGCTCGCCTCGGGCTACCAAACTCGCAGGAGAGGAAGTACACAAGCTGGGGAAATGTCCCCCTACTTCCACCGAAGATTCCGCGCACCGAGGACGCCGATCGTCCAAGAAAACGCCGTTAGAGCTCCGTCGATTCACGAACTCACCACGAGCTCTACCGCGAGCCATCGCCTCTCGATCCTCGCCCATGCTCGACCGTTCCTTGCCCGCGTCGCCTCCGCCTCGCCCTCGCCTTGCTCCGTCAGCCGTCGGAGAAGAGAGGGGTGTGAGAGAAGAGAGAGGGAGAGAGTGAGAAATGAGAGATGAGGAGAAAGAAAATGCGTTGGGTTTAAATAGAAAATCCAGAAATTTTCAAAAATATAAAAAATAAGGAAAAATACTCTCCACGATCCCCGAAAAATGTACAACGCGTCGGTAACATCTCGAAGTCGGAGAACGTAACGGTTCGCCCTACACGGGGTTCCGAAGGTCCGACAGACAAAAATATGCGTAAACTGCAAAACTCAGTCCGGGACCCATAAAAGCGATCTGAAACCCACGGATCCAAAACCAAAATATATCTAAAAAACTCGGGGCATTATAGTTGCAGCGACGGCGAGGGGCGGTGCAGGGCGGCGATCCACGGTGTAGGCCGGCGGGGACCGACGATCGAAGGCCTCCGACGAGGTAAGTTCAATGTTTTGAGTTTTTTTTTTGTCAAGAGGAGGGAGGAGGGTGGCCGGTGGGTGGAAGAAAGGCAGCGGTGGACGATGATTGGGGGCTGTGGGAGGGCAGAGGAGGGCGGAGGCGGCGGGAGACCATCCAGGGGAGGGGGCGGTGGAGGCCGTAGGGGGACGTGGGAGGTGGGGGGGTCCGCCTAATGCCGTTGCCAGCCATGACAGACTTGATGCAGGTAATATACTTTAACATTGAACATTATATAGCTCGGTCAGTATTTATTTCATCTAATTACTATAATGTTCATCATCTGCCTTAATAATAGCAGAGTGGTGGCACAATTACGGCACAAGTGCACCGACATTAAGGAAGATTGTAATGAAAGTTCTATCACAAACATCCTCCTCGAGTGGGTGCGAGAGGAATTGATCAACATTCTCTTTCTTACAAATCAAGCTCAGAAATAGGGTCACACACAGAAGACGTGACAAAATGGTCTATGTTCATTAGAACATGAAGCTGAAGGATAAGCATGTGCAAATGGATGCAAGGAGAGGAGAGGGAGATTACGACCCAACATATGTTGTGTGCTTGCGAGATGATGATGACCCTATGGTTTCATGGGTTGCAAGAATCACCACCGAGCATGGTGAGATAGAACTTGACGAGGAGGGCGAAGAACCTGGCGAGACACCATGACCTAATACTTTTCTCGTAGCGGTTGTACAGCAGGCAGTGGGGGAGGGAGATGACATCGATGTGGAGACAGTTGGAGACGAGTTAGCAACGTGACGTGATGAGGAAGTTAATTTGGATGAAGACCTCATCATTGGGGGCAGAGACACATCTTATGCGTACGATGATGTTTGCAGAATGGGCGTTATTGATGCAACCTCCAGTAAATCCACGTCCACCACTAGCTTAGGTGAAATAATATATACAAATCTAATCGCATATTTGATTAGAGAGCATAGACATATATCTATATATGATGATGTAATAAATATATTACAGGTGGATCTGACAATTGAACACTGGTCTCGGGTTGCTGCACTGCGACATTCAATATCTACAGAACCCAGAAGGATATCCACTTCTAGCTAGGCTAGGGGGAGTTCGTCATTTAGAGAGGTGAATTTATATGACTACAAGAACATTTATATGCTATATTCTATTGCTAATTGAATATGTTGTTGGCTCAATTGTATTTCGGTAGCATCCAAACAGCAATCTCAGTCAGCTGCACTACGACGCTCAGCGTCTAAAGCACACATTCAGTCGTCTCAGGTATACTCATACGTATATATTTACACAGTACAAAATTACTCAAACTTCTTATCTAACAAAACCTCTGCTTCTCAGGCATCTAGAGGGACACAACATGTAGCAGATAAGCCGCCGCCTGCTCCACCGAAGAAGCAATCGTCATGGACCACATTATTCAAGAGCAAAAAGGGCACACAACCACCAGTAAATCCGATGGACATTGCAGACTTAGAGACATTAGATCCCAATGCAGATGACGACACTCCCAAGCCATCTGTTGAGCCCCGCATCAGTGGGAGTCATGACTCCGATGATGACGGTACACCGACAGGGTCTTCATCCCATAGTCGTGACAGTTCTCAAGGTGGTCAATAGAGTCGTCATGGGGATATTAGTGCTGGTGGCAGGGAGTATAGCAGTGGTCAAGGCAGAGCTAGGTCATGGGGGCCGCAAACGTGTGGTATGGATAGAGGAGCAGCAATTCACACATGCCACGCAAGATGAGGACCACAGTGCTCTATCGCCAGGGGCGAGGCGGGCAACTGATTATTGGGATCTCTACTATGGAAGTTCTGTTGCAGACAGTACTAGCTATCAAGGCATGCTGTCTGATTTTGAGAGGATGAGCACACATGACTCTCAAGGATCTGGAAGTGAGTATGGACGGTCATGGCAGTAGTAGCCGATGTATCATGACGATTTTGAGAGAAGTTGTTCATTCTTCCTATCATATCCATATCCTCATGCCCATGCTTTAATGCCGCAATATATCGAAGGATACGATCAGCCCTCAGATGCGCCACTGCCGGTCGTGTACTCACAAGGCTCCCAACAGAATGATACTACGTGCGCATGTACTGGGAGAACTATGCAGGTTCCATGTGTTATGAAGGCTATTTGTCATATCTGCGGAGCACGTATAATGTCAAATTATTTGGAGATGGGATGTGATAAAGTTTGAGCCCATATGATTAGGAGTATGTATCATTTGTTTATATTTATAAGTACCTATAAATTAATCGTAATTTTCTTCATATCTTGAGTTTTGCACTTATCATTTAAGTTACTAATGCAAAATTTTACAACATTTGTAGGTCATCATGGATGGACAACGTCACCTTGCGTGGGAGCATGGATACACTGTTGAGGGTGATCAACATATGCACTGTAGACACTGCGGACATCGCGTCACCGGCATACATAGATTTACAGAGCACCTTGCGGGAGTGGGACGGGATTGCCGTGCATACTCCTTAGTTCCAGAGGATGTCCGAGATTACTTTCGGACATAGTTACGGGAGGGATATGTTTCTAGTAGCAGAGTCGGGACATCATCTTCTACGTCCAGGGTATCCCCACCACCAGCACCGGACAAATCAGGATCTTCCTCTCCGTCGAGAGTTCGAGCAGTACCAGCACTAGTAGCAGATGATGGACTTGAATGTATAGATGTAGTTAGGACTTTTTTTAGAGAATTTTATGTACCCTTCACCACTGCACATGACCCATTATTTGTGCAGATGGTCACATATTTTTAGGCTCACCCACGTGCACGTCCACCCACTATGATAGAGTTAGATTATACGGGTCATCAGTTTCATATATCTGATTCTGATTGAGATTCGGGATTCATAGATGCGTCATATGAGTGAGTTTTGGCATTTTGTACTTTATGAGTGGAGTTGAATCATGTCGTTATTATGTACATGTTCATTTTAATATATTACGATATTTTTTTTGTCTCTTCAAATAACATGTTTCATTGAGAGGTGTAATAAGTTATTTCAATATAATTAATCCTATATAATTTAATATACATCTTATGATCCCAAAAAAATAACTCAACATTCTATTATTTTTCAATACATATATTATTTTATAATTTAAATGAATTATTATTAAAATTTTAATTTAAAAATATGTAAAAATTTAAAATTTTTAAAAAATCAAGTTTTTTTCACCTTCTCGCCGAACGTACCAGTACACAGGTCGTCCCGACCGTACCATCCCGTCTCGGGCCGTGACTGGGATGGTCAGTACGGTCGGGACGTCAAACCCTGCTTCAAGGTGTAAAGATTATTTCATTTCAATCCAAGTAATTAATTTTTTTATGAAAATAACATCGTAGAAAATAGTTACTTTAAATGACACTTTTTTTGGGTGGGGGGTGGAGGTGAAGACAGTAAAAGAGTGCCGGAGAACTTGCGGTTTTTTATGGTAAAAAAACTTAACGGGGGTTAAATGAAAATTATTAATAAAATGTTAATAGTGGGTTACAGCAAGAATATATATTTCAAGTATAATGACGTATAGAGGTAATTAAAACTAATATGAAAATAAGAATGATCACTCTACAAATAACTTTACAAAGAAGATATCTTTACAAGAAACCCTACTTTTGATCATTTTTTCCACCGCTTCATTTTTAAGAAAACAAAATAGCGTAGCCTACAACTTAAGTTATCGTTTACCGTAGTTGAGAAGAGTGGCAAATCCTTCACCGTCGAAGCACACCCCGTGCGACGAAATCTTTCACTTCCGAAAGCACACACCGTGTGTCTCACTTGCCACCGGTGCGGCCCATTTCATCTGTCCCCATTCGTGTACCTATGTAGTCTCGAAACGCGTCCTCCATCCGCGGCCCATGGTAGAGCGGCCCACCTATAAGAGGGAAGGCGAATGTTGTAGAAGGCAAGGAGCGAGGTGTGGGGGCGGAGCACGCTGACGCCATCGGAGAGAATCATGCCGGAGAAGAGCTTATTCTGGAAACGGTGCTTCCTAGACGGGGGAGGGGCTTCCTCCTCTGGCAGCGGCAGCGCCTGTGGCGTGGGGGTTTCATGGCTTCCGTAAGGGAGGAGGGTTTGGGATCTTGAGGAAGGGGATGAGAAGGAGATGAAGGGTATAGCAAACGAGGAGGAAGATGACTTCCTCTTCCATAGCGGACACAGGAACGGGGAGATCACTGGAGACGGAGAAGAGGGTAGGTGACCGTGTTGACGGGGTTTTCGCGGGGAAGTAGGAGGTCGCGATGGGGAATAGAGATTTGAGGGTGGGCGACAAAATGGGAGGAAATGAAAATCTATCGGGCGCTTAAATTTACTGTACATTGGCGCCTTCGGGTTCACACGCAATTCCTACGTTTTTTATTTTTTAAAAAAATATTATACCCCTACGATTTATTAAAAACAAAATAATAGGTAAGATCAATTCTCATATTTACCTAAAAAATGTTGGAATAAATTACTTTTTCCTACGTTTATTCAAAAATCGTAGGAATAACATGACCATATAGCTGCGCTATAATAAAACGTAGGAAATTTACCAACGTTAATTTCAAAACGTCGGAATATGTTGTTTATACCTATGTTTTTCTAAAGCGTAGGTAAAATTTATGACTATAGGCCAATTTTCTTGTAGTGATATATATTTTGGAGGTGAGTGTACATCTTTCTCCTTAAGAGGATAAGATTATTAATCCCTCTTGGAAGCTGAAAAAGTCACCCTTTGTATTTTGGAGGTGAGTGTACGTTTGTCTCCTTAAGAGAAGAAGATTTTTACTCCCTCTTGGAAGCTGAAAAGGTTACCCTTCATATTTTGGAGGTGAGTGTACGTCTATCACCTTAAGAGGAGAAGATTATTACTCCCTCTGGAAAGCTGAAAAAGCCACTCTTCATATTTTGGAGGTGAGCGGACGTCTTTCTCCTGAAGAGGAGAAGATTATTACTCCCTCTTGGAAGCTGAAAAAGTCACCCTTCATATTTTGGAGGTGAGCGTATGTCTGTCTCCTGAAGAGGAGAAGATTATAACTCCCTCTTGGAAGCTGAAAAAGTCACCCTTCATATTTTGGAGGTGAGTGTACGTCTGTCTCCTTAAGAGGAGAAGATTATTACTCCCCCTTGGAAGCTGAAAAAGCCACCCTACATATTTTGGAGGTGAGTGTACGTCTGTCTCCTTAAGAGGAGATGACTATTACTCCCTCTTGGAAGCTGAAAAAGTCACCCTTTGTTTATGAGGGAAGCAGGGATACTTGCCTCTAGGAAGCCCGTAAACTACCTTCGTTTTCAAGGGGAGCAGTGCTCGCCTCTAGGGAGCTTGTTGGCAACAACCGCTAGTGGTAGACGGGGAGAGGATGAAGCCTCCTGAGATCCTCGTCGAGAACCAGGGGTCTGATGAGAACTGTGCCCACGGTTGCTGGCGTTGCAAAGACTTCCACGGGGTGCCAAAGCCTTTTGCTTGGCTTCCCACAGACGGTGCCAAGAAGTGTAGAGGCATGAAAATGATTCCTATGCTAGGTACCACCTTCTCTATTTATTTGTTGGGGAAGTCACCTTACACCCGTGGAGGCCTACAATCACCAGAAATCAGAAAGGCGTCAGAAGGAGTCCCGGGTGTTATCTCAGGGGACAACCCTCTGATGCTTAAGTCAGCAACGGATTAATGAGGAATAGAGAAGAGCGAGGGAGAGAGAAAGAGAGAAGGAAATCGTAGTCGAGAGCTGAAGGGCCGTGTAGATCCTCAGAACGAGTGCTCGCCGCTCTCAGGATTCACTCGGCGAGTGTTCGCTGGGTGGTAAGGTCGCTAGAGGAGAACTTTCCCTTCAGCGTAGGTCGTCGGTGTTTCCCTCTCGTAGCACTGTAGGGCTAGTAACTCTATTCTCTCGTATAGTAGATTTTGGCAGAATCATCCACAGTGTAGCCGTGTCCTCTATTGATGTCCTTTTCATAGGGGGTTGTCCTGGAGAGGATGCTTGGAGGGTGCTTGGTAGGCCCGGAGAGCATTTGGAGACTTGGAGAGTACTTCTGGGAGAGTGCTTGGTAGGCCTGGAGAGCACTTGTAGTCTTGGAGAGCAATTCTGAGGAGAGTGCTCGGCAGACTTGGAGAGCACTTGGAGGCCTGGAGAGCACTTCTGGGAGAGTGCTCGGCAGACTTGGAGAGCACTTCTGTCCTCCGTGGAGTGGGGCTCTGTTGGTATAAGCAGGCTCCTTGCTCTCTCTATGTGCCTCTGTCTCCATAGTTGTGTCGCAGTCCCTCCTCCTTCCTCCTTGGCGTAGAGCTCTGGTAGCACAAAGATGCCTCTCTCTCTCCTTCTGTGTCTTTGCAAGACTAGCCTATTGGGGTGCCTCCATTCGTCTCCCCCCTCTTCTGGATCCACTGGGGTCCTATTTATATAGGTCTTGGGGGTGCTGGCGGATCCTCGGTTGGGAAATGACGTAGATTGCGGAGTGACGTTTCCTTGATCGTGGGGGTTACCCGTTATGCGCTTGCCATTCCTAGAAGGGAAGCTTAGAGGTGAGAATCTCGGTAGGGAGGGTGTGACCCAGTCCATGCTGGGGAAAGTCATGTGATAACGGTGGCGACGCTCATCTGTTGGAGAGAAATGCGACGTCTGGATCCTATATGCGCAGTAATTTCACATGTGGGTTGGCGGTCATTTGCAGGCTCTGTTGAAGTGAGCTTTGTTGGATCTGACAATATTGAGCTGTGTTGGACCCGACAAATTTTACCATCCTCGAATAGTAAAATGTTTGATGGGAACAACATTACGTTAACTAAGTACTACCGATGTTTGACGGGAACAACATAGTTAGGATCAACATTAATAAACTTAGTGTCATAGGAATGTTAAGGCGTCATATTTTTTGTCACTTTTTTTTTAAAAAAATTACAGACGAAACCTCCTTACAAGTTTACTTGTAGAACTATTTTTTTTCTTTTTATATTAATTTTTATAATTTTTTCAGTTGAATATAGTGTCAAAATCCCCCTGCCATTAACGTCCCCGTCCTGCTGTAAAAATTATTTCATTCCAATACACACAATTAAATTTTTGACGAAAATAATTATCTCGTAGAAAAGGGTTACTTTAAATGACACTTTTTTTGGGTTGGGTGGGGGGGGGGGGGGGGGTGGAGGTGAAGACAGGGAAAGAGTGCCGTAGAACTTGGGGTTTTTTTATGGTAAAAAACTTAACGAGGGTCAAATGAAAATTATCAATAAAATGTTAATAGTGGGCTACAGCAAGAATATATATTTTAAGTATAATTAATGACGTATAGAGGTTATTAAAACTAATATGAAAATGAGAACGATCATTCTAAAAATAACTTTACAAAGAAGATATCTTTACAAGAAACCCTACTTTTGATCATTTTTTCCACCGCTTCGTTCTTAAGAAAACAAAATAGCGTAGCCTACAACATAAGTTACCGTTTACCGTAGTTGAGAAGAGTGGCAAATCCTTCACCGTCGAAGCACACCCCCGTGCGACGAGATCTTTCACTTCCGAAAGCACACACCGTGTGTCTCACTTGCCACCGGTGCGGTCCATATCATCTGTCCCCATTCGTGTACCTACGTAGTATCGAAACGCGTCCTCCAGCGGCGGCCCCATGGTAGAGAATCATGTGACGTCCGAGGCCCACAAATTTGGGAAGGCGCATGTGACGTCCGAGGTAGCGCGGCCCACAAATTCGGGAAGGCGCATCATGGGACGTCCGAGGTAGCGCGTCCAACCTATGGGGGAAGGGGCATCAAGTGAGGTCCGAGGTAGAGCCCGGCCCACATATTGGAGAAGGCACATGTGACGTTCGACGTAGCGCGGCCCACATATATTTCGACACAGGGATTAACTTACCTACATTTCGATTATAATTAGAATCCCAGTCGCTGGTTCGCTCGCTCACCGATCACTACTACCATCCGGAGCCGTCGAAGAGAGGAGAAGCAGCAGCAGCAGCCATATGGCTGGCGGCGACGGCGGAGCCGAGGCGATGGGAAGGGAGGAGAGGGAGAGGAAGAAGGCGGCGCGAATGGCGATGATGGAGCTGTCGAACATGATCTCGGTACCCATGTCCCTCCACGTCGTCGTCCGCCTCAACGTCCCCGAGGCCATCTACCAGTCCGGCCTCAACGCCCCCCTCACCGCTGCCCAGATCCTCTCCCGCCTCCGCCCCCCTCCCCCCTCTCCGTCCTTCGCCGACCCTTCCAACCTCCAGCGCATGCTGCGCATGCTCGCCACCCACGGCGTGTTCCTCGAGCACCTGGACGAGCGCGGCGAGCGCCGGTACAGCCTCACCGATGTGGGGATGACCCTGGTGGCCGGGGCCGACGGCGGCGGCGGCAGCGAGTCGTACGCGCCGTACGTGCTGCAGCACCACCAGGAGGCGCTGGTGAGGGCGTGGCCGCTGTTGCACGAGGCGGTGCTGGACCCGGGGGTGGAGCCCTTCGCGAGGGCCAACGGCGGGGTGCCAGCCTACGCCTACTACGGCAAGGACCCGAAGACGAACACGCTGATGCAGCGGGCCATGACGGGGCTGTCGGAGCCCTTCATGGAGGCGCTGCTGGACCACGAGGCGGAGCAGCTGGGCGGGCTGTTCGACGGGGTGGGCAAGCTGGTGGACGTCGGCGGCAGCTCCGGTGCGTGCCTCAACATGATCATGCGCAGGGTCCAGGGTGTGACCGCCGGCGTCAACTTCGACCTGCCGGAGGTCGTGGGGGAAGCCCCAAGATTCCCAGGTCAGTGGGTACTTCTCTGCTTCGATCTGTCCACGCCGCCGGACCTCTCCCAGGCCCGTGACCACCTTCACTGGTGGCAGATGAGGCGGCTACGCTGGTACCCTCACTGGTCTCGTCGGACCCAATTGCCCATTTCCCCACCCCATCGGCTAGATTCCTACTAACTAGTTCACGGGGCATGATTTCTACACTTCCTCTCCTACTCTTCTCTGCTCTTTATTCACAACATTTGTTGACTTAAGCATCGGAGGGTTGTCCCCTAGGGTAACGCCCAAGGATCCTTCTGATGCCCTTGGCTTCTGGTGTTTGTAGGCTTCCACGGGTGCCAGACAACTTCCCTGACAAATAAATAGAGAAGTGGGGTACATGGTATAGAAACAAGATTTCTGCCTCTACAAGTGCAAATATGCCATCGTCGTAACCCTCCGTTACCCACCGCGGATGTAACCTTAGTTAAACTTAACCCCACGTGAGAAAAGATGAAAATGTCCACAATAAAAGAAGATAGATCGAGCCTTTTACCATTTACCACTTGCAACTCGTGCCCTCTCCCATCCACAACCCCCCATCTCCCACATAACCCTAATCTCAGTTGTTGTGGAGGTGTGTCTTGTGAGGGGGGAGCAATCATGTGGATCAGCGAAGGAAGAAATAGCTTAGTTGATCCGGTGAAGGAAGATCCCTGTTGTGGGTACGAACGAAGGAAGATTCGTCGTGCGTCTCTAACACCATCTCGTGCAGTTGTCAAAGCTCCCAAGCGAAGCACATTCAACTGGCGAAGGAGGTACATCTGACCAAGGAAAAACACCGCACGGCATTGTGATCTCCCAAGAACAAGGAGCATCTCTGTAACCGATGTTCCAGTACTTGCGGTTTGGTGGAAACCCTAAACTAAGACAGGAAGGTGCAATGTGGTAATCTACCCCACCCTTTACATCCCTCCTTGTGATTCAAATTTTTAGGCATAGGGCTTGTGTGGTCGGCAAGCTTTATAAGGGTGGGTTGTGTGACGTTTGGAATTTTCGTTCTCGCATATGGCACACAAGGTTAGGGATTTAAGCGCAAAATCCCTTTTCCAGGGTAAAGGGAGAACCTTGTGGGTTATCTACGATTTTTAATGTTTGCTACTGTGGGGTTAGGGGGTGTTGTCTTCTTCATGATTTAAAATGGTGTACATGATGTTCTTCTTCATGTTTTAAAATGGTGTACAATGCCGTTGACTATCACAGTAGGGTTGACAGTGGAGTTGGGGTATTATCATATGGGCTATTCTTTTGTACTCTATGTTTTTTAATGCATTACAGTGGGCCTCACCTCGTGTCTCTCATTATTTTTTTATGTATTTAGTGCTAATTTTATATGTAGGTTCTTGTAATTGTCTAACTTCTTTCGATTATATAATTATGTGTGGCATGTAATAGAATGGAGGAAGAATATGTATTCACTTTACTAGTTACATATGAGAGCTATTGGAAGAACGCAAAAAGTGATCTTGATAGATTATCCCACCGGCTCATGAAGAGGAAAAATTATTGAATTTACAGCGACTTTGTTAATTTGAAGGATTTGCTACAATTAGTTTGCAACTTGATAAAGATGGGTGATGATGACCTTACCAACATCATGTGAAGGGTACCCAATTCAAAACTTAGGTGGTACCCAGTTATTCTTACATATGATGATGTATTGATGATGTTTGACCAATGTGAGCCCAGAGACACTATAGAAGTAGTTATCACAGTTTAGTCGATGAGTGGTGTTGCAGAGTCTTAAGGTGAGGCATCTGGCAATAATGGGAGAAAATTGAAAAGTAGAAGTAAAGGGGCCACTATTCCATGGAACGATGATCCAGAATTTGTGGATCTAGAATGTGCTGACTCTCCCTATAACATCAGAGAGTTCATATCAGTTCACCCTGAGTCTGCAAGGCAAGAAGGACATACACAGGAATGAGGTTCAAACACAGGTTTTCAAACTACTGTTCAGACAAAGGTTCCTGACCAAGATGGTGAGGGTTCTTAGTCTCGACAAACACAGGAAGGAGGGTTCAGACAGAGATTTTCAAACTAATGTTCAGGTAGAGGTTCCTGAGTAGGAAAATGAGGGTTTTCCTGAGCAAGAAAACGATACTATCAGGCATGGGCGATACACCGCATACCAGATCGTATGTAAAATCCTACTTATAATATCATAGTAAAGTTTTTTTTCCAAACATAACCACCATACAAGTTTATTTGTAGAACTATTCTTCTTATTTTCATATTATTTTTAATCTAGATTTTACGTACTGGTCTGGTATGATACTTATCGCACGTGTCGGACGGTGCCATGGTGTGACCGATACGGTCGGTATATGGTACGCAAGCGATATGGTTCATATATACTTTTAAATATAATTTATTCCACTTTATGATGTTGTGACTTATTAGTTGAGTTGGTTGGGAATGTTGCATTATAATTCAAGGTCTCTTGGGTTCAAGACTTGTAAGGTGCAATTTTTCTTATTTTTTTCAATGTTACTTTCTAATCTTGAAAATGCCCTTTTCTAATCTTTTCTAATCATGATGGAGGGTATAACAATAACAATATAAGGATAACAATTTTATAATTGTTGAAATAAGTGGGTTATTTCTATAAGTTTTTCTTTGAAAAATTAATTATTTAGAGGTTGTTGGCTATGAGCACACTGTCATGTCCCGATGCGAAAAAAATCGGAGCGCAACAGTTATATCATCACGTCAATCAGAGCAAAATAATAGCCATAAGAGATAATGAGGCAAGTACACAAGGGATCATAAAGTTCCAACTTCCTTTAATAAATTTTGACAATTATCCGTTACATTGACTCTTTCAAATTTTTGACAAAAGAACAAAACATAAAGTTTCTAACAACTCCAACATTCCGACAATGATGACTTAAACTTAACATTTGGGGAATTCTAAGACATCAGGACTGGACATGCCAAGACGACTATGCTGGCTCGCTCTGAGCTTTACTCTTGCCCCTCCCCACCAGATAGAATATCTTTGTCACGCCCTGAACCGATAGCAGCGGAACGTGTCGTTTGCTTGGAACGTGACAGTTAAACAGTCATGTCAATCAGAGTATAGTCATTTCCACATAACATAATTTGGACAAATAACAAATT
The DNA here is from genome assembly GCA_022559845.1 of Amorphophallus konjac. NCBI lineage: Eukaryota > Viridiplantae > Streptophyta > Magnoliopsida > Alismatales > Araceae > Amorphophallus > Amorphophallus konjac. The sequence continues at coordinate 17,003,617 of CM040123.1, read as the reverse complement.
TCATTTCAAATATAAGTTCTTTACATATTCAGGTCCATAATAAACGAAAAGACTCAATAAATAAAAACTATAATGAGACATAAGACGCAAGATAACCAGACTAGACGGTTCATCTAGATGTCAGAGTTCTCTTCACTCATGCCCTTGCCCATCATGTTCGGTCTCGTCGTCACTAAGGTCATTACCTCAAAAATATTGGAAAACGGAGGGTGAGCGAACGCTCAGTAAGACTTAATATCTCATGCTTCCAAGCTAACTTTAAGTCAATTACAATTTAATATGCTCATGCAGGTCATGCAAGATATAGAAAGCGAGAACTATAATAACACGAGATAAATTCAAGAACTATAATAAACAAACGAGTAAGCAAGATGCTAGATAAACTCATGAAGAGTAAGGACGATGATAATCAAGATAGTATAGCAAGATCTAATCAAGTACTTTCTCAAGTTAGTCAAGAGCATTCATGAGGAAATATAACATTCATCTCTCTATGACGAACACTATCACGAGAGCTTCAAGGTATCCATTATTGTGAAAGATCTTTGTGACAAGATAACGAGTACTATCAATGGGATAATTCAAGAACATTTATGATGATCAATATAGAAGTAGAACAATTACTTCTACAAGCACTATATAGCATTTGCCAAGACACTAAGGGAATATCACGACGATATGATAACCCCTCCAATAAGACAAATCAAGATCTTTTCATGACGAATAATAAGTTCTAGAAAGGTGTATTATGATGGCAATTACTCCCGATCATCACTATCACGAGAGCGTTTGCACATCTAGCACTATATAGGATTGGCCAATGCACAAAGGGGAAAATCACGACGATATGATCACCCCTCATGGAAATAGCACTAGTTAGTATTTGGTCGCACACTTAGGAGTTCTCACGACTGTATGATTGCCCCTAAATGCCAATAACCGAGTTGGTGAATGCCATCACCCGATCATCGTATACCGGTAACGTTTGGACTTTTCCTCGCCCAATAGGGTCAGATCAGAACCCGTAGCATTTAAAAATGTCATTTTAGTGAGACCCATAGCCCCTGACATTTAGTCTAGACTAATTCCATATTAATGGCCAAGAATTTCAAGGATCAAGCATGTAAGAACTTTAAGATAGATTTCATGAAACATAGAGTTCAAGGATAGAACTTGTAGTAAGGATGATATATCATTAAACCATATAAAAACCATGGCATTTCAGAAATCTAGGTGATTAGGTACAACCAGCTCAGTCGGCCTTGAGGGAATCCAAGGCTACGAGGAGACTTACGGAGGTCCCAATGACTAACTTGTCAGTCCGAAGGAACGGAATGTCCAACGGAGGGCTCGTATGTCATCGAGAGTTGAGGTGTATAATATGAACCAATCATGAAACGGGGACTCCATCTACGGACGTGAGATGAGAGTGCCAAAAGATCCGAGGTATAAGTCAAAACCGGAAGAAAACGGTGAGAACATGATTACGTTAATTATAGAATTCATGTCCATCCAATTCTATAATTAACTATAATTAAATAAACTTATATTATTTGACGCCTGTGGGTGACGTCATTTATTAATTATCGTCCACTTGGAGGGACGTTAATTCTATGATTTTTAACTTAATTTATTTAACAAGAATTCACCTCAATATCTATTTAATTGAATAATTTCAAAAATATACATTCAAAGACATATTTATTTATTTAAAATAATTTAGAGAAATAAAATATATGATAATTAGGAGAAAAATATAAGGATTCCAAATATATAATTTTTATAATTTTCTGTTACATATCTGAATAGATATGAATTTGCAAAGATATAGTTACAAATATATATATATATGTTTATATATATATATATAAGATATGACGCCTTTTCCTAATGCCGTCAAAAGGTTTCAACGACAAACTCAATGTCGTCATTATAAAAATATAAATTGAGACGTCTTCATTGAATAATCTTAAAACATACATCCAAAGACACATTTATTTATATAAAATAATTTAGAGAAATAGAATATATGATAATTAGGAGAAAAATTCAAGGATTCCAAATATATATTTTTTATAATTTTCTGTTACATATTTTAATAGATATGGATTTTCAAATATTTACATACATGATATATATATATATATATATATATATATATATATATATATATATATATATATATATATATATATATATATATATATATATATATAAGTTAATCTGACTCCACTCTACAGTGGCGTCCAAATTAAAATTGACGACCTATTGTTGGTCGTTATTTTAAAAAAGTTCGATTTTCAACCCTCTCGTTTCTCAACGTAATTATGTCAGAATCGAGCTTATAATATATCGAAATGACGGGCTCGAAAAACTCTATCTAACCATACGTTCAAAATAATTTTTCGTTGAGAGACGGGAGATCTTGAGATAGGGGGCACGAAAAATGGTGCAACCACTTTCACTACCTCGGTCTCCACCCCAATAGTACGTCCATAAATTTTCATGGCCAAAGAATACTCCGACGGCCACGAACAAATCGTTAAGGTAAAATCCCATAACAATCAAGCTACAGTAATTTTTATAATTCACCGAGTATATAGTTAAAACATAATAAATTGTTTAACTAATTAATGTTTATAGTCAATGCAACATTTATATGCACGAAAATTTAGGAATAATCATGGGGATTCTAATCATATGCACTTCACAATTTTTAGATAAAAGGTTAGATAGATATAAAAATTTTTAATGTGCTGTAATTAATATTAACACACAGGAATTAACGACAGTTGTACTGTCGTTGTTTAATTAGCGTCCTTCACGTGGGCGTTTCTTATTGAATTAACGACCAGGATGTGGTCGCTAATTCCTTTTTCATGCAAAAACGTAAAAAACTCAAGCTATAGACAAAGAATCACGTAGCAAGAAATTTCATGATAATACCTACATGTTCTATACATCTAGCATGCTAGTTGTTTTATAATTATGCTTGGGAGATTGCCTACCTTTTGATCTTAACGGACGAAGACGATGAACAGAGATAAATAACAACTGCAGCGGCAGATAAAGGTACGTGTAATAGTTTGAGAACAATCGCAGTAGCAGCAGCTTTGTCCTCCAACGAAGAAGGAAGTGGACGAAGATGGGAAGAAGTAGGAAGCAGAAGTGTGCGTCGAAGCAGGAGGAAAAGACTCCACGAACAAGCCTCCTCCACGTACAGGACGCAGGAAGGCAACAGAGACTCCCCTTCGAACGTAGCAGTAACCCCACTCTCGTTCTCATGGCGTCTATTTATAATGCTTGGGATTCCATTTGAGTTCTATGTAAACTAGGAATCCTAATTTGGTTATAATTCCTATGTTGAGCTCATCCTTCCAAACCACAGCCGCCTCCTAGGTTATTTCGCAGGAACCCTAACCCATCGTTCTACTGCTTCGAACGAACATGGGTTTTACCACGTGGAAGTCCACTAGTTAATGGCCACTTTAATGCTAATACCCCTTAACCTTCATATGTTTAATGAGGGAGCCCAATACGTTTAATAAAATCCCCAAGAGCCCCCTGCTTGATTAACGTTTAGCCTTAATGGCTTTTATCAAACTCATCTCAATTATTTGATCAATCTAAACCCTTTACGTTTATATATAGTTTCTATTTTAATAGATTTTATTCCCTTGTTGTTTTAAAGCCCACGGGGCCACAGCCCAATTTAATTGTTGGGTTTTAATGTGGGACCCCTTTTAACTTAACTAATGGCCTTTATACATATATGCTAACGTGGAAACCTATTAGTTGTGGATCTCAAAGCCCACTATTATTCTTGAGGGATTTTTTTTTATATTAAGGCCCCTATATCTTAATTACTAATTATGAAAGCCCTACACGATTTATTTATTTAATTTCTATCTAAAAATTTTTATCTTCCATAATTGTTATATGACTAATATTATATAGTCATTATTATTTATTCTATTGTTAAATTTTCGAGGTGTTACACTCTACCCCACTTAAAAGAATTTGGTCCTCAAATTCACATGATTTTCTTCCAAAATTAGTGGGGTAAGATCACCATATCTCAAGCATGTATTCTGGCTAGATCATTTACATATCATGCTAAGTACTTAAGGTCATATCCGATTCATGCAAGTTTAAGATGAGATAGGTTTATAGGGTTACCTTCCGTTGCTTGCGGTGCTTCTTCCTTTAAGAGTGGACATCGAGTAATTTTGTGATCTCTGCTTCCACAACGATGCATTTTCCAAGTTTATACCAACACTCGTCCGGATTGTGCCTTCCCTTCTTGCAATGCTTGCATTTCCCCTTGGCCGGAACAATTCGTCGATCATTATTCCGGGGTTTCTTATTTTCATAGAATTTGTTGCCTCCATTAAATCTCTTCTTGTCGTTCACATTTTCCTTGTTCTTAGATTCATTTGGTAAGTCCTTCTTGGCGGCCTTTCCTTTGATTCTTTCCATCATATCCATAGCATCTTCCAAGAGTTGAGCTTTTCTAACCATCTCCGTATATGTTTGAATTTCTAGTGGAGCTAGTTGAGGTATAAGTTCCACCTTCAAGCCATTCATAAATCTCTTTGCTCTCATTTTCCCCGTGCAAACCAAGTGTGGTGCATATCGGGCCAATCTAGAAAATCTCGCTTCATACTCGGCGACTGACAGACTACGTTACTTCAAAGCTGCAAATTCCATAGCTTTCTTCTCGCGAATTCTTTCTGAGAAATACTTCTCGTTAAAGAGTTCTAAAAACTCGTCCCAAGAAACCTGATCGTTAGGCAAAATGGCTTCCACGGATTCCCACCATACTCGGGCATCCTCCTCTAATTGATAAGTTCCTAATAGTACCTTCTCTTCGTCGGTGTATTGCATCACCTCAAAGGTCCTCTCCATTTCTTGCACCCAATTCTCTGCTTCATCCGGGTCAGTCGACCCACTAAACTTAGGGGGGTTTATCTTTTGGAACTTCCGATGCAAATCTCCGGCTCCATGCCGTGCTCCACCTTGTGCAACTTGTTGCAAGTCTTGCGTTAAACCCTGGACAGTGCGTTGCATCTCTCTCCACTGAGCTCTCTCAACCGCCATTCTAGCCTACAAGAATAAGGTTTGGATTAATGATATTCATATCTTGGCAGGTATCTAACGCGAATGTAACATATTTTATCATTTAACCCATAGCTCTACCCAAATCTCACGGGGTTCCTATAGGATAACTGACAAGGACGACTCAATCTAGGACTTGAACCTGATGGCCTAGGGATTTAGAAAGCCTAGGCTCTGATACCACCTTCTGTCACGCCCCGAACCGATAGCAGCGGAACGTGTCGTTTGCTCGGAACGTGGCAGTTAAACAGTCATGTCAATCAGAGTATAGTCATTTCCACAAAACATAATTTGGACAAATTATAAATTTCATTTCAAATATAAGTTCTTTACATATTCAGGCCCATAATAAATGAAAAGACTCAATAAAGAAAAACTATAATGAGACATAAGACGCAAGATAACCAGACTAGACGGTTCATCTAGATGTCAGAGTTCTCTTCACTCTTGCCCTTGCCCATCATGTTCAGTCTCGTCGTCACTAAGGTCATTACCTGAAAAATATTGAAAAACGCAGGGTGAGCGAACGCTCAGTAAGACTTAATATCTCATGCTTCCAAGCTAGCTTTAAGTCAATTACAGTTTAACATGCTCATGTAGGTCATGCAAGATATAGAAAGCGAGAACTATAATAACACGAGATAAATTCAAGATCTATAATAAACAAACGAGTAAGCAAGATGCTAGATAAACTCATGAAGAGTAAGGACGATGATAATCAAGAGAGTATAGTAAGATCTAATCAAGTACTTTCTCAAGTTAGCCAAGAACATTCATGAGGAAATATAACATTCATCTCTCTATGACGAACACTATCACTAGAGCTTCAAGGTATCCATTATTGTGAAAGATCTTTGTGACAAGATAACGAGTACTATCAATGGGATAATTCAAGAACATTTATGATGATCAATATAGAAGTAGAACAATTACTTCTACAAGCACTATATAGCATTTGCCAAGACACTAAGGGAATATCACGACGATATGATAACCCCTCCAATAAGGCAAATCAAGATCTTTTCATGACGAATAATAAGTTCTAGAAAGGTGTACTATGATGGCAATTACTCTCGATCATCACTATCACGAGAGCGTTTGCACATCTAGCACTATATAGGATTGGCCAATGCACTAAGGGGAAAATCACGACGATATGACCACCCCTCATGGAAATAGCACTAGTTAGTATTTGGTCGCACACTTAGGAGTTCTCACGACTGTATGATTGCCCCTAAATGTCAATAACCGAGTTGGGGAATGCCAGCACCCGATCATCGTATACCGGTAACGTTTGGACTTTGCCTCGCCCAATAGGGTCAGATTAGGACCCGTAGCATTTAAAAATGTCATTTTAGTGGGACCCATAGCCCCTGACATTTAGTCTGGACTAATTCCATATTAATGGCCAAGAATTTCAAGGATCAAGCATGTAAGAACTTTAAGATAGATTTCATGAAACATAGAGTTCAAGGACAGAACTTGTAGTAAGGATGATATATCAATAAACCATATAAAAATAATGGCATTTCAGAAATCTAGGTGATTAGGTACAACCAGCTCAGTCGGCCTTGAGGGAATCCAATGCTACGAGGAGACTTACGGAGGTCCCAATGACTAACTTGCCAGCCCGAAGGAACGGAATGTCCAACGGAGGGCTCGTATGTCACCGAGAGTTGATGTGTATAACATGAACCAATCATGAAACGGGGACTCCATCTACGGACGTGAGATGAGAGTGCCAAAAGATCCGAGGTATAGGTCAAAACCGGAAGAAAACAGTGAGAACATGATTACGTTAATTATAGAATTCATGTCCATCCAATTCTATAATTAACTATAATTAAATAAACTTATATTATTTGATGCCCGTGGGTGACGTCATTTATTAATTATCGTCCACTTGGAGGGACGTTAATTCTATGATTTTTAACTTAATTTATTTAACAAGAATTCACCTCAATATCTATTTAATTGAATAATTTCAAAAATATACATTCAAAGACATATTTATTTATTTAAAATAATTTAGAGAAATAAAATATATGATAATTAGGAGAAAAATATAAGGATTCCAAATATATAATTTTTATAATTTTCTGTTACATATCTGAATAGATATGAATTTTCAAAGATATAGTTACAAATATATATATATATATATATATATATATATATATATATGTTTATGTTTATATATATATATATAAGATATGACGCCTTTTCCCAATGCCGTCAAAAGGTTTCAACGACAAACTCAACGTCGTCGTTTTAAAATTTTAAATTGAGACGTCTTCATTGAATAATCTTAAAACATACATCCAAAGACACATTTATTTATATAAAATAATTTAGAGAAATAAAATATATGATAATTAGGAGAAAAATTCAAGTATTCCAAATATATATTTTTTATAATTTTCTATTGCATATTTTAATAGATATGGATTTTCAAAGATATACATACATGATATATATATATATATATATATATATATATATATATATATATATATATTAGTTAATGCGTCCAAATTGAAATTGACGACCTATTGTTGGTCGTTATTTCAAAAAAGTTCGATTTTCAACTCTCTTGTTTCTCAACGTAATTATGTCGGAATAGAGCTTATAATATACCGAAATGACGGGCTCGAAAAACTCTATCTAACCATACGTTCAAAATAATTTTTCATTGAGAGACAGAAGATCTTGAGATAGGGGGCACGAAAAATGGTGCAACCACTTTCACTACCTCGATCTCCACCCCAATAGTACGCCCATAAATTTTCATGGCCAAAGGATACTCCGACGGCCACGAACAAATCGTTAAGGTAAAATCCCATAACTATCGAGCTACAGTAATTTTTATAATTCACAGAGTATATAGTTAAAACATATTAAATTGTTTAACTAATTAATGTTTATAGTCAATGCAACATTTATATGCACGAAAATTTAGGAATAATCATGGGGATTCTAATCATATGCACTTCACAATTTTTAGATAAAAGGTTAGATAGATATAAAAATTTTTAATGTGCTGTAATTAATATTAACACATAGGAATTAACGACAGTTGTACTGTCGTTGTTTAATTAGCGTCCTTCACGTGGGCGTTTCTTATTGAATTAACGACCAGGATGTGTTTGCTAATTCCTTTTTCATGCAAAAACGTAAAAAACTCAAGCTATAGACAAAGAATCATGTAGCAAGAAATTTCATGATAATACCTACATGTTCTATACATCTAGCATGCTAGTTGTTTTATAATTATGCTTGGGAGATTGCCTACCGTTTGATCTTAACGGACGAAGACGATGAACAGAGATAAATAACAACTACAGCGACAGATACAAGTACGTGTAAGAGTGAGAGAACTATCACAGTAGCAGCAGCTTTCTCCTCCAACGAAGAAGGAAGCGGACGAAGATGGGAAGAAGTAGGAAGCAGAAGTGTGCGTCGAAATAGGAGGAAAAGACTCCACGAACAAGCCTCCTCCACGTACAGGACGCAGGAAGGCAACAGAGACTCCCCTTCGAACGTAGCAGTAACCCCACTCTCGTTCTCATGGCGTCTATTTATAATGCTTGGGATTCCATTTGAGTTCTATGTAAACTAGGAATCCTAATTTGGTTACAATTCCTATGTTGAGCTTAGCCTTCCAAACCACAGCCGCCTCCTAGGTTATTTCGCAGGAACCCTAACCCATCGTTCTACTGCTTCGAACGAACATGGGTTTTACCACGTGGAAGTCCACTAGTTAATGGCCACTTTAATGCTAATACCCCTTAACCTTCATTTGTTTAATGAGGGAGCCCAATACGTTTAATAAAATCCCCAAGAGGCCCCTGATTGATTAACGTTTAGCCTTAATGGCTTTTATTAAACTCATCTCAATTAATTGATCAATCTAAACCCTTTACGTTTATATATAGGTTCTATTTTAATAGATTTTATTCCCTTGTTGTTTTAAAGCCCACGGGGCCACGGCCCATTTTAATTGTTGGGTTTTAATGTGGGACCCCTTTTAACTTAACTAATGGCCTTTATACATATATGCTAACGTGGAAACCTATTAGTTGTGGATCTCAAAGCCCACCATTATTCTTGAGGGATTTTTTTTTATATTAAGGCCCCTATATCTTAATTACTAATTATGAAGGCCCTACACGATTTATTTATTTAATTTCTATCTAAAAATTTTTATCTTCCATAATTGTTATATGACTAATATTATATAGTCATTATTATTTATTATATTGTTAAAATTTTGAGGTGTTACAATCTTCATCCGAACTACCTGAAAAAGATTGGGAAAATTGGGTAAGCGAGAGCTCAGTAGGAATTATATATATGTGCCAGGCAATCTTAAAGTGATTAATTAATTAATAAGATTTTATCACACTAACGAGAAAAACAAGCAAAATAAACAACTTGAAGAGGCATTTAACTACAGTAAGCCAAATGACAAGATGGAATAATCAAAGTGGATAGCATGAGATTGAACAAATATATAACGAGAACTTTCATGTTTTTGGTCGTAACAAGCACGCAAGTACAATCATGTGATGTAGAGTCATGAATTTTCATGTAGAAGTGAATGTCATAGATTAACACGCTAACAAGTACTTCGGTGCAATGCCACACCTTGTCATTACAAACTCTCATGGGTACTAGTACTTTCGGGCATTCCTCACAGAACCAGACTGGGCCCTTAATGATGCGTTGGCACTGAGTGGTGGATCCAAGATCCCAATAAAATCTAGACATTCATTATTTTCCGGCTAAGAATTCCAAGGATAAGCTCAAGTAATTAAGAGTGGAGACAATTCTTTGGAAGGAATTCAAGTTCATTAGACCAAAAGATAAGTCATAGGGATATGACTTGAGAACCAAGATTCAAGATGATTCTAGTAGTATGTTTTGGGATATAACATTAAGGGGTCGTGAACATATCAGGGTAGTAGCGTGGAGAGGCTAAAACCTAACCAGAGCTCAGATTTTGCAATGCCACACAAGAAACATGATGTACGAGAAACTGGGCAAAGACGCAGTCGACATGGCATTGCGGTCTCACAGAAGCGGCCGAGGGATATCCGTGTTCAGAAGATGGCCAAAAGGGGCTGTGTCGACACACTATGCAGGTGTGTCGACTCACCATACAGGAGGATTCTAACGTGGTCGATCGACCCACCGCGATCTCAAAGAAGCGGTTCGATCAAGACCCACATTCAGGGAAGACCATGGGATTGGAAATCAGTCGACATATGTCAATATCGGTCGACTGAACATGTTATCATTTGACAGAAGTCAATATCAATCGACTGAACATGTTATCAGTCGACCGAAATGGGCAGTCGTGCTGGCCCAAGAGAAGGAGAACGTGATCAATCGGCTGTCCGCGATCTGGTGATCGTGGTCCTCAAGTGGCCGCGTTCAGGACAGAGTTTGGCAAAACTAAGTCACAACTTCGTACCGCCCACTCAAACCGGTTGAATCCCATCCCATCCAGCAGGACAGATTCCAGGAGTTTTCAGGGTTTTTATGGTATAACCTGCTCGGCGTCCTAGTGAGAATCTCAGACTCGCGGAGTCTTACGGAGGCCTTGTGATAGTGGTTCGAGTCCGACGAAAGGAATATCCGGCGGAGGGTCCCAACGTCTATCCCAAGAATTAGGGTTTCAAAAGTGCGAAAACAGTAGTGGCGGTGAGTCAATACCACCGGAGTGACATGACCCTCAAACAAACAAACCATTACATTAAATAACATTAAGCTAGCAAGTCATGAAAACGTAGAAATTTCAAATGTTAACAAATTAACAGTAATTATTCTACTCTTTTCGTGAAGTAGCATGGAATGAAGTAAGCTTCGAGGAACAAGAATATGGAACTTATTTCAAGATTTAGCCATCTTTCATGAAATCCTAATCTTTAAGTACGTTCTGTGTTGTTCACTACCTTACAACATGCTATCCATCAAAAGCCTTTAGAAATCAGAACACGAGAAAGGTTGGGTTTGCTGGAACCCGAGCGCAGAACGCGGTTTAGGCAGGGCCGCAACCAAATGGAAGCGGTCTATCGAGGGCCGTGATCAGGCAACCTTTGAACCATTTTTCAAAAAAATAAAACATAACGGGACGATCACGGTCTATCGCGGGGCCGCGTTCCAAGTCGCGGTCACTGGGAGTACCGCGATCTGAAATAGAGCCTCACCTTCCGGCGAACTCCGACACACCCTGACTCAAAACCAGTTTTCGATCGATATACTGAACTAAAATTAGGCAAAATGGTACCAATGGAAAGCGCATTTGAAGGCGCACACAATGATATACTTTATTAAGGATTTGGCCTGAGAGAAAACCTACCTCAGTGGATTTAAGATGAGGATGACGAAGACGTCGGGACCCTAAACAACCTTACCTTAACTCGACGAAAACTCCCTCGATCTAGCACGCCTCCGGCCACTCGAGCAAAATAGGGTTTGCTGGGTGCGAGGCCTCCAATTTATAGAGCTAAGGGAACCCCTAGAGTTCTGGTTTCGATCTAGGAAATCCGGGGAGGAAAATCCGCTAGAAAATCACGGTTGACCGATTCAAATGTAGCCATCCAAAATTAGAGGTGCTAGGGTTAGGGTTCTCGAGGTAAAACGCAGGAAATCAATCTTCCTAGGTGGGCTAAGGGTTTGGGCTTCAATCTGAGTCCATTAGGTCACGAATTAGGGTCCAATTAAGTCATTTATGGGTTGATTCTTCCTAACTCCGAGTTAACCCAAAAATACTGTAATTTGGGCCAATAAACATATCTTGAATTTTCTTTGGGAGTTTTTCACTTTGGCAATTTCGTTAGAAATTCTTTTCTCTACAGGGACATATATTTCTCATAATATTTTTTTGATAAATTCTGAATTGATAAGATAATTAATTTATCTATTATTTTAATTCAGGTTACTACACACACTCACAGTAGCCTCTGGTTTGTTTCGATGTTTTTTGTTTTGATGTTATTTTTTTATTTTAGAATTTCTTGTCTTAAATTAAGTGTATTTTTATAATTTAAAAATGAAACTATTTTCTTTGGTGGAGGGTGTCACAATAAGAAAATAAGGATAACAATTTTATAATTGTTGAAATAGGAGGGTTATTTCTATAATTTTTTCTTTGAAAAACTAATTGTTTAGAGGTTGTTGGCCTTGAGCATATATACTCACAGTGGCCTCTGATTTGTTTCGATATTTTTTGTTTTGTTATTATTATTTTTATTTTAAATTTTTTTTTTCTAAATTTTTTATGAAAATAACCTCGTAGAAAACAGTTACTTTAAATGACACTTTTTTTTGGGTGGGGGGGGGTGGAGGTGAAGACGGAAAAAGATTGCCGGAGAACTTGGGGTTTTTTATGGTAAAAAACTTAACGAGGGTTAAATGGAAATTATCAATAAAATATTAAAATGTTAATAGTGGGCTACGGCAAGAATATATATTTTAAGTATAATTAATGACGTATAGAGGTTATTAAATCTAATATGAAAACAAGAATGATCATCCTACAAATAACTTTACAAAGAAGATATCTTTACAAGAAACCCTACTTTTGATCATTTTTTCCACCGCTTCATTTTTAAGAAAACAAAATAGCGTAGCCTACAACATAAGTTACCGTTTACCGTAGTGGAGAAGAGTGGCAAATCCTTCACCGTCGAAGCACACCCCGTGCGACGAGATCTTTCACTTCCGAAAGCACACACCGTGTCTCACTTGCCACCGGTGCGGCCCATATCATCTGTCCCCATTCGTGTACCTACGTAGTCTCGAAACGCGTCCTCCAGCCGCGGCCCATGGTAGAGAATCATGTGACGTCCGAGGCCCACAAATTCGGGAAGGCGCATCATGGGACGTCCGAGGTAGCGCGGCCAACCCCATGGGGGAAGGCGCATCATGTGAGGTCCGAGGTAGCGCGGCCCACACATGTGACGTCCGACGTAGCGCGGCCCACATATATTTCGACACAGGGATTAACTTACCTACATTTCGATTATAATTAGAATCCCAGTCGCTGGTTCGCTCGCTCACCGATCACTACTACCATACGGAGCCGTCGAAGAGAGGAGAAGCAGCAGCAGCAGCAGCAGCAGCAGCCATATGGCTGGCGGCGACGGCGGAGCCGAGGCGATGGTAAGGGAGGAGAGGGAGAGGAAGAAGGCGGCGCGACTGGCGATGATGGAGCTGTCGAACATGATCTCGGTACCCATGTCCCTCCACGCCGTCGTCCGCCTCAACGTCCCCGAGGCCATCTACCAGTCCGGCCTCAACGCCCCCCTCACCGCCGCCCAGATCCTCTCCCGCCTCCGCCCCCCTCCCCCCTCTCCGTCCCTCGCCGACCCCTCCAACCTCCAGCGCATGCTGCGCATGCTCGCCACCCACGGCGTGTTCCTCGAGCACCTGGACGAGCGCGGCGAGCGCCGGTACAGCCTCACCGACGTGGGGATGACCCTGGTGGCCGGGGCCGACGGCGGCGGCGGCAGCGAGTCGTACGCGCCGTACGTGCTGCAGCACCACCAGGAGGCGCTGGTGAGGGCGTGGCCGCTGTTGCACGAGGCGGTGCTGGACCCGGGGGCGGAGCCCTTCGCGAGGGCCAACGGCGGGGTGCCGGCCTACGCCTACTACGGCAAGGACCCGAAGACGAACACGCTGATGCAGCGGGCCATGACGGGGCTGTCGGAGCCCTTCATGGAGGCGCTGCTGGACCACGAGGCGGAGCAGCTGGGCGGGCTGTTCGACGGGGTGGGCAAGCTGGTGGACGTCGGCGGCAGCTCCGGTGCGTGCCTCAACATGATCATGCGCAGGGACCGGGTGTGACCGCCGGCGTCAACTTCGACCTGCCGGAGGTCGTGGGGGAAGCCCCGAGATTCCCAGGTCAGTGGGTACTTCTCTGCTTCGATCTGTCCACGCCGCCGGGCCTCTCCCACGCCCGTGACCACCTTCACTGGTCGCAGATGAGGCGGCTACGCTGGTACCCTCGCTGGTCTCGTCGGACCCAATTGCCCATTTCTCCACCCCATCGGCTAGATTCCTACTAACTAGTTCACAGGGCATGATATGGCACTCCAAAACCCAGGACGTCTCTCCACGGTAGAAACTAGTTTACGAGAGTACTGCAAAACAAGATGGAAATGTGATTCCACTAATTAGGGTGCGGGCTTCAAACTAGTGGATACTAACTTTCTCCTATAACCTAGCTAGCTGCTCTTGATACCGGTCATAATGGATATGACCAGGGAAAGATGACTTCGAAGCTGATCATTAGATGCCACTCACCATACATTCTTACTTCTGCCGTGTGCGTGACTGTTCGTGTCGTCATTGCAGGAATCACCCACGTCGGAGGCGACATGTTCGAGTCCATCCCCTCCGGCGACGCCATCTTCATGAAGGTAATTAAACGAGTTGCTAGCTAGTCACCATGCACGTACTCGCCAACGTGCTACACAGAATCACAGATGAGAGATCGCTGACTCCCAAGGCTAGGACTGCCTGCTGGAAGCACGAATCAGCTCTAGTTGAACTAGTTAATTACTAGCCGATCATTAAATCTCAGATATGATCATAAAACCCTATTGTCCACTTTAATATGTTGGATTAATCTTCGTGATCACTGGTGCAGTGGATCCTGACGACATGGACTGACGAGGAGTGCGGCGTGATACTGAAGAACTGCTACAACGCCCTCCCGCAAGGTGGAAAGCTGATCCTCTGCGAGCCGGTGCTCCCGGAGGAGACGGACGACAGCCGGCGGACCCGGGCGCTCCTGGAAGGCGACATCTTCATCATGGCGATCTACAGGGCGCAGGGCAGAGAGCGCACGGAGGGGGAGTTCCGGCAGCTAGGCTCTGCAGCCGAGTTCCCAGGCTTCCGAGCAATTTACTTGGACCACTTTCTCACCGTCATGGTGCTCCAGAAGTGAGGTCTCAAAGGTAGTACATGCGGTGAAGCCAATTCTCACTAGACTGTTCCCTGTGAGGGTCTCCATTTTGATTTTCTTTCCCTCTACCATCTTCTTCCTGCATGCTTTGTTTTGGAATAAGAGGTATACCTCTATGTATTGGCTGAAATGTTGCATGTTATCACTCACTGAATGAGACTTATGGTACTATTCCTAGAGTATTATGAACTGTTCACGGTTAAAAAAAATTTCGGAGGAGCTCATAGCTTGTCGTTGGTCATCTAATCACTTTCCCCTTTGAATTCGATCTCGGATTCCCCTTCCATGTCGGAAAAAATAGAGTACCTAGTAAAAAAATAGAGTACCTATTATTTGCGGTGAAGCCGATTCTAACTAGTCTAGCGGCTCTCTATTAGGGTCTCCATTTTTTTTTCTTTCCCTCTACCATCTTCTTCCTACAAGCTTTGTTTTGGAAGAATAACTTAATTGGAATAAGAGGTACGTATACCCCTAAGTAGTGGCTGAAATGTTTCAGGCTATCACTCACTGAACGAGGCCGATGGTACTACTCCTAGAGTATCAAGAATTGTTCAGAGAAAATACAATTTGAGTTTTTTGCATATGAACTATTGTTAAATTTACAAATATATAATGTCTGGAAATACATTAGCACAGATATCCTTTATTTTTTTTAAAATTGTGCAAATATGTCATCGTCGTAACCCTCTGTTACCCGCCGTGGATGTACCCTTAGTTAAACTTAACCCTACGTGAGAAAAGATGGAAATGCCCACAATAAAAAAAGATGGTAGATCGAGCCTTTTACCATTTACCACTTGCAACCCATGCCCTCTCTTATCCCCAACCCCCCATCTCCCCCGAAACCCTAATCTCACTGGCTGTGGAGGTGTTGCTTGTGAGGGGGGAGCAATCGTGTGGATCGACGAAGGAAGAAATAGCTTAGTCGATCCAGTGAAGATAGATCCTTGTTGTGGGTTTGGATGAAGGACGATTCATCGTGCATCTCTAACGTACACCATCTCTAACGCGGTTTTCGAAGCTCCCAAGCAAAGCCTATTCAACTGGCGAAGGAGGTACACACGACCAAGGAGAATGTAACGACCCAAGATTCTGATACCGAGAATTACCCGATACCATTCAAATACTGGCCCACCCACGAGTCGGGAAGCTCAGAAGGGTTATTTTAGGTGTTGTGGAGATGTGTTGAAATTTAGAACAATTGCAAGAATTAGATTACATAACTAAATAATCTAATGACACTAAATAAAATTAACATTTTACAATTAAATAATTTAACTATAGAGTTCAGTCCACAAGTACATCCAACTAAAAAGAGAACGTATATTGCTGCGGGGTATACCGCGACACTGGCATGTTGGCTTCTAGCTACCGACCAAGTGCTGCACCAAGCTCGAGGGAGAGCGTTGCACCTGAAAAGTAGGGAGTGAGCATCATCTCTTCGGCTCAGTAGGGGTACGTCCCGCGGATCTCTACCACCGGTAACTATAATAAACAACACGATAACCTCAAGGATGACAATAACAACAACAGTAATAAAAGTAACACGATAACTCCCTCTCTCTCACACGAGTTCTCTCACCTCTCCCTATCTCTTTCTCTCATTTTTTATTTTTCATCTCTCTCTCTAATCTTTCTCTCTTTCTCTCTCATCTCTCTTCCCACTTTCATTCTCTTATAAATAAACGGAGAATAGAATACAACGTCAGAATAAGATACATATTTGACAAAAGTTCAGATGGAGAATTTGGGAGTTTATTTGGAACGTTTCGCCCTTCTTTATATAGAAAATCGTCCTTACCGGTAAGTTATGGGTTGTTTAAATTTTATTAATTGGGGAAGATATAATAAGATAAAAATTATTTTTGGGATAGGAATATTATTAATTTTTACGTAAGAATTATTACGGGAGCTCGGGTGAGATATTAAAGTTAATTTGGAGAATCCACCCTAAAGGTAGGCTCATGACAAACCGACTGCATGTTATTTGATATTTATATTTTTTTAATTTGACTTTATTTGAGATGTAATTATTTCTACTTAAATTAGTGATTTATTTAACATATTTGATCCGATGATTTATACTAAAAGAGAGAGAGAGAGAGGAAGCCGAGATAAAGAAATAAAAAAAGTAAAAAAAATAAAAATGAAACCAAGATGAAAAATGCATCCACCTGACAACTCCAAAAATGCATGTCCATGTCAGCCCCTGTGGGCCCGGCCAACAAGGGAAGTAAACAAACACAGAGAGAGAGAGAGAGAGAGAGAGAGAGAGAGAGAGAGAGAGAGAGAGAGAGAGAGAGAGAGAGAGAGAGAGAGAGAGAGAGAGAGAGAGAGAGAGAGAGAGAGAGAGAGAGAGATAAAAACAAGTAAAAAAATGAAAATGAAACCAAGATGAAAAAATGCATCCGCTTGACAACTCCAAAAATGCATGTCCATGTAAGCCCCTGTGGGCCCCGCCAACAAGGGAAGTAAACAAAAAAAAGAAATGAGATGAATGACATGGCAAGCCATGAAATGAAAACCAAAAGCCGAATGAAACACTTTCCCATTTTTAAAAGAGAATAAACGAAAAGGGAGATGTGAAGGAACCTAAGGCAAATAATCATACAGATGTGCCTGTTACTTCGGCAGGTGAATCATGCATCTAGAAGAGGATAGAGTCAAGATAATCAATGCACCCATATGGGGGAAGATGGTAATGAACCCTCTTTTGGGACTGGTACTTAGAACCCCGCAAACCCAACATGAGTAAAAAAATAATGGATCATGAAATGAAAAAACAAAATGAATCACTTAAAGGAAACCAATGGTGGAGGATTAAATGATTGAAGGGTCAAGAAACCAAGTGGAATGAATGTGAAGTAAAATATGGGATCTGTTGAGGCCTGCTATGAAGAGGCCATAACATTAAAAAAAATGAAAGGAATGAAAGGATAAAAAGGAAATACTTCAAGGGGCAAAGCCTAGAGTTATGGGTCGACCCCTCCATTCCCTGGCTCTACCTGGGTGGGTCTACACAGGAAGCCCACAGGAGTCGACTCCTGGAGTCGACTTCTGTTGGTCCAGCCTGCCATCCTCCTCAAAAATTGTGCAGTAAAAAAAAGAATAAATAATAATAAAAGATAATAAAAGAAAGAAAAAGGAAAAGGCGGCATATACTGTCCATAGTTGCTTGCTGTTTATCAAAAAATTGTCAGGACTCTCTTCTCGAAATGTGATCACTGGTGACATGTACAATGGAGTTAATGAAGTAGGATTACCATTGAAAATTGCCAAAAAATCACAGTTGAAGAGAAGGTGACAATTCACAATATTCAACACTTGCAAGAAATTGTTGACAGCCAACTTTGTATAACATATAAAGATGGCCAATTTACATATGCAATCACTGGTGGTTCAAAGAGACACACCTCCCTCAAAGTTGGCTAAGTTATCCATCGCAGAATCATGGATGGTGATGTTGTCTTTGTAAACAGGCCCACCCAATACATACAAACATTCATTGCAAGCCTTCTCAGTGTATGTTCAAGATGATCGTACTGTAAAGATCAATCCATTTATCGGTGCTCCACTAGGTGTAGACTTTGATGGTGACTGTATTCACATCCTTTGTACTCAGTCATTAGCTGCTAAAGCGGAAGCTTTAGAGTTGTTTAGTGTGGAACAACAACTTCTGAGTTCTCACACTGGCACGTTGAATCTGCACTTGGCTCAAGACTCACTGTTCACACAAAAGTTGATGAAAAAAAATGTGTTTCTCAAAGAAGGCAACGACACAATAGTCAAGGACATTTGCTTCTGCCAGTTCACCCGGCCCCCTCCAGGTTTGTGTAGGCCTCTTAATGCTGGCCCCTTTTGGATGATTGTGCAGATATTGCAAAGTGCACTACCCCATCTCCCGGACTGTTGTGGAGAAATGTATCTAATTTGGCAGGGTGAAATTATGCTGTTAGATTTTGAGAGGGACACTTTGCCATTGACAATGTCAGAAGCTGTTACTTCTATTTTATTTTTTGAAAGGTCAGAAGGCAGCACTCATGATCTTTAATTTACTCTAGCCTTTACTGATGGAGTTTTTGTTCTTAGAGAAGGTCAGAATTCTGGCTGTTAATTTTATTCTGAGATCTTCATGGGGTAACATAATTGACTCAAGGAGCGAATCAAGTATTTGTAAAGTAGTTCAGCAACCTGGCTTTTTGGGCTTGCAACTATCTGACAGAGGTAAACCTCACTCGTCTGCGCTAGTTTCTGACATCTTATCACACTTCATGAACAAGTATCTTGTTGAGGATGATTGCCCCACAAGAGCTATGGTCTGGTTGAAAATTCCTTTTTCCATGATTTGGACCCTTATGAGGCTTCAGTCCATTCGATCAGTACAAGAGAAGTGATTATGCGTTCTTCTGGAAGACCATACTCAACCTGGTTCCAATAAAAAAAATGAATGCATGAAGGAATGAAGAAATGATAAAATAATCATAACAAAAGATGAACGAATGAGGATTAAAGATGAGCCTCCATGCTGAACTAATTTCATGAACAAAAAGAAAATAATGAACCAAAAGATAAAAAAAAAAAAGAGAAAGAAGAAAATCAAAGTGCCACTAGGCCAGCCTGCGCTGGGCTGGGTCGACCCACCCTCCTGCCAAAGCAGCAGATCTTCCCTTGTGAAGCCAGACCCTTTAAAGACTGCATTAGATATAAAAAAGTATGAATGATCTGTAGGGGTCTGCTGTTGGACTGCCCGACAGACCCCCGAGTCTGTTGATTCCCTGTGACAGTGGCCAATCCCCCAGCCCTTTCCTCAATTGTGCATTGTCACAAACACATGTTGTATATCCAAATGAGAAAAGGAAAAAAGGGAATAAAATGAAGAAAATGAAGAAGAGGGTGGCTTGTGATTACTGAAGCATAGCTGACCAGTAGGCCTTAAGTCTGTTGATTCTTTGTACTAGCAGGCATCCCCTACCCAGTTCCTCCCCATTCGGGCATTTCAACAAATACCTATGATATATCAAAAAGGATTAAAGAAAGAACAGAACAAGCCAAATGAGCAAGAAAGCAGACAATAAACCAGAAAAGAAGAAAAGGATATAAAAACCAGATAAATAGGGTAACTTGGCCGCTAAAGAAAAATTATGAACTGAATAGTACAAACAAAAAAATAAAGATAAGGAAGTGAGCTGAAAAAAATGAGATGAATGAATGAAAAAAAATGCCATGAATGATAAAATCCATGGAAATGCCCTCTCTAAGAATTTGACGGTGATTTGTCTGTGGCCCTTTCCCATGGACCCTCTTATAGAGAGGATATCAATGTGCCCTTGCAAAGTGTGCTTGGCTTTCGGGGATCACCCCATCACAGCCTTGGCCTCCCATTGCTCCACGTCAATAACCCCGCTGATTTTAAACTGCCTGATTGGGATTTGACCGAATTCCCCCTTTTCCTCAAATATTGAACTTGCTGTCTCCCGACATACATATGTCCCTATGCTACATGCTTATCTATGATGTTTTCAGCTCGAACACTCGTTAGAACAATGAAATGGTCATTACATGATCGATATGGTTTCAAATATCTCTCTTATACCCTAACATGGGGGATTTTGACGCTGTTCAATGCATCTTTTATTTATTGTGTAAAAACTACTTTCTAGTCTTGAAAATGCTCTTTTTTAACCTTTTCTAATCTTGATGGAGGGTATAACAATAGCAAAATAAGGATAATAATTTTATAATTGTTAAAATAAGAGGGTTATTTCTATAAATTTTTCCTAAAAAAATTAATTGTTTAGAGGTTGTTGGCCTTGAGCATGGTCACAGTGGCCTCTATGTTTTTTGTTTTGATATTATTATTTTTAATTTTAGAATTTCTTATCTTAAAATAAGTGTACTTTTCTAATTTAAAAATGAAACTATTTTCTTTGGATGACCATAAAAGAAAACAAGATTTTTCATTGGTTAGTTGTAATTATAACAAGTTTTTCTCTGATTTTAACTTTTGGTGGATATGAATAGTAAAACAAAACAAAAGAATCTTAGTGTCATGCACTTAATTTTATTTATACTTGTAGAGGCAGAAAACCGGTTCCTGGCCCTCGTACCACACTTTTGAGTTTGTTTGTTCGGGAAAGTCATCCGACACCCATGGAATCCTGCAATCACCAGGGAGAGGGGCGTCAGAAGGAGCCCCGAGTGTTACCTCAGGGGACAATCCTCCGATGCTTAAGTTAGCAACCGGGAAATGGAAAAGCCGAGGGGAGAGTTAGGGAGAGAGAGAGAGATAGAGTTACAGATGTTGGAATTTGTGTTTTAAATTTTAAAAGATTTGAGTCTCTCTTTATATTGTTTAGTCCCACATTAGAAAATGGAAAAAGTTTCCATTTGTTTTTAGTTGGGACTTGTGTCTTTATTATGTATACATTTGAGGAGACTATGGAGGTTGACCCGTTTGGGCTAGTGGGCTCTTTGGCCCATATCCTCTATTTCACACACGCGCGAATTGCCTTGCCTTGTCGTGGCCGTGTTAAACACCATCATCGAGGTGGATGGGGCTTAAGCCCATGTTAAACACCATCACTAGTAATCCAACCTTATGTTTGGAGATCCCATAACACATGTTCAATGTGAAAGCTAGATGAATGGGTGTATTGTAGAGAGCACTTGTTAGAGACTGGTGTGTCAATGTCCATCCCTATGATGAAGTGCTTATTCTGGAATGGTAAAGGGTGAGTTACAACTCTTAATGAGTCCAAAGGCCTATATGGTGAGGTGTAGATACGTTTCAGTGCACCTTGGAGGATTCACCTATGTGAGTGTGATTGTGTGGCCGCAATCTATGGGATTTTTTGGGCTAGTCCCTAGAGCGCTCATGAAACAAGATACATAGCACATGGCCAGAAAGTGCTACCCCGTGAGAACACCACTATTGACTAATGATATGTGTGTTGTATAAAACCTTCTTCATAAGGGTCTAAGTTCAAGACATAGTTCACTTAG